>CM061750.1:292935782-293438282 GCA_030979885.1 Lolium multiflorum
ACCCCCGTTTAAATTCAAATTGGCTTTATTTCTTTTCTATTAAATTGCTCTCAGATGCTTTGCTAGAATTTAAGTATCTTCAAATCTGCTTGGCCAAATTTAGTGAATTTCGTATTTTTGGAAAGCTTATGAAAATCTCTATCCAACCCCACTGGTTTCAACCCTAGAACTTGTGTAGAATTATAGTAGCAAAAATAACAAGGCAGGGATTTTTCAGATTTCAAACAATTCATAAAAATCAACCATAAGTGATTTTGAGTTGTTTCCAACTCTCATAAATCACATTTCACATTGTTTAATTGATTATGCAAAAACATGACTTAGTTGTGTGCATGACCATGGGCTAGATTCAAAAATTAGCTATGTAGTCAATACTAGCCCATTTAAATCATTTTCAAATTTAGGTTTTCAAATCTAGGAGGTGTAGCACCTCATTTAAATCATCTTCCCAAGTAGTATGAAACAATGTGATGACCCTTGTTGCATGGTCTCATACTTGCTCACTTGTGGATCTTAAATCAAAGTAGTGTTTAAATTGCATGAGATGATGAATCTCATTTAAACCCTTTTCCCCAAATAGTAAATATGAAGTGTTGACCTTGGTCAACATAATCTTATACTTGGTATTTGAGGAAATTAAATCTTAATAAGATTCAATGAGAGGAAATTATTTCTCCAAATTAAATAGAAACCCTCATCCATTTTTCAATGAAAGGAAATTATTTTCCTAACACTAAGTAAGAAAACCCTAGTCTAATGTTAAGTAATGTAGATGATGATGCTAGATCATCTTGAGTGAGCCATTAAGGCTAATTAGTCTACCTAAGTATTGTTTGGTGATTGTTATCTTCATATCCATTTATAGACGCTAGTACCGAAGACTACGAAGGGGAAGACGAGAAAAGCTACGGAGAAGAAGGAGGATCACTTTGATCAATACACCAACCAACACAAGCTAGACTAATGCAAGCTATTACCAATGAAAGCTAATATTATTGCAAAGTGCAAAGCTCTACAAGAGCAAGGCATCACCACATTTTACTTTATGCTTAATGGTCCTATCCCAAGTTTTTATTTTACAAGCTTTATTGATTTTGATTTATCAAAGTTACCTTTTTTCATGATTCACTTGGTGACATAGGCATCCCAAATGGGCCTGCCGAATATAGTACCCGGGGTTTACTGAAGGCCCACTACCCGAAGAATAAGAAGATTCGGAAGCCCAAGATATATTTAAGGAAAAGATAGAGTTGTAATAGGAAGTGTTATTTATATCTGGTGGGATGAGTTAGGAACCGTCCCGGGACTTTGTAACTTGTACAAAAACGAAACCTAAAACCACCTCTTGCAAAAAGGGGACTCGAGGGGCCCGAGAAGTCATCGAATCATTGTTCCCTAAAGCCTAGTTTTTTCCTGTCGTCAGTACTTTTAGGTGGAAACCTTGAGATCTGCCGCCTCTCGCCTCACTAAAACCCTAGCCTACAATCCATAGGCATTGATAAATTAATCCCTTGTCAATTGGCGCCCGTCTGTGGGAATAGAGGCGTAAGGGTCTGATCTCGATGGCACGTTCAAAGTCTTCGACATCGTCAACCGGGAGCAACACTATGGATCGAGGTAAACAGAATCGCTGTTGGTCTTGTTGATTTTGTTCCTCACCCACCCTCCCGTTTGGATGCATATGCGTATCGGGAAGCCCCTGGAGATGACGTTCGGAAGGTTTCACTTTGGCGTCGAAGAAGGATCGTATCGTGTCGAAATTCCGATTTCGTCGGGATGGTCGGCGGTCGATTCTGATTTTTCAAGCTATGCATCGTCAGCCCCGGAGTGAAGAAGAAACTTGATCAGCACGTTACGTCAGCATCGAGCAAGAGAGAAACTTCGCCAAGATCTTCAGCGACACATCGTTTGAGTCATCTGCGGACTTCATATATAAACGATGGCTCAAGCGATGTCGACGGTTACGACTAATCGATAAATCTATCACAGTGGGCAAGGTCTTCATCAATCTCAACAATGATGTCACCAAACCCAATATAGATCAGAGTACAAAATATCATCAGATTTATGCTATCGACAATCAAGAGGAAACATCGGAGGCTTTCGGCGATTTGGGCAATCCTTTCGTCGACCCCTCAGATCTAAGGAGAGGTATGGGCACTAAATATGTCGGGCCCACCCCACGTGTCAGAGTTCAACTTCCACAAGCAGCTTGGATGAGCACTTAAAGCTCTAGATGGTTGAATGACGGCGACAGCCACAGCTCAAGAACTGCAAGCTTATCAATATAGGCTCGCCACAGGCAGAAATAGAAAAACGGAACGACTGAGTTGAGAACGGGAGAAGGCAGCTTACGCATCAAGCGGGAGAAGAGGCAGTCTAAGTGGACAATCTAGAGTTTCGGGTGATAGCCACGGGAGGCTCGGAACAGAGGAATATGAGGTTACAACACATACCCGAAGCGGAAGAGAGCACCTGGTTCAAAACCTCGACATGTCCTTTATGTCGATAGATAGAGAAATATTATCCCTAAGACACCAGCGGCTAGGTATATGGCGACACAAGCTTACATCCTTGCATCCAGGCCACCCCCAGGAGATCAAGGGAAACATTATAACATGGCGTTAGCGAGGGTTGGAGCTATGGGGACGGCGTTTGTATCAACACCTCCCAAAGGAGCGGCAAGGCAAAATAGTCCCCGACCCACGACAAGGGGAAGATCCACCAAGGACAAGTGGAGCAAGAGATACAGGAGCACAAGCAAGGGTCGATAGGCGAGGCAAAGCAGAAGGGATCATCGGCAGTCCCCGGAACTTAATGACGAGGATATGTCAGTTACTGCAGTAGCTACGAGAAGAAGTCCAGAAAGAAACTTCGGAGTCCCTCGAGTTCAAGTTGCCGATCACTTCAGTCTGACGGTTTGCAGATCCAGAGATTGGCTAATTGATTACCTCGAGACGGTGAAGCTAGCCCCGGAGGAACTAGGGCAACAGCCATGCAAAGTATTCAGGTGCACTTAAAGTGGAGCAGCACGATCTTGGATCAAAAACTTCCGCCAGGATCGTCGACAGCTAGGAAAGTTTCGAGGACGTGTGCGTCAAGAACTCCACATGCAAAAAAACTGCGTCGTTAGAAGAACTGAGAGCGTGTCGACAAAAGCTAGAGACGAGTCAATGAGAAAATATATCCAAAGGTGGAACATCATAAAAAACTGGCGGAAAATATATACGAGAGAGCAATAGATGCGTTTGTCACAGGAATTAGGCGTGGAGATTTCGTCGAGGACTTGGGAAGGACCAATCCAAAAACAGTATCCGCGTTGATGGAGATAGCAAATAGATGGGCAGACGGAGAAGACGCTGTCCACAATAAACGACATAGGTCGCCAGAGGAGGACCGTGGTCGAAATTATCAATCGAGGCGACGATTTCCTCGACAATACCAGAACTACGATGCTCCAGGGCAAATTTCGGCTGGATTCCAAGCCAGCGCAGGAGGAAACAATAGAGATGATTATCAGAGAAGTAATGAGCAGAGAAGCGACAACAGAGACGACTCCCGCAATAGACAAAATAGCGGACCGAGGTTTCCAAGACCTTTCGTGTCCCCCGAAGAAATGCTGAACGGACCGTGCCAGATGCACTTCTTCCTCGACAGCAAGGAAAGAGCAGTCGGGCACTGCGGAGAAAGGCTGTCGAAATTTTGGGAGCAATGTTCAGATACGAGAAAATGCTCACGCTCGAGCGACGAGGAAGAAATCCTCGGGAACCCAGGAGCGAAGTTCACCTACCGCCACCTCCAGCGATTACAGAGGACAATCGACACCAGCTCAGAATAGCGGCAGCACCTGCACCACCACCCTATGTTGATCTAATTCCAACGGGCCGGTGTCGATGATTCGAGAAGGAAGGCCGTCAATAGAGCTCAAAGTAATCTCACGACGGGTGTTCATGGCGGAGAAAATGCCTCCACCAACAGTTGATTACCTCAATTGGGTCAGGACAAGATATCGGCTTCACCATAGCGGACCACCTGGCAAGTTCCTCGGCCAGGGCAGTCAGCACTTATTCTGCGGCGGGATTATCGCGAGGATTTGACGTGTCGAGAGTATTCATAGATGGCGGCAGCAGCACCAAACCTTATGTATGCGGATACATTGAGGAAGATGAACATATCACTGACAACCTGAAGCCAACGGACACAAGGTTCCATGGCACCAGAGAAACCAAGTTACCCATTGGGAAAGATCCCAACGACGTTCAGTTTGGGACCAGAGAAAATTATAGAATCGAGAAACCTGGGGTTTGAAGTGGTGGATTTCCAGTCGCAAGTACCACGCTTTGTTGGGACGACCGGCATAAAGCTCGATTTATGGCAGTACCACACTATACATACATGTTAGAGTGCCTGGACCCAAGGGACCAATCACGGTCAAAGGAAGTTTTGCCTTAGCCGATAGGTGCGACAAGGATTTCCATCGGTTATCGGAAATTTGGGATGCAAGCTGAATACTTAGCGTCAAAAAGCATGACGTACTGCCAAACGTTGGAAGGCCAAACAAAGGAATCTTTACACTCAGAAAAATTCTAAGGAGGTGTAGATTCACCCGACAGACCAAAAAGACGACATCCATTGCAAACAACATGGATATCGCATAGGAAGCTCGTCGAGTTCCTCCGTGAAAACTGGAAAATCTTCGCATGGTGTCAAATGACATGCGGGGAGTACGGGGAACTTGCGAGCACCACCTAAGTTGGATCAGCAGTAAAAACCAATCAGACAACCTTTCGCGGCGTTTTGAACGAACGCAGAGCCATGCTTTCAGAAATAAATCGACTAGAGGAAGCTAGTTTTATCGGGGAATATCTCTGAAATACATGGTGACTAACCCGGTGATGGTGCGAAGAAAAACCGACAGTCCTTCGCATGTCACGTCGACTTCACGTGTACCAAGCAAACATTGCCCTAAGGATCTTTCCCCTCCCAAGGATCGATCAAATCAACGACTCCACGGCAGGATGTGAATGTATGACGTCTTTCCTTCCTGGATGCATATACTGGTTATAACCAGATCAGATTAAAGAAGATGATGAAGCCAAAACAGCGTTTATTACACACCTTACGGGCGTGTTTTGCTACAAGACAATGCCCTTTGGTCTAAAATGCGGGAGCAACATATGAGAGGATGATGCAGAAGTGTTTGCTAACCACGAGATCGGGAAAAAGCGTGCAAGTATACATTGATGATGTCGTCATAACGTCAAAGAAGGGGGCAAGCTGGTGAGGCTCTCAAGAAAACTTTTGACAACCTCGACAAATTCTGCTTCACTAAACCGACAAAGTGTTCTTTTGGCGTCCCAGCAGGGGAACTCTTCGGGGGTTTCTAGTTTCAGCAAGAGGGATTGAAGCAAATCCGGACAAATACAAGCCATAGTAACAATGAGAAAGCCAGTTGAAAGAAATACGACAGCTAACGGGGCGAGTCGCAACTTTGAGACGGTCGTCGCCGAGTTAGGAGAAAAAGCGTTACCATTTTATGTGCTGGTAAAACAGAATGAAATTCGATTAGACGAAGAGGCCCGATGGAAGCTTTTCGAAGATCTGAAAGCGAAAAATCTGACTGCCGCCAATCTGGAGGTGGCTCCAAAGGAAAAGGAACCTCTCTTGTTGTATGTGCGGCCACACCTCAAGTGGTTAGCACGGTTTTAGTTGTGAAAGAGAAGAAGAAGGAAAATCCATGGAGTTCAGCGGGATACTTCGTGAGCGAAGTCTTGTCGCCCTCAAAACAAAGATACCCTCAGTACCAAAAACTAGCATATGGAGTATTCACGACGGCACGGAAATTGCGCCACTATTTTTAGGCACATCATAGTGGTCAACGAAGCTCCCCTGTCAAATATACTGACAATCCCGAAGCTACGGGTCGTGTCTCCCTTTGGGGGAATAGAACTTTCCCTCGGGACATCACGTACGAAAAAGAAAAGCAATAAAGTCGCAAATACTTTATGGGACTTCATGGAGTGGATGAGTTGCAAAATCTGGGACCTCGTGATTTGTGTGAGAACCTGGACTATGAACTTTGATGGGTCAAAGATATTAGAAGGCCGGTGCAGGAGTAGTACTCATATCAGCTGAAGCGACAAGTTGAAGTACATCCTTCGGATGACGCCCTAATGCATCTAACAATGAAGCGGAATATGAAGCCCTCATACGGGATGAAGATGGCGAAAGCACGAACAACTTTCGATTAAAAATCTTTTGGCGATTCACAGGTTAGTGCTTCAAACAAGTTATGAACCAATGTGGCGCGCAATCAATGATAGCATGATGGCATACAAGGAGGTGTACAATGATCTCGAGAAGTTATTGATGCGAAGTAAATCATATTAGTAGATTGAACAATGAAGCAGCGTTCTTGCAACCTTCGGTCTTGATGCCTTGCAGTCCCACCAGTGTATTGGGAAGAGATAACGAGAGAAGTCAACTAAGTCGACAAAATCAAAAAAGAAGGAGAAGAAACCCTCGGGGGCTACCAAGGAGAAGCAAGAGGAAGAAGAAGAAGAGCAAGACCTGGTCATGGTAATACAAATACCATGGATGCAGCCATACATATCATATATACTCAGGAAAGAAATACTCGACGATCCAGTCGAGGCAAGGCGAGTAATTCGACGCTCCAAAGCTTTCACGATGGTCAAGGGAGAATAAAAGAAGTATATCGGGAGTCTTGCAAAGGTGCGTCACACCTGAAGAGGGGAGAATAATTCTGAAGGATGTACACGAAGGATGTATGTAGCCCACACCACGCAAGTAGTGAGCTATCGCAGCCAAGGTTTTTAGAGCAGGATTCTGGTTGACAGCAATTGAGGACGCTAAGGACATAGAGTACGAACTTGTGACGCGTGTCAAAGGTTTGCCACAAAACCTCACTCTCGCCAGCAGCAGAGCTAGCACCAATACCTTTATCATTGACCCATAGCACAATGGGACTTGATATGGTGGGCAAGTTACACAAGTCATGGCCAGGAGAAAAGGAATACATGCTAGTAGCTGTCGACAAATTCACAAAGTGGATAGAAGCGAAGCCGATAAATTCACCAGACGGAGCATCTGCAGTAAAATTCATACAAGGCCTCGTCTTCAGATTTGGAGTGCCCCACAGCATCGTCACAGACAACGGCAGCAATTTCACATCCAATGAGTTCAAAGACTATTGCAAAGAGGTGGGTATCAAGCTGAACTTTGCGTCAGTTGCACATCCTCAAACCAATGGGCAAGTCGAAAGCCAATGGCATCATCTGCAATGGCATCAAGAAGCGTCTGTTGGGACCTTTAGAAAAAGCTCGACATACCTGGCCTGAAGAACTACCAAGTGTGTTGTGGAGCATCCGAACAACACCAAATACAGCGACACAGGAAACTTTTTTCTAGTCCATGGCGCGGAAGCAGTACTTCCAATAGAAATAGAGCACGACTCCCCTAGAGTCACAGCATATGATGAAGAAGCGTCAAAAACAGCATTGGAAGACGATGTAGATGCACTCGACGAAGCCTCGAGACGAAGTATTATCAAGGGTCACCAAATATCAACAGGACTTGAAGAACTATCACGGTCGACGTTTGCGGCCAAGATCTTTCGGGTGGGGCCCTAGTTCTTCGGCTCACACTTAAAGTCATGAAAAACTCGAGTCACCATGTCTCTATATCGTCACGGAAGTAATCGGAGGAGGGGCATACAGGATAAAGGACAAGAAGACGGGGGTGGAGGAGCCAAACCCTTGGAATGTGGCGCATCAGGCGGTTCTACGCCTAGAGCTAAAACATAGTCCTCGTGAAACTTCAAATGTATCTGAAACGCCCACGAGTTTTCAGACGCACTCTTTTCCTTTTTAGGGGCACCGGAGTGGGGCCAGGAAAGGTTTTTAATGGCGGGCTCGTGGTGCTGCAGCTATAATAAAGATAGTGGAGATATACTTCTTATTTTTCGACATGCTCGGAGGCTCAACGCCCAAGTCTCAAAATATATACAACATAGATTCACTGAAATATTTCGCCTTGGTACATTAATACCTCGCCAAATATAACAAAATCAGAAGCCAGCAATCATAAATACAGTGTACACATCAAAAAACGTAAGTGCCTTGGTCTAAAAACCTCGCTATGTAAATATAGAACTTCGACATCAGAGATACTCGAAGATTGGCAATCCATCCAAGGGTCAAACAAGGATGTCTTATTACAACAGAAAAGATAGATTTCAAGGAGGAAAAATAGTGCAATCCTCGCCTAGTTAGGCTCGGGGGCTTCAACAACACAAAGGACCTTAGCAATATACAATAAAATCCTTCGGAAGCATAAAAAAGAGAAGGGACATTAAAAAAGAGTGAGATATAAGGTTTCCAATATAATACAAGTCAGTTAAATCCCAAGATAGTATCTACGGACAAGCCCCTGGTTGTCTTATGCTCAGCATAAGAACCCTTGGTAAAAAACTCCGAATCCATCCGAAGAAGTTCATCTATCATCGATTCAGCTACAGGAGCTACCATTGCATCGAAGTCAATATCATTTTTTCGACGCGTTTTCTTGGCCAGGCAACCAGCAACAATCTTCGCGTCAGGTCCAACTTTGGATAACAAATGTTTATCATAATCATGGCAAAATCTAGCTACAGCAATGAGTTGAGCCCGCACAAAGTTATGGATGCGAGGAGCATCTACGAATACCTCAATAATTCGGAAGTTTTTGGAACCTCGTTTCTCGGGAACAGATTCCTATAGACAAGGGTTAAATAATAGAACGTACAAAAGCTGAAAATCGCACTTTGGCAAACACGGTCTTGGAACCCTAACAATTTGTTGGGTTGCGTTCGGGGTAGCCCCAGAACAAACACCCATGTTAAAGGGAGAGATTAACAAGAAGATTTGTCCTCTCATTTACTCTCTGATCTTCGGCAGCAGAATCAAGAACTGAGCCTGTTAAAAGCGACAGGACAAGAAGTTGGAAGAAAGGCATGGCAAGATAAAGAGGAGGCATCAAAAGAAAGCACAAACGTACCTAGCATATCTGAGCTAGCTTCCAGCATTAGCTCAAGCATACTATTTTCTCGGGTGGTGGCTCCTTTTGCCTTTCGGTACAGCCGACATCCTAGCAGCTACAGCTTCTTCGGCTTGAGTGAAGAGCAAGTTTTCTCCTTCGAAGCTTTCGAGATTGTTCCATCATAGCCAAAGTTTGTTTCTTCATAGGCTGAAGTTGTTGTCAGTTCTTACGTCTTCCCAACAAAAATGTCCGCTTGATGAGCTCTCGAGGAAACTATGGTCGATTAGTATTTTCTTCGAGAAGGAAGATGCAGGTGAAGCAGCGGCAGAACAAGGAGGAAGTAATTATCAAATATTAACTGGAAAAGAAAGGCCCAGGATCAATGAAAGGCACGAAGGGAAATTCCATTACTTGCTAGAAAATTTACACGGGTATTACAAAAGAAAGTTCTCCAGGAGGACTAAGTGAGTACTTGTCGCCAAGGCTAAAAATGGCGACAAGAGCAAAAGAAACAGAAAGAAACAAGGAGGCATGCAATTTCGCTTGCACGACGTGTGTCCCCCACTTGCACGACGTGTCAAACATGGTGGGAATGAGGGACCCACAAGGCAGATAAATCTCGACCATTAATACAGCTGAAGAGAATTTGACAAGGGAAGATATGTCGACAACAAAAATAAAAGGAGAATGGCGACAGGATGAGTTATTTGCATACTTCGGGAGCCTTTGGTCAGAAACAAGTTTTTGCCCAAATGCTCGGGGGCTACTTCGAACAAAGTACAGTTTCGACTATGGCGAATATAGAAATTGTGGGAGCCTACAACCAAGCACAGTTCTTGGCTGTAGCCTCGGGAGCTACTCCCATCGAGAGCACTGTTCGCGCACCCGAGGAAAAAGAAGAAAAAGGAAAGAATATCGGGAGATAATGGCAATGGCGACAAGGTGGACTAAAATGTTGAGCCTACAATCAAGCACAAGTTCTTGGTTTGTAGCCTCGGAAACTACTCCCATCGGGAACGCTGCTCGCGTGCCCGATGAAATATAAAAAGGAAAAAAGGAAAAGAAAGATAAAAGCAAGAGAGTATATTTCGAGTTATAATTAACTCTACATACTCCCATCGGGAGATTAATATAAGTCATATTTGACTCGATAAAATATGCCATTCCAGCAGTCGAAAAGCACTACAATATATTCTGAGAACGCCAAAGTTGCGATCAATTTGAATGCCGCAAATTTACGAAGGTAAGACTGAATCTACAATACAACTGGGCGTGGCATCGCATTGCGGCTACGCTACTTTTATCGATATCAGATGCGAAAATCCTAACGGACGCGTTAGGTACTCGATAAATTTGACTGGGACTCGACAGAATGGTAAGACCTTAAGCGGCACCCGTCGAAGTTTACACCGATATCGAGATCATGTCCAGAGGACGTGATTTTGAAGTAGGTTTTGCGGATTGCCACTAGAGCGGTTAACTAGTATGATCTGTCAGATGAACTAGCCCCAACTACCAATATCCACTGTACAATATAGAATTTTATGAGGAGAAGTATAGAAGTTAGAGCTTTCGAGTAAAAATAAACGGTGGAGATTTTCCCTGACTCTATGATTCAAGCAAAATCTCGGGGCTACGACATAGGCATCCCAAATGGGCCTAGAATATAGTACCCGGGGTTTATTGAAGGCCCACCCAGAGAATAAGAAGTCGGAAGCCCAAGATATATTTAAGGAAAAGATAGAGTTGTAATAGGAAGTGTTCTTTGTAATCTGGCGGGATAGTTAGGAACCGTCCCGGACTTTGTAACTTGTACAAAACGAAACCCTCGGCTCCACCTCTTGTATAAAGGGGGAGTCGAGGGACGAGGAAGATCATCGAATCATTGTTCACAAACCCTAGTTTTCATAATCGTCGAGTACTTTCCGGCTGAAACCTTCGAGATCTACTTGCCCTCTACTTCTAACTAAAACCCTAGCCTACAATCCATAGGCATTGATAAGTTAATCCCTTGTCACTTGGTCCAGATATAGAGTAGAACAAGAGCATCAAACTTAGCCTAGAAAGCTATAAGCTAGTTAGCACCCCTCATGACTAGTTGCTAGTGCTAACAAATAAAATTGACTACTCTAGATGGGAGCATGTGAAATGAAATGACTTTGAAAACTTTGGAATGATGAGTCATTCTATTGAAAGATTTTGAAGGTGAATATGAACGGTGAATGACATGGTGAACTTTACAAAACCTGATGGTTGGGTTCGGATGCGATACCATTCCAATTTTAGAGTACCCCCACAATAACTGATTTGATGGGATTCGTAGCATAGAAAACAAAAAATTTCCTACCGCAAGAACAAAACACAAGCCAAGATCTAATCTAGTAGATGGTAGCAACGAGATGAAGAGACTAACCCTCGAAGATTCGCAAAGCTTAACGAGTTAGATCTCGGGGTGGATGTAGTCGATCACTTGCCGCTTGCGCGATAGAAGATCTTGATCTTGACGGTGCCACAATCGGGCAGCACCTCCGTGCTCGGTCACACGTTCGGTGTTGATGAAGCGACGTCCTTCTCCCTTCAGCGGGCAGCGGAAGTAGTAGATCCTCCTTGGAATCCCGGCAGCACGACGGTGTGGTGGCGGTGGTGGTGGAGAACTCCGGGAGGCTTCGCCTATATTGCGGAGTGGGTGGAGGAGGAAGAGGCTAGGGTTTGGGGCGTGGCTAGGGTTTGGGGCGCCGGCCAAGGGGGTGCGTCCAACTTGTGGTCTTGGGGGTGGCCGGCCCCCTCCCCTTGCTCCTCCTTATTTAGGTGGAAGCCCCAAGTCTTGTCTCCCAAGTCTTCGAATAAGACCCCAACTCCAAAACCTACCTTTGGTGGGAAACCTACTAAGGGGAGTCCTACTCAAGGTGGGACTCCCACCTTTCCTTGAGTTGGGGGCCGGCCAAGCTTGGTGGAGCCCACCTGGACTCCTCCCCTTAGGGTTTGGCCGGCCAAGCTGGTGGAGTCCCGGGACTCCACCTTCCATAGTGCCTTTCTTCCGAACTTTTCTACCTTCTAGAACCTTCCATAAATACCGGATCATTTCCAAACTTGGAATATGACTTCCTATATATGAATCTTATTCTCCGGACCATTCCGGAACTCCTCGTGATGTTGGATCCCATCCGAGACTCCGAACAAAACTTGAACTCCATTCCATATTCGATATCTACTCAAACGACATCAAACCTTAAGTGTGTCACCCTACGGTTCGAACTATGCAGACATGGTTGAGATTTCTCTCCGACAAATAACCAATAGCGGGATCTGGAGATCCATAATGGCTCCCACATATTCAACGATGACTTAGTGATCGAATGAACCATTTACATACCATACCGATTCCCTTTGTCACGCGATATTTTACTTGTCCGAGGTTTGATCATCGGTATCTCTATACCTCGTTCAACCTCGTCTCATGACAAGTACTCTTTACTCGTACCGTGGCATGTAGTCTCTTATGAACCATTCATATGTTTGCAAACTAATTAGACGACATTCCACCGAGAGGGCCCAGTATATCTATCCGTCATCGGGATGGACAAATCCCTTTGTTGATCCATATGCCTCAACTCATACTTTCCGGATACCTAATCCCACCTTTATAACCACCCATTTACGCAGTGGCATTTGATGCAATCAAAGTACCCTTCCCGCATAAGTGATTTACATGATCTCATGGTCGAAAGGCCTAGGTAACTATGTATCGAAAGCTTATAGCAAATGAACTTAATGACGTGATCTTATGCTACGCTTAATTGGGTGTGTCCATTACATCATTCACATAATGACATAACCTTGTTATTAATAACATCCAATGTTCATCATCACGAAACTATGATCATCTATTAATCAACAAGCCAGTTATACAAGAGGCTTACTAGGGACTCATTGTTGTTTACATAACACACATGTATCAATGTTACGGTTAATACAATTATAACATGGTATATAAACATTTATCATAAACACAAAGATATATAATAACCAATTTATTATTGCCTCTTGGGCATATCTCCATCAGTCTCCCACTTGCACTAGAGTCAATAATCTAGATTACATTGTAAGGTACCTAACACCCATGGCATTCTGGTGTTGGTCATGCTTTGCCCTAGGGAGAGCTTTAGTCAACGGATCTGCTACATTCAGATCAGTGTGTACTTTTCAAATCTTTACTTCTCCATCTTCGATATACTCGCGAATCGAATGAAAACACAGCTTGATATGCTTCAGCTTCTTGTGTGACCTTGGTTCTTGTGCATTGGCAATGGCACCCATGTTGTCACAATAAATGACTAGTGGGTCCAATGCACTAGGAACCACACCAAGCTCAACAATGAACCTCTTCATCCATACCGCTTCGATGAAGCCTCCGAAGCCGCTATGTATTCCAATTCGTTGAAGACTTCGCCACTGTGCACTACTTGGAGCTGCACCAGCTTCTTACTGCAGCACCATTCAATATAAACACGTACCTAGTGAGACTTAGAGTCATGAGGATCAGTGTTCCAACTTGCAACTGGTTACAACGAGCTCTTGGTCACCGCCATAACAAAGAAACATATCCTTAGTTCTTTTCAAGTACTTCGGGATATTCTTGACCGTTGTCCAGTGTTCCATTCTGGATCACTTTGATATCTGCTAGTCAAACTAACGGCATGTGCTATATCCGGTCTAGTACATAGCATGGCATACATGATAGAGCCTCCTGCCGAGGCATAGGGGATCCGATTCATCCTCTCTCTTTCTTACAGTAGCGGACCTTGAGTCTTACTCAAGACCTTACCTAGCAACATCGGTAAGAATCCTTTCTTACTTTCATCCATTCTAAACTTCTTTAGAATCTTGTCCGTATTACTGTGAAAGCCCTATTAGGCGTCTCGATCTCTCTATAAATCTTGATGCCTAAAATGTACGCTCCTTCACCAAGGTCCTTCATTGAAAAACATTTATTCAAATAACCTTTTACATTGCTTAATAGTTCTATATCATTCCCAATTAATAATATGTCATCTACATATAATATCGGGAACAGAGCTCCCACTCACTTTCTTGTAAATACAGGCCTCTCCATGGCAATGTATAAACCCGAAGTCTTTGATCACCTTATCAAAGCGTCGGTTCCAACTCTGGATGCTTGCTTCAGTCCATAAATGGAAGCTGAAGTTTGCATACCTTGTCAGCATTTTTAGGATCGACAAAACCTTTGGGTTGTACCATATACAACTCTTCCTCAATGTCACCATTAAGGAACTCCGTTTTGACATCCATCTGCCAAATCTCATAATCGAAAAATGCAGCTATTGCTAACTAAATCCTCACATACTTTAGCTTCGGATTTCATGGCTTCTTGCCATTTGTTGGAATCTGGGCTCATTATCGCTTCTTCATACATCGCAGGGTCCTCATCATTGCTGTCCACAATCATGACATTTAGACAAGGATCATACCGGTCTGGAGTGGTACGTTCCCTTGTCGTCTGCGAGGTTCGTAGCTACTTGTTCGATTTCATGATCATTATCATTAGCTTCCTCTTGATGCAGGCGGCACAGGAACATCTTCGATCTGCGCTACCCTGATCAACGAGAGAAGGTTCAGTACCTCGTCGAGTTCTACTTTTCTTCCAGTCACTTCTTTAGTGAGAAACTCTTTTTCAAGAAAGGTTCTGTTTTTGGCAACAAAGATTTTGCCTTCGGATTTGTGATAGAAAGTATACCCTATAGTTTCCTTAGGGTATCCTATGAAGACGCATTTCTCCGCTTTGGGTTCTAGCTTGTCCGGTTGTAACTTTTTTACATAGGCTTCGCAACCCCAAACTTTAAGGAACAACTTAGGTTTCTTATTAAACCATAATTCATACGGTGTCGTTGCAACGGTTTAGATGGTGCCCTATTTAAAGTGAATGCAGCTGTCTCTAATGCATAACCCCAAAACGATAACGGCAAATCAGTAAGAGATATCATAGAACGAACCATATCTAAGAGAGTTCGATTACGACGTTCGGACACACCATTGCGCTGTGGTGTTCCCGACGGTGTCAACTGTGAAAGTATTCCGCATTTCTTTAAATGCATGCCAAACTCATAACTCAGATATTCGCCTCCGCGATCAGAACGCAGAAACTTGATCTTCTTGTTACGTTGATTTTCTCTTCACTTTGGAATTCCTTAAACTTCTCGAACGTCTCGGATTTATGTTTCATGAAATAGATATACCCATATCTACTCAGATCATCTGTGAAGGTTAGAACATAACGATAACCACCGCGCGAGGCTACACTCATTGGTCCGCACACATCGGTATGTATGATTTCCAATAAGTCTGTAGCTCGCTCCATAATACTAGAGAATGGAGTCTTAGTCATTTTTCCCATTAGACATGCTTCGCATCTGTCAAGTGGCTCAAGTAGTCCATCGGAATGGAGTTTCTTCATGCGTTTCACTCCAATATGACCAAGACGACAGTGCCACATATAAGTAGAATTATCATTCAATTTAATTCGCTTAGCATCAATGTTATGAACATGTGTGTCGCTTACTATCGAGACTTAATAGAAATAAACCATTCTTCTCAGGCGCATGACCATAAAAGATAGTATTCATAAAAATAGAACAACCATTATTCTAAGACTTAAATGAATAACCGTCTTGCATTAAACACGATGCAGATATAATGTTCATGCTCAACGCAGGCACCAAATAACAATTATTGAGGTCTAAAACTAATCCCGATGGTAGATGTAGAGGAAGCGTGCCGACAGCGATCACATCGACCTTGGATCCATTTCCAAGCATCGTCGCTTCATCCCTCGCTAGGCTTCGTTTATTCCGTAGTTCTGTTTCGAGTTACAAATGTGAGCAACGAACCAGGTATCAAATACCAGGCACTAGTACGAGAACCAGTAAGATAAACATCTATAACATGTATATCATATATAAATTTCTTCTTCTTGACAAGGCCGCTCTTGGATCAGCCAGATACTTGGGGCAATTACGCTTCCGGTGCCCCTTCCCATTGCGTAATAGCACTCAGTATCAGGTTTAGGGCCACCCTTAGACTTCTCAGGAGAGGCGCGGCAGCTTTCTTGCCGCCCTTCTTAAGGTCCTTCTTAGTTTTGCCTGCTTCTTGAACTTGGTGGTCTTGTTGACCATCAACACTTGGTGCTCTTCGTATCTCAATCTCAGCAGATATTAGCATGGAAAAGAGTTCAGCTAACTCCTTGTTCATGTTCTGCATGTTGTCGTTCATCACGAAGTTCTTGTAACTTGGTGGCAGTGATTGGAGAACACGATGAATACCCAGCTGGTTGGGGATGATAATCCCCAAGTCACTGAGCTTCTTCGCGTGTCCGGACATAGCGAACACGTGCTCACTAATGGAGCTGCCCTCTTCCATCATACAGCCAAAGAACTTTTTCGGGGCCTCATAGCTCTCCACAGCCGCATGAGTTTCAAAGATAACTTTGAGCTCATTGATCATATCACAAGGGTCATGCTGCTCAAAACGCTTTCGGAGATCTGCCTCTAGGCTGCACAGGATGGCACACTGAACTTGAGAGTAGCGAGTCACCCGATTCTCGTAAACATTTTTCTCATCCTCGGATACTGCAGGGGGTGGTGGGGAACCTAGCGGTGCATCAAGCACATATTAAAGATTTCCGCCATTGAGGAAGATCCTCACATGACGAAACCAGTCGGTGAAGTTGCTACCATTGCTTTTAAGCTTTTCTTTCTCTAGGAACTGGTTAAAATTGATTGATGGGGACGCCATGATCTACAACATATATTTGCAATAGTTTAGACCAAGTTTATGACAAATTGAGTTCAAATTTTAATTCAACAAAATTAAAAAATTGGTGAACTCCCACAAAAACAATATCCCTCGCATTGTCTTAGTGATCACACGAACCAAATCCACCACACCA
Source organism: Lolium multiflorum (assembly GCA_030979885.1). NCBI lineage: Eukaryota > Viridiplantae > Streptophyta > Magnoliopsida > Poales > Poaceae > Lolium > Lolium multiflorum. The sequence continues at coordinate 292,952,785 of CM061750.1, forward strand.
AATCCGACCATCACGAACAAGATGTAATTTCAATGGTGAACACCCAAGTGTTCATCATATCAATCATATGACTCATGCTCTACCTTTCGGTATCCCGTGTTAGAGACCATGTCTGTACATGCTAGGCTCGTCAAGGCAACCTTAGTACCTGCGTGTACAAAACTGGCTTGTACCCGTTGTATGCACATGTAGAATCTATCACAGCCGATCATCACGAGATTCTTCAAAACGACAAGTCTTAGGAACGGTGCATACTAAGGATGAACACTTTATTATCTTGATATTTAGTGAGAGGGATCATCTTATAATGCTACCGTCGCGATCTAAGCAAAAGAAGATGCATAAAAGGATTAACATCACATGGAGTTGTGGTGGAGGAGGAGGCGGATAGGGTTTGGGGCGCCGCCCAAGGGGGTGCGGCCAACTTGTCGTCTTGGGGTGGCCGGCCGCCTCCCCTTGCTCCTCCTTATATAGGTGGAAGCTCCAAGTTGTCGAGGTGCTCCTCGGCAATGCCCTCGATAGGGGCTTAGGGTTGATGGAATCCTGGCTGACACGAGACATCGGTTCACAGACAAGCGGGGAGACCGATTTACCCATGTTCGGGGCCCTCGATGAGGTAAAACCCTTACGTCCTGCATATCTGTTCTTGATTATGATGATAATGGGTTACAATGGGGTGCCGAATAGTTCGGCTGTGATCTCGTCGAGATGGCTAAGTACTAGGGTAACCTAGCTATAACCCAGGTTGTGTCCCTCGATAGCCCCTCTCCTGGCCTTTATATAGGAGGCCAGGTCTCAAGAGGGCTGATCGAGTACGACTAGGTTTACAGCAGATCTATCTCTAAAACCTTCCTTGTTCGGCTCCTTCCGTGTCTTGTACTTCAAGGAATCTTCCGTTGCACCGTCCTAGTGGCCCATCTTGCTATCGAGTGCCTTCATGGGCCTCCAGCTAGCCCGTATAGGTGGAGCAACATCGGTTACCCGAAGGGTAGTGCCCGTCAGTAGCCCGAGTGTCTAGCCGAACATAGTTCGGGTAGAGACTGCATGTCTTCTTGATGTACTTTCCTCGATCGTTCTTGTTTTTCTTCTGTCTGCATCTTCTTCTTCTATCGGGTGCGCGTCAGCGCTCCCGATGGGAGAGTCTAGGTACGGATGCTTGGAATCCGTGCGTAGACTCAAGTTGTACCACTCGAATATTTTTTCCTCTGCCGAAGTTTTTCCGCAAGTCTTCGTAGGTCATCCGATATATTTTCCTCATGCAAGGGATAATGAATAACATGCCCAACTTTTGCTGGTTAACTGCCGATGGTAAAACAATGTTACCCTACACATAATCAAGTCCCCGGGCATGATCCTGGAGTGCAAAAAAGTTCTATCGAGTGCGCATCAGCACTCCCGATGGGAGTAGCCCCCGAGTCTAGGTACGGATGCTTGTAATCCGTGCGTAGACTCGGGCCAAGCAACCACCTTTCTTTTCATTTTTTCTTCGAGTTCTTGATTTATCAGGTGCGCGTCAGCGCTCCCGATGGGAGTAGCCCCCGAGTCTAAGTGCAGATGCTTCACACTCTGTGCTTAGAGTCAAGTTGTCCATCCGATAACTTTTCATTTTTTCTTCGAGTGCTTGCAACAATCTCTATGACGTCACTGTTGACGTGCGGCTGCTGTGGTTTGATTGACAAGACTTGACCTGATAGGCCCACCCTAGTTCTGCGCGGGCAGTTTTTACGATTTGACCAGTGCATGCGCAGCGACCGAGGCGCCTCCTCGATTTTCGCGCAAACGTGGGAATAATGGGCCGCCGGTTTCGTTCTTTCTTTAAGCGCCACGTGTACAGCCGGATCTGCTCCACCTCCCACGACGTTTGTGGAGTTATGGCCACGACCTCGCCTTAATTTTTACGAGATAAATAGGGGGCCTTCTCACTTTTACTTTTTACGCCCCTTACTGCTCATCTTCTTCGCCCGTCCTTTCGTGCTTCCTCTGTTCTTCCCTCAAGAGCTTCAGTCACCATGGGCAAGAAGAAGGGTGCAAGCACCTCCGACGCAACCAAGGTCAGCCGTGACTGGAGAGCCTCCGCCATTTCCAACCGAGACGTGAACAAGCTGCGAGCCCTTGGCCTCATCTCCTCATCTGAGCATAACATCCGTCTTCCAGGTGCCGTTTCTCGCCCAAGGCCTCTGAAGGGCTTCACCGTTATGTTCACTGCTTTCTTATTCCGTGGACTCTCTCTTCCTGCCCACGAGTTTCTACGTTCCCTCCTTTTTTTCTACGGGATCCAGCTTTGGCAGCTGACCCCCAATTCGATTCTCCATCTCTCTATCTTCATCACTGTTTGCGAAGCCTTCCTTGGCATTGACCCCCACTGGGGCCTTTGGAGGAAGATCTTCTATGTAAAGCATCACAACGACAGCAACGGTCCCCCCGTCGTAGGCGGCGTCGGCTTTGTTGTTAGGAAGGAAGTCGATTATCTTGACTATCCGATGAAGGAATCCGTCCAAGGCTGGCGCAACAAATGGTTTTATCTGCGAGACCCTTTGGTGCCTGGACAGCGCTCGAATCTCCCTCCCTTTGAAGATAAACTGATAGCCAAGCCGAAGAAGTCCTGGAAAAACGCCCTTTCTCCCGAAGAGAGAGCGGCAGCCGACAAGCTATTCGACCAGCTCGTCATTCTGAAGAATACGGGAGGCTTGACGATGTGCGGCACTGAGGTAGTCTCAGTGTTTTTACAACGTCGAGTGCAACCGTTAATGTCTCGACCCCATCAACTGTGGCTTTACACGGGCAAGGACGATAGGTCTAGAGTTAGCTCTGCCGACCTTTCGGCTGAAGACCTTCGAGATGAAGTCCGCCGCTTGACGTGTCTTAGCATGAAGGACAACATCGTCCTGACATCGGCTCGTCCTCCTTATGATTTTGACCATCTTCCGACCGAGGTAATCCTCTGTTGTTTTTCGCTTGCTGTTGTTACTCCTTTTTCCTTTGTGTCTCAGAAATTTCTTTTCTTGGACAGACCCCCGCCGTTGCTCAATGCTATCCTCCTACACCCGAAAGCGGTGTGGTACTAGAGGATGACGATGATGATTCTGAGGGGACCGAGGATGCTCTGCATACCCTTGAGGACAGCGATGTCCAACATGAAGGAGCTGCCGAGGATGATGCCTTCGTCAGGAGCAGGCGCCGTAAGCAGATACACGAGGATTTCATTACAACGGCTGCATCAAGTCCTAGCGGAGGAGATAATGATGCCGATGGAACTACTTCACCTCCTCCTGCTAAGAAGAGTTCAACAAGTTTCTTCGCAGGCGAAGATGATCTGGACCTGTGAGCATCTGTGCTCTTTTCCTGATTTATTTCCTATCATTTTGTATGCTAACCGTGCACTGCACTTAAGTAGCTCTGATGATGACGATGATGAAGTTCCTCTCGCGAAGAGGGCCAAATTATCCTCTGGGAGAGCATCATCGGCTAAGGAATCGAATCCCTCTCCCGCCAAGTCGACACCTCCCTCGCGAACAGGTGTGGAGAAGATTCCAATGACGAAAGTTATTCCTCCTGGCGATGCTCCCACTCCGTCGGCTGGTCGCCATCATGTAAGTATTTAATCTGCCCTGCTTTGTCAAGTTTCTGTCAACTGAGTCCTCTTGATTTTTCTTGCTACAGCCGATTTATGCTACAGTTGATGCTGTAGCGGATTTCGCCAAACAATTCACCCGACTTGAGGCTGAAAACTCTAAACTTCGAAAGACTATCAAATCTTCGGCTGACCAGGTGCTTGAAACCAACAGGCTTGCTACCGACGCCAAGAATGAGAATGCCTTGCTGAAGGAGGAGGTGAAGAAGTTGAAGCAGCAGATGAAGGATGAACAAGATGCCAGGCGTGCGGCGGCGGCCGCAATCGACAAGAAGGAAGGCGTCCTCCGTGAATCCATCAAGGATTTATTAGGTAGCATCCATGGTACACCGTTTCTTTCTTGGTCTTTCTTCATTGATTATTGATTTGTCTTTCTTTCAGAGGCCACCGACATAACTGTCACTCGACGTCATCAGCTTCGGGAGGACTCTACAGCCGATGCCTTGTCTCTTGCCGCTGAGTCTAATGTCCAAGTCCTTGGACTTCTGCAAAAGACCAAAGGAGCGTTGTCGAGGCTATACTCGATGATCTTCCCAAAAATGAAGCAGGACAAGACTCTCGACGAGATGGCGGATGCTTTCCTTGTTGATCCTTCCAAGCCTGTGGAGGTATTGAAACGCCGTAACCGCTTATTTGGGGCGGTTCTTACTTTCCAGTTGCTCATGGGCCATGGGATGGGGTCAGAATTGGAGAAGTTATCTAAGGCATTGCCTGTCGATGATGACAACCATTTAGTCGACCTTGAGCCTTTCAAAAGATCGACAGTAACTTGTGCCAATCAACTTCTGAAGCTAGTAGATGAAGCACAAGCCAAGCCTATTCCTGAATCTGCCCCTGGATCATCATCGGCGAACCCTTGGACTTTTGTTTGACTTGTTGTAAATAAGATCAACCGTAACTTGACGTAGTCCAGTTTTATTTCGGCTCTGTTGCCAATTCGAACATCCGTTTGAATGTATCATATATGCCAAGTGCTCCCTATGGTAGTTTTTATGTTAATGTTGGTCTGAACTGGGGACTGTACTGCAGATTCATTCATCTTCTTCCCGTGCCGAGCTTTTTCCGGACCCTTCGAGTAATGATGAATCGGGCCTTGTTCGCCGCTGACGTGACCAAGTTTCTTGTCTAAATAAAGACATCACTTCTCTTCGCGCAATGGCAGCCTTGGTGAAGAAAAAGGGAGAGATAGCGACTGCTATCGAACAGTACGCTCTCGATGGTCTTCATGTTGCTACCGAAAGTTTGGCCTGTAAGTATTAGCCCATCTTCTAATTTCTGACATAGCTTGAATGTTCTTTTAACTGACATTCGTTCCTTTTCCAGTCGTAGCTTCAGATGCGACTCAGGAGAACAAGAAGATCCATGAAGAGGTCGAGGCGATGACTGACGTTGCGCATCCGAAGCACGATTTATGGCTGCATCGTCCAAAAGCTGTTGTCATGGAGAAGTTTAAGTACCGGGTGGGGAAGGCGCATTATTACTTTGATAAGTTCCACGCTCATCTCACGATGGTTTCGAACACCTTGTTCCCTCTGGACCAAGCACCTGAAACTTTATCCGCCCTGTTCACCCGATTCAAGTCTCCCGAAAGGATTCGACAGTTGGTGCGGAAAGAACTCCTGGCTGGTGCTGAGCTTGCCTTTGCTTCGGTATTGGCGTGTGTTATCACCAGAATTTGACCGGGTCAGAGGTGGGCCGCGATTAAAGAAGGAGTTGAAGAATATACACGAAAGAAGTACATGAATCGGCCTTTTATACCAAGTTGGGCTAAATTTCCCGTGTATCTGTAACATATTAGATCGCATCTTAGTTTAGAAGTTAGTGTTTTGCCCGTGCACGGTTTGGTGCACGCCTCAATTAGAAAGTCCCCTGGACTATAAATATGTATCTAGGGTTTATGGAATAGAAAAACAACCAACGTTCAACACAATCAATCTCGGCGCATCGCCAACTCCTTCGTCTCGAGGGTTTCTCCGGTAAGCACCATGCTGCCTAGATCGCATCTTGCGATCTAGGCAGCATAAGCTTATTACGTTGTTCATGCGTTGCTCGTGCTGAAGCCTTTTTGATGGCGAGCAACGTAGTTATCTTAGATGTGTTAGGGTTAGCATTGTTCTTCGTATCATATGCTGTCGTAGTGCAACCCTTATGCATCTAGCCGCCCTTACACCTATCTTAGGTGTAGGGCGGCACCCCTTGATCATTGTTCAGTAGATCCGATCCGTTACGGTTGCTCCTTGTTCTTCAAGGATTAGTTTAATATCCGCAATAGTTAGGCCTTACAAAGGGTTGGAGGATCCAGCGGCGTGTAGGGTGTAGTTTGCTGGCCCTAGACAGGATGTTCCGGGGATCAACCTCGTGTTGGTTTTTAGGCCCTGTCTATGATCGGCTTACGATCACCGTACGCGAGCGCGAGGCCCAATCGTGAGTAGGATGATCCGGTTATGCGGTGAAAACCCTAAATCGTCGTAGATCACATTAGCTTTATCTTGATCAAGCAGGACCACCATATATTCGGACACCTAGTACGAATCATGGGTGGATCGGCTCTTTGAGCCGATTCACAGGACAACCTGAGAGCCGATCGAGGCTCGTATTTAACGTTTACGTGTGTGCCAGGAAACTAAGCTAGGCATCATCCAACACCTTCGACCGGGTATAGGTCGGGTGGCATCCTTGCGACGCATCGGACGTGTGACCGAGAAGCTTTGCGGGCCGTCGCTCGAGGGACTAGGGCCAGCCGCAGCCCTGAGTTGTTCCCGGCTCTACGGTGTTGCCGGTCGTTGCTCGCCGGTGGGTTTCCGCAACACATTGGCACGCCGGTGGGACAATCTTCGACATCCACCATCGCCATCTACTTCTGAGATGGCGGAAAGCACTCCGGTCAAGTATGAGGACCTGTGACGACCTCAAGAAGAAACATGACGAGATCAAGGCAGTCCTCGAGGCCGAACTCATCGGCTCCTTTGAAAAGACCCGTTCACACGACGTCAAGCTCAATGGGAACGCACGTCCGTGGCCTGGCGTCAACATGGTGGATCTCAGCCACTCCTTAAGGGAGACAGGGTTCTCCTTTGGTGTCAACATGGCAGGACTTGCCAGCCGCCATGACAAAGATAAGGCAGAGAGCAGCCAATCCCGGGGCAAGGATAAAGAGGAGGCCGATCCACGCGACCGGCCCCAAGATGATGACAGATGGTACCTGACAGAGGAGGAAGTGGGAAGCGTGCGGTATCAACGTCCACTCTCTGCACATCCCCTCAACAAATATGAGCAGCAGTATGACCGACGTCGGCGCTACGACGTAGATGATGAGAGGTATCGTCGGTCTGATGCAGAGGACAGAAGGTATCGTCGGCATGATAGGAACGACGACAGGTACAATCGTCACGCTAGAGGGAGGTCAAGGGAGCAGGATGACGTGGATAGGCATTGGGACTGCCCCTTCTTCAAACACTGCTGGGATTCAGGAATGAGCCGGTTGCCTACAATCGGCAATTGCCCAGAATGCAAACAAAGGAAGAGGGATACAACTAACGTGTCCGTGTTCAAGCGTCTAGGGCCTCTCCCGCCTCGGAACAAACAGGTTGAGCCTGCTCGGGTGGAAGATCTCGAGGAACTAGAGGACGATGATGAAGAAGGCAGTATCATCGGCCAAGGTGGTGCCCGATGGGCTCAGCCGTTCCCAAAAGCGAAGGGTTCAGCGACTACGTGGATTGGAGGAAGGCGAAAGGTTATACACACACGTTGAGAAGGCACGGCCTGATCTGGCCGCTAAAATTCAGCGAACCCTGGACGAAGAAGGTCGGCCACAAAGAAAAGAGTGGCGCCGCAAGCAAAGGAAAGCCGATGACGAGACATCGGCTGGCACAAACATGGTGTTCATCCTTCCAGCAGAGTTTAGTGCTCCAGGACGAAGAAGCACCGTGGCACAACTTGACTGCGGCCCACGGCCGGTCATCTTCGAGAAGCCACGAGAGAAGCTACAGGCATCTGAAGGCCCTATACTTGGTTACATCAATGGGCAGCTGTCAACAAGATGTTGGTGGACACGGCGGTTAACATTATGCCATACTCTATGCTACGTCGGTTAGGACGCTCCAGCTCGGATCTGATCAAGACCAACGTGACATTGAGCGATTTCAACGGACAAGCCTCTGACGCGCAAGGTGTTCTGAATGTGGATCTGACCGTAGGAAGGAAAACTGTCCCTGATGTTCTTCATCGTCGACAGCAAGAGTTCCTATGCTGTCCTGCTAGGAAGAGATTGGATCCACGCCAACTGTTGCATCCCATCCACGATGCACCAATGCCTAATACAGTGGGATGGAGATGAAGTAGAAGTCGTCCACGCAGATGATTCGGCCGAAATTTCAACGGCTGGCATGAATGTTTGGGAGACATCAGGCCAAGAACCACTCTCAGGCATCAATTTGGACGACTGCGAGCGCATCGACGTGACAAAGAACGGGGTTAGGCAGGTTTTATCCACCGGCCTGACTGTGTAACAAGAGCAACGTCGATGAACAAACGTGGCGATGCCGATCCAGACGATCGGCCCCAGGGATCCATGAAGGAACATCACACAAAACCCTCATTGAGCAATTCAACATGGAGGCCGGTTCCAGCAATCGGCCAAAATTACCCTCACCACCCATTCTGCCTGAATTCAGCATCGATATAATAGGCGATGGGTTTACGTCGGCTCATGAGTTGGAGGAAGTCCACACTGGTCCTATCAGAGCCGACGTTCACATAGAAGTGCCTTGGCTAACCATAGAGCCGATTTCAGCAGTTACCTGGCAGAATCGGCTCGAGGGGCACATAGAAGGATAGAGCACGTGGATACGGAGTTTGAAGCAAGTCAAGATATATTCTCTGATAAAGTATGGGGGCCGATACGTGAGTAAATCGGCCGTAAAAATTCAAAAAATTTTAAGCACAGCCGATGCGCAGACATCGACTTAAGGATGGAAAGCCGATGCATGGCCATCGTCTCAAGAGGTATAACTGTTATAAGCAGAGGGTCAATGGAATGCCTTCTTGCAAGTACTCGAGTCACGACCCTGACCAATGCCAAGAGCGGCCTGGACGTGCAGATCAGGTTAAGGGTAGGTGACATCAAATCCGCCAAAGGAAAGGAGCCGATCTGACCAGCAAGGCGCAAGAAGCGGACTGAAGAAGCTCGGGGGGCAGCTCACCCTGAAGGTTCTCTGCTCTGGGGAGCCGATTTCGTTGAAATCGTATTGTCCACCAGAACTCAAGGGCATCAGTTGGAGAAATGAAGGACTGATGCATTAGCATCGGCTTCTTAGACATTGACCAAGTTTATGATCGCTCCGACGTCAAAAAGATGAGAGCGGATTATGGGAGACCGATGCGTTGCCATCGTCTCGTTGAGCATTGACCGAATTGACAATCGGCAGAATCAGTACGAAGGGCAATCGGCTAAATTATCATAAGGGAGATCGGCAAATTGTGGAAATTCTTCATTGATAAGCGAAATTTCTTACATAAAGAGCTGATTGCTCTCAAAAGGAAGTCTTGGGGGACACATTGCCCCGTCTACCCCTACTGGCCCTAGGCTAAGATCCTATCTAGGGGCCGTTGCTGCCTTCGTCATCGTCGTCATCATCGTCGCCGTTGTCGGCGCTGCTCCCGGCCGGCTCGCCGTCACTGCTGTAGCGACCGCCGGCAGGACCCTCGTTGTCCTCGTCCTCCTCATCAGCGTCGTCATCGTCGCTGTCGACGTCGCTGAGGTTCCCGGGCCAGGGGCAGTGGCGTTTGGCCGGCGGCTCGTCGGAGGAGCTGTCGTCGTCCTCCTCCTCCTCCTTCGCCTCTTCGGAGGAGGTGACCCCGTCCCAGGGAAAGCGATCGTCGTCGCTTTCCTCCTCCGATTCCCCATGGGCGAGGAAGCGGAGGTCGCTCTCCCGTCGGTCAGGGACTTGTCGTCCTCTGACCAGATGGAGAAGTTGTGGCTCGGCTCGTCCCCGGCCTCGATGGCGCGACGGATGTTGGCCGCATGGACCTCCTCCGGGTTCCTCTCCGGCGTCGGCTCACGGAAGGGGGAGGACTCGGCAGAAAGATCCGATGAAGAAGAAGAGGAGGAAGAAGACGACATTGCTACAGAAGAAGAGGGTTTTTGAGGCGCTGGTGGATAGAACAGAGCAAAGGGTTGAAGTGGCGAACCGTTCGGCACAGATAAATAAAGGGGGAGTATTGGGGATTTAATGCCATGACGGTTCTCGAGGATGTGATGCCAAAATTATCAATTCGTGCAGAGAAGCCAAGGAGGCGAGGCGAAATGATGGAAGATTCTGCGGCAGTACTGTGCTGCCACGACATGACCCGACGAAGGAAAGGCGTAATGATTTTGGAAATGTCATTTCCAAAACCAGGGAGGCATGTGTTATCACGAGAATTTGACCGGTCAGAGAGGTGGGCCGCGATTGAAGAAGGAGTTGAAGAATATACACGAAAGAAGTACATGAATCGGCCTTTTATACCAAGTTGGGCTAAATTGCCCATGTATCTGTAACATATTAGATCGCATCTTAGTTTAGAAGTTAGAGTTTTGCCCGTGCACGGTTTGGTGCACGCCTCAATTAGAAAGTCCCTGGACTATAAATATGTATCTATGGTTTATGGAATGAAAAACAACCAACGTTCAACACAATCAATCTCGGCGCATCGCCAACTCCTTCGTCTCGAGGGTTTCTCCGGTAAGCACCATGCTGCCTAGATCGCATCTTGCGATCTAGGCAGCATAAGCTACGTTGTTCATGCGTTGCTCGTCCTGAAGCCTTTTGATGGCGAGCAACGTAGTTATCTTAGATGTGTTAGGGTTAGCATTGTTCTTCGTATCATATGCTGTCGTAGTGCAACCCTTATGCATCTAGCAGCCACTATCTTAGGTGTAGGGGCGACACCTGATCATTGTTCGGTAGATCCGATCCGTTACGGTTGCTCCTTGTTCTTCAAGGATTAGTTTAATATCCGCAATAGTTAGGCCTTACAAAGGGTTGGAGGATCCAGCGGCGTGTAGGGTGTAGTTTGCTGGCCCTAGACGGGATGTTCCGGGGATCAACCTCGTGTTGGTTTTAGGCCCGTCTAGGATGACTACGATCACCGTACTGCGCGAGCCCAATCGTGAGTAGGATGATCCGATTATGCGGTGAAAACCCTAAATCGTCGTAGATCGCATTAGCTTTATCTTGATCAAGCAGGACCACCATATATTCGGACACCTTGTACGAATCATGGGTGGATCGGCTCTTTGAGCCGATTCACGGGACAACCTGAGAGCCGATCGAGGCTCGTATTTAACGTTTACGTGTGTGCCAGGAAACTAAGCGAGGCATCATCCAACACCTTCGACCAGGTATAGGTCAGGTGGCACGCCTTGCACAGCATCGGACGTGTGACCAGAAGGCTTTGCGGGCCGTCGCTCTGAGGGACTAGGGCCAGCCGCGGCCCTGAGTTGTTCCCGGCTCTACGGTATTGCCAGTCGTTGCTCGACGGTGGGTTTCTGACCGCAACAGCGTGTCATCCGTCTTTAGACTTGAGAGCCGTAGCAAACACTGAGAGGAGTTTAGGCCACTATTATGATGTTGCTAGAGGCCCTGCGTACACCATTGTTTCTCGAATGGAGTCATGCCTTGAGAAGGACCTGAAGGCCCACTGGGACCAGGGAGCCCGATCATGAATGTAATAACTTTATACCTGTATAAGATTGTTTTGTACGATTTTACTGCGTACGTTGCACGCTCTGTTAGTTTGATTGATATTTTATTGTCGAGGGCAGCTGAGTGATCAGTTCAACCTGCTCTCTCGACGACTTCGTTGGATTATGCAATGTTATTGCGAAGCCGATACGTAAGTGTTTGTAAGGGCGAGACCCATCGGCTTCGTCACGCGGTGCACCGGTTTGAGCCTTATTTTGTGATAATGTAACCATCGACTGCAGCACTCGTGTATTTTCTCGAGGCTTGGATTGGTTGTTTTTGTGCATCATTAATCTTAGCTCCCGTTGAGAGTATTTAATTAATGACACTGTGTAAGCGTATTTCTTTAGGCCAGTGCTCCCGATGGGAGTAAGAGCCAATGGTAGGTCCCCATACGGTATGTTCGGGTGATAGGGCCTGGAGCAAGAAAAAAGGTAGAAAACCTGATTAGAACTTTTATTCATAATGCAAAGGTAACCTTAAGGGCTGTTGAGTAATTAAAACAGTTGTATCCTATGTATAGAACTGTCGCAAATGTACGATGTTCCATGGATTCTCAACATCTTTTCCTGAAGCTGGGTTTTTGAGCCGATAGGCTCCTCCTCGTATCAATTCAGTGACGATGTATGGTCCTTCCCATGGAGATTCAAGTTTCAAGGTCTCTCTTGCTTCAGCCGAAGTACCATATCCCCGACTTTAAAGCTTCGACTGCGTATTCGTCGGCTGTGATAATTTCTCAACGCCTGCTGGTATACCGTCGTTCTTGCCAAGGCAATGTCTCGTGCTTCGTCGAGAAGGTCCACAGCGTCTTGTAGCGCGATATTGGAAGAAGATTCCGTGTATGCTGTCACTCGAGGTGCTTCGAACCGAACGTCGGCTGGCAGGACTGCCTCGGCTCCATGCACCAAGAAGAACGGGGTGTCTTGAGTCGACCTGTTAGGTGTGGTACGCAAACTCAGTACGGATGGTAACTCTTCGACCCAGGCTCCAGGCCCACCTGTAAGGCGTTTCTTGAGGCCATCCCCTATAAGACCATTGATCCTTTCCACCTGGCCATTGGTCTGTGGATGGGCCACTGACGCAAACTTTAGTTTGATTCCTCCGTCGTCACAAAATTTCTGAAACTCTTTGGAGTCAAAGTTGGTCCCGTTGTATGTGATGATACTGTGTGGCATACCAAATCGACAGGTTATTCATTTGAAGAATTGAACTGCTGTTTTAGCTTTTTGATTTCGTACAGGCGCCTCGATCCACTTGGTGAACTTGTCGACTGCGACCAGTAAGTACGTGTGTCCTCCAGGTGACGACCTTGGCAATGGTCCAACTTGGTCGAGTCCCCATTGAGCAAAGGGCCATGCCAGCGGTATCGTCATCAAATCTGTTGCAGGGGCGTGCGGTATTGGTGAAAATCGTTGGCAGGGGTCGCACTTCATGACTAGGTCTCGAGCATCCGATGCCGCTGTTGGCCAGTAAAATCCCGCCCTGAAGGCCTTCGCCACGAGGGACCTGCTTCCTGCGTGATGTCCGCAGGTTCCTTCATGTATCTCACGCAGCAGTGCTCTTCCATTGTCAATGGCGATATATCTTTGGAAAATACCAGAAATGCTACATTTGTAAAGTTCTCCGTTTACTATGGTGAAGGCCTTTGATCGTCTAACGATTCTTCTTGCTTCTACTGGATCTTCGGGTAAGTCCTGCTTCGTCAGATATGCTAGTAACGGCTTGGTCCATAGTGGCTCGAGGAGGAGGACTTGTTCAGCGGGAGGAGTTGGAGATTCTTCGGCAGCTCGCTGCAGGCTCGTCTCCAATTCGTCAGCCGATGGTTTTGGAGGTGCCGACGTCTTCTCTTTTATTGGTCGCTGAGTGATCACCTCGTAAAACACTCCGTCTGGAATGGGGGAGCACATGGACCCGATGTTTGCCAAAGTGTCGGCTTCCTCGTTGCTGGCTCTGCCGATATGTTTGAGCTCACATCCTTCAAACTTTGCTTCCATATTTTGATACAGTTGCCGATAGGCGATCATGTTGTCGCTGACTGCGTCGCACAAGTTCATTGACTGCTGCACCACCAAGTTTGAGTCTCCGTAGATTTCTAGAGGAGTTTCCCCGCACGCCTTCGCCATCTTCATTACGTGCAGCAGTGCTTCGTATTCTGCTTCATTGTTCGTCGGCAGGGGGAAGTTCATATGTAGTATATACTTCATCTTATCGCCCTGTGGTGATATCAACACCACTCCTGCTCCTGCACCTGTGCTCCGTTTCGACCCGTCGAAGTACATTACCCATGACCCTGACATGTCGGGTGCTGCTGGCCTTTGTGATTGGATCCAATCTGCCACGAAATCTGGGAGGATTTGGGATTTTATCGCTGTTCTATTGACGTAAGTTATGTCGTGTGGCGCTATCTCAATAGCCCATTGGGAAACTCGACCTGTAGCCTCTGGATTAGTCATGATGCTTTTCAGTGGCGCTTCGCTCACGACGATGATCGGGTGCTCTGTGAAGTAGTGCCGCAACTTGCGAGCTAACCTCCACACTGCGTATGCCAGCTTTTGATGATGGGGATACCTTTGTCTTGCGGGTTTGAGCACTTCGCTGAGGTAGTAAACGGGCCTCTGCACACCGTGAACTCTCCCAGCTTCTTCTCATTCGACGACCAAGACGTTGCTAAAGACTTGGGCGGTTGCAGCTATATACATGAGCAGTGTTTCCTTCTCACGGGGGGTTACAAGGACTGGAGATGTCGACAGGATTTTCTTCAGATTGTCGAAGGATTCCTGCGCCTCCTTTGTCCACTCGAACTTTTCTGATTTTTTCATCAAATTGTAGAAGGGCAAAGCCTTTTCCCCTAGCTTGGCGATGAACCTACTGAGTGCTGCTAGTCGTCCTGCCAGTTGCTGCACTTGGTGCAGATTCTTCGGTGGCTCCATATCGAGTATAGCTTTGATCTTTGAAGGGTTGGCTTCAATCCCCCTGGCAGAGACGAAGTACCGTACTTGTCCCCCTGGTACTCCAAAGAAACATTTTTTGGGATTCAACTTGATTTTTACTTGTCTAAGTTGTCAAAAGTTTCCCGCAAATCATCGACGAGGGTAGCGGCGTGCTTTGTCTTCACCACGATATCGTCGATGTAGACTACGATGTTCCTCCCGATCTGCTCTCCGAGGCAAGCCTGCATGCAACGTTGATAAGTTGCTCCTGCGTTTTTCAACCCAAAGGTCATGACGTTGTAACAGAAAACGCCGTGTGGGGTGATGAACGCGGTCAGCTCCTGGTCTTCTTTCTTCAGCTTGATCTGATTATATCCGGAGTACGCTTCAAGGAAGGAGAGGCGATCGCATCCGGCCGTGGAGTCGAATATCTGATCAATACGAGGCAGCGGGAAGTGGTCTCTGGGACAGTGTTTGTTGAGGCTGGTGTAATCGATACACATACACAGAGCAGTGGTGTCTTTTTTGGGCACCATGACAGGGTTGGCCACCCACTCAGATTCCTTGAGTTCTCGGATGAATCCTGCTTTACGGAGTTGATTGACTTCCTCGCCGATTGCTCTCCTCTTTGGTTCGGAAAATCGGCGCATTGACTGCTGCACTGGTTTGGCTGTCGGGTCAACATTAAGGGCGTGCTCAGCGAGTTCCCTGGGGATACTGGCATGTCGGATGGTTCCCATGCAAATATCTCCCAGCGCTCACGGAGGAACTCGATGAGCGCGTCTTCCTATGCGACCGAAAGGTCAGCCGACGTATTGACCGTTCTTCGGTGGGATGCACCTGCAGCTTCTTGGCTTCCTTTGTAGCATCAAATTCATCGGATCTTAAGTTTCGATTGTCGGCTGGTGGTTGCGTATGATCTGTGGCAACGTCGATTGCATTGAGTTCTTCCTTGGCGCCGAACCTCGAGGCGATCTTCTGGAATTCCCTATCGCAGGTGTCTGATCGAGCAAAACTCCCATAAACGGTTATTGGGGTCCCGTTGTTGCCTGGAATCTTCAGTTTTCGGTACGCTTAATGAGGTACGGCCATGAATTTGGCAAACGCGGGCCTGCCGAGGATGGCGTGATATTGAGACTCCCAGTCGACTACTTCGAACTCGATCTTCTCCTTCCTGAAATTGCTGGGCGTACCAAAGACTACATCCAATGATGTTTTGCCGAGAGAGTAAGCGGGTCTAGTTGGTATAATGCCATGGAACCCTGTGTCAGACTCTCTTAGCATATCGACTGTTAAACCCATTGCTCTCATTGTGCTGGCGAACAGTAGGTTCAAGCCGCTCCCTCCATCCATGAATACTTTGCTCATATTGTACCCTCTGATCTGCGCTTCAAGGACAAGGGCTGCGTGACCTGGTCTAGGGATGGCTTTTGGGTGATCTGTCCTGTCAAAGGAGATGCTTTGCTCCGACCAGTCGATGAATTCGGGTGTATCAACCATAGCAACTTCCGCATACTTCACTTCTCTGGAGAATTTCTTGATTTCCCTTTTTGAAAAGCTGGTTTTATGGATCATGTTGACCTGCCCGCGTGGCTCTGGGAATGCATCGGCTGGTACATACTCGTCTCTTTCCATTGGTTCGTATGGCTCTGGTACATACGGTTCTGGCGGATGTCCGTAAGATCTTGCCCTCTTCTCCATCATGTGAACCTTGATATGGCTTCGGCTCTAAGATCATAACAGAACTGTCGAATCTCCAGGAAGTGTCGATAGTTCCTCAACAGGTGACTGGATTTCTCTCGGCCATCCTTTGGATCAATGTAGGAGTGAGGTAACATGGTGCCTCGAGTTGCTCCGTGGCTGAAAGGTACGGAGAACGGGTGCGGCCCCTGATTGATGACGTGTCGTGGCATCCTTGTTCGAACTGGCGAAGGTGAGCTGCTGTTCTTCCTTCTTCCTGGCGGTGTGAGCCTTTTCGTTTTTTCCTCTGTCCTGTCATGACGTCGAGACTTCCTCGGTTGCTCTCTTGTATGCTCCTGGGTGGAACTTTTAGGGATGCTGTTGGAGGAACGCCTTCCGAAGCCGCGACCTTCGGGTCAGACGCGTCGTCCCTAGGGAGGCGAAGAAAACCTCCAGAGTCGATGATGAAGTGGACACCACCAAAAGTAGCATCCATGTCGCGAGATGATCTCACAGGGATCGGGTGAAGTGTTTCGCGGTGCGGTACGAACTCGAAGGACCCACAGCGGATCGAAACTCTTGGTTCTGCTGGTGTCGGTGATTCGAGCAAGAACGCCGCGGACGTGACTGGTACTGCCGATGACCTGCCTTGTGCCGACAGGTTTCCCACAGACGGCGCCAATTCTCGAGGGTGCTCCTCGGCAATGCCCTCCGATAGGGGTTTAGGGTTGATGGAATCCTGCAGGCTGACACGAGACATCGGTTCACATTCAAGCGGGGAGAGCGATTTACCCAGGTTCGGGGCCCTCGATGAGGTAAAACCCTTACGTCCTGCCTGTCTGTTCTTGATTATGATGATAATGGGTTACAATGGGGTGCCGAATAGTTCGGCTGTGATATCGTCGAGATGGCTAAGTACTAGGGTAACCTAGCTATAAGCATCTGTTGGCTAAGATCTCTAAGATTGGTTGTGTCTCTCGATAGCCCCTCTCCTGGCCTTTATATAGGAGGCCAGGTCTCAAGAGGGCTGATCGAGTACGACTAGGTTTACGGTAGATCTATCTCTAAAACCTTCCTTGTTCGGCTCCTTCCGTGTCTTGTACTTCAAGGAATCTTCCGTTGCACCGTCCTAGTGGCCCATCTTGCCATCGGTTCCTTCATGGGCCTCCAGCTAGCCCGTATAGGGTGGAGCAACATCGGTTACCCGAAGGGTAGTGCCCACGTCACAAGTCTTGTCTCCCAAGTCTTCGAATAAGACCCCAACTCCAAAACCTACCTTTGGTGGGAAACCTACTAAAGGGGGGAGTCCTACTCAAGGTGGAACTCCCACCTTTCCTTGAGGTGGGGTGGCCGGCCACCTTGGTGGATCCCACCTGGGACCCCTCCCCTTAGGGTTTGGCCGGCCAAACTTGTGGAGTCCCTTCGGGACTCCACCTTCCATAGTGCCTTTCTTCCGGACTTTTCTAGAACCTTCTAGAACCTTCCATATATGCACCGGATCATTTGCAAACTTGGAATATGACTTCCTATATATATGAATCTTATTCTCCGGACCATTCCGGAACTCCTCGTGATGTCCTGGATCCCATCCAAGACTTCGAACAAAACTTCGAACTCCATTCCATATTCCATATCTACTCAAATGACATCAAACCTTAAGTGTGTCACCCTACGGTTCGCGAACTATGCAGACATGGTTGAGACTTCTCTCCGACCAATAACCAATAGCGGGATCGGAGATCCATAATGGCTCCCACATATTCAACGATGACTTAGTGATCGAATAAACCATTTACATACGATACCGATTCACTTTGTCACGTGATATTTTACTTGTCCGAGGTTTGATCATCGGTATCTCTATACCTCGATCAACCTCGTCTCATGACAAGTACTCTTTACTCGTACCGTGGCATGTAGTCTCTTATGAACCATTCATATGTTTGCAAACTAATCAGACGACATTCCACCGAGAGGGCCCAGAGTATATCTATCCGTCATCGGGATGGACAAATCCCACTGTTGATCCATATGCCTAACTCATACTTTCCGGATACCTAATCCCACCTTTATAACCACCCATTTACGCAGTGGCGTTTGATGTAATCAAAGGACCCTTCCCGCATAATTGATTTACATGATCTCATGGTCGAAAGGACTAGGTAACTATGTATCGAAAGCTTATAGCAAATGAACTTAATGACGTGATCTTATGCTACGCTTAATTGGGTGTGTCCATTACATCATTCACATAATGACATAACCTTGTTATTAATAACATCCAATGTTCATGATCACGAAACTATGATCATCTATTAATCAACAAGCTAGTTATACAAGAGGCTTACTAGGGACTCATTGTTGTTTACATAACACACATGTATCAATGTTACAGTTAATACAATTATAGCATGGTATATAAACATTTATCATAAACACAAAGATATATAATAACTAATTTATTATTGCCTCTTGGGCATATCTCCAACATGATTATGGGTAGGGCTTAACTAGTAGTTTATGTGTCTTAGTATGGGTTCCCTCTAAATAAGCGTCATCGGGGTTATGCCGAAAGCTGCCTCCACAACAAAAGAAACGACGTTAAAGATGAGGTGAATGTCCGGCCCAAGCCCTGTGCAGTTCCAGGCTAACCGTTTGTCTTCACTGAGAGGCCAAGCTCATGGGGAGAGGTGCCTATACTAGGATATGTAAGTGAAAGGTTATGGTTGATGATCCGCATACCGAGTATGATTATTCAGGGTTATCCCTGACGGATAATCAAATGTTATGGCACAAGTGTGCAACCTCTGTAGGGTGTAAAACTATTCGAATAGCCGCGTCCACGGTTAAGGACGGTTGGAAAGGCCATACTGTTCCGTAATCAGACCATTTTCAAACATGTGACATATGACTTGTGACTTGAACTTGAAAGGTGAATGGTGAATTTGACTTGAATCACAACAGAGTTGTGGGAATGACAGTAATGTTCCCACTTGAGTTAGTTACCAAATAAAGAGGCTTTTACTAAATGTTTGTGAACTAAAATTGGCTTTATGCAAATAAACTTAGAGCTTAGCACCCCATGACTAAAATTGATAGTGCTTACATTAGTATTAGTTTGCGAGTACTTTAAAGTACTCGTGGCTTTGTCCCTGGCTATTCAAATGGCCAGACTATGAAGAGAAGTATCAGAACCCTGAAGATGGACAGCAGGACGTCTACGACAACTAGGACCACTCCTGACGTGGAACAGATGGACCACAACCGCTACTTCGCTTCTGCTATGTGTTTTGTAATTAGATCCTTAGATCCCCTATGTTGTATTAAGACTGGATCGTGTGATCCTTTGTTGTAAGACGATTATGTGTTGTAATGAATGATGTGTTGTGATATCAATCTATTATGTCTCGCAAAAACAATATTCCTGGGATTGCGAGGAATAGCATAATAGGCATCTGGACTTAAAAATCCGAGTGTTGACATCAACTGCCATAGTTGGATCAGGCGATGAAGGAATTCATGAGCAGGAAGCGAAAGACCTCGATACAGGAAGGATAAGAACATCACGGTAAAACCGGCAGGGGGATTGGGTCGCAAAGCCGCACCTGGGAGAATGACGTTCCCCTCGACGGTGGAGATTATGCCTAGGCTTCGAGCCCTCTTCTCGTCGCGTTTCGTGATAGTGGAGACCGGCCAATCGCTGGGCGCGGGCCCAGCCGTGGAGCTTTACGGCGCGGGCGACGCCGGAGCTGGGGGAGGAGCATCCGATGTGCCTCTCCTCGATGAACTCGGAGGAGCCTTGGTAGTGGCGCCGCTGGTCGTGGCGCTGGCGACGAGAGTGAGATTCTTCTTCTTCACCATCGTGAGATCTGAAGAAGGTCTAAAAAGCGGCGGCGGTGCAACAGTTGTAAGCAAGAAGGATGGATGAAAAAGAAATAATGCGAGGAGAAAGCGTGGAAAGGGTAAAATCTGCCCTTTGAAGGTTATAAACTAAGGAGAGTCCCAGATTGGGTGGCCACGTGTTGCTGCCTTCAATTTGTTAAAGGATATATTTTCATCATTATGCGCGAAAATCGAGGAGATGCCTTGGTAACCGCACGAGGACTGGTCATTTCCTAAACTGACCGCGTAGAAGGGTGGGCCCGTTCAGTCACATCCTGTCAATCAAACCGCAGCGGTTGCTGCGTCACCCATGATGTCATCAGAAGTATCAATTTCGCGAAGAGCATCCGAAGAGAATTAAAATTATCGAGTGGTTCAACTTGAGTCTACACACGTATGCAAGCATCCGCGCCTAAACTCGGGGGCTACTCCCATCGGGAGCGCTCACTACAAGGATTCCGGTGTATTGCAACAAAAAAATTCATGGCAATAGGCCCAAATTTGTTGCAATAGGTTCTTTTTGCAATGGGACCACTTTCGTTGCCAGCCGTTGCAATATTTTGCATGGTAATAGAGTATTGCCACGATTATTTGTCTCGTTGCAATACATGATTATATTGCAACGATTTTCGACAATATTGCAGCAAGACTTTTCTTGGTAATTTATATTTGTTGCCACAATTCAAACCGTTGCCCTAACTTTGCACCACAAGGATCAAACCATGGTAATAACCTATTACAACGTAATAGATAACTCTTGCGATGCTTTTTCGCAACAACCAAATATTTGTGGTATTACCTTACCGCAACGAAACATGGTTTTGTGGTGATACCCTAATGTCACGAAATCCCCTCCGTGGTAATTAGTATGTTTCGCAACAAAAATGAATTCATGGCGATAAGTTATCGCAACAACAAAAAATCTGTGGCAAGGGACTGCTAAGGCAATGTATTATTTTTTGTGGCAATAACTTATTGCAACCAATTTAATTATGTGCAGCATGCATGTTGTACAATAACCTTATTATATGAAGCTACAGATATATACCAAATATACCACATTGGCAATGATGAATACGTCCAGGAAAACTTACACATATTAAATCATTCAGGGTGCAAATATTCAAATGTACACATGTCAACACTTGCTATGAATAAGAAATACGATTCACACTAAATAAAACATCCATTGGAAGAAAACACAAATTTGATTCTAATATGAAAGCCATCTGAAGTGGCAACAATTAGGTCCCTTTGCCTTCACTTTGAAATCGATTCTAAAGTTAAAGCGGCCATCCGAAGTGGCAAGAATAAGCCCCCTTTGCCTTCACTTTGCGCCATTATTTCCATCCTTCAAGGCACACATCAGAACTTGGTTAGCTTTGAACGAACAAGTTTTGTGCTATAGGAAATACACCAATGCGGCGCTCTTTTGAAATATGTGCTAAACAGGGGTTGTGCTACATGAAATAGATCAACGATGTTTAAAATATCTGCATCAATGTTACAAACATGGACCGATTGTTTGAATGAATAAGGCAAAGCCATGTTCCCGAATCTCGGTACCTGTTTGAATTGTTTTTTACAATAGCCAAAGTTTTAATTCACTACTTCAATGTTTGTTTTAGATTGGCCAAAGTGTTCAGAACAGCCTATATTACAAGCCATATCAACGTAGACTAGACATCCTGTTTCTTTTAGATTGGCTATATCCACACCACCAATTTAACTATACATGGACGAGAAGGTGTAGGAAAAATGTGGCAAACATGTTGCTTTCCGCATTCATTAGTAAAAAAATCATACCAGTTGACAACCAAGATAATTCCTTATGTATTTTGGCCAAAAACAACCTCAAATATAGCAAGATGACTTCTTTTTTCTCTAGATCTCTTCAGGGTTCCAGATAGTCAAAGAGTGGATTTTCTAAATACCAAATACACCTTACAAGCATCATTCTTTCAGTATTTATCAATACAATAACAAGGATATGTGCGTCAATAAAATGATATTGACACCAACTATGAACTTCGACTCGGAAGTGCTGAGCAATGGAAGGTTGGCACTTACCATAGCTCGAAAATTGCGTGTGTTCAGTTTAGCAGCTGCAGCAAGCTGGTTTGGTTGAATCATATTTTTTTTACCCGGAGCAGCATTAGTACTTGGGGTCTGAAAAGGTGACCTTGAGACATTTGGATTAGTATTTTCCTTGCCATTCCTCCTAGGGGCGATCTGCAAAGAAGTGTAAAGTGAACATGCAGCTCAAGTAAAGTTAAAATGTCACAAAAAATTACTTGAGTTACCTGTTGCGCTAATGTCTGTTGGGTTCCCATCATTTCCGTCATTTCTGCAATTTTTTTCATGAACAACTCCTGAACTGCCTGCAATTCTAGCTGCCTTGATCTGCGTTCCTCTTCTAAGAGTCTTTCCCTCTCTATTCTATCTTCTTGTAACCTCTCCTCCAGTCGTTGTCCTTCAGCTCGCTCAAGTTCTAGTTGTTGCTGCGTATTTTCACGCTCAGCTTAGAGTTCATCTTGCAATTGCGTAACTTGCTGGTCAAGCAGGGCTAGAAGTGATTGGATAGACAGATAGGCGATAGGCGCTCTGGCGACAAGTTAGGCGATTTTGGGTTAGGTTTGGCTTCGGTGCTGCCGTCGACGATGGGCGGCGCCGGAGCAGGGCCGGCGGTGGCTTCCGCAGGGGCGGGGTCAGGCGGCGGCAGGTTCTGGGCGTTGGCCGGTCTCTCGGACGACGACGAGGAGCAGGGTGGTGAGGCAGCCAGCGGCGCGGAGGAAGAGTCGGGGTCCGATCTAGAGCAGGGGCTCTCGCCACGGCTTAGTCCTGCGGCGGCGACCTTGGGCGACTTCATCGCGAGGGCGGCGGAGCTCGGGGGCTCCCTGCGTC
Organism: Lolium multiflorum; assembly: GCA_030979885.1. Lineage (NCBI taxonomy): Eukaryota > Viridiplantae > Streptophyta > Magnoliopsida > Poales > Poaceae > Lolium > Lolium multiflorum. Next base: position 292,975,536 of record CM061750.1, read on the forward strand.
ACCGGCGGCGTGCAGCCTTTGCTCCCGGCGGGAGAAGGTCGCGGTTCCTCGGCTCCTCTCCTCCGCGCTTCCGCAGGCTGGGGGATGGCCGGCGGAGTGGTGCTTTGAGCGGGGCTGGCGAGGTCCGGTGCGCTGGGTCGGCGCCGGCGGCGGTGCGGCCGCGCGCTGTGCCGGCGACCTCGTCGGTGTCTCAGGGTGACGTGTCTCCCCCGGCAGATCCGGCGACGAGCGAGCTGCGGATTTTCGAACGGAGGAGCGGGCTGCAGGGGGACGGGTGGGACCCGCTGTCCCAGGGTGACGTGTCTTCCACTCCCAATGGGCTTGAGGGTGGTGGACTTCTTTCGGTGGGCCTGGTGACTGATTGGGCCAGCCCACCTGTTGGGACCGGTGTTGGTCTCCTGCGGCCTGGTCCGCTGGGCCGTCCTAGCAGGCCCCCAGGCCCAAGCAAGTTTCCCCGTTTTCGGTGGCTCTGGCTCCGGTCGGGCTGCACCGAGCCAGAGCTAGGTTTCCCTGCTAGGCCATCTGAAGTGCGGCGGCGGCTCTCAGACCCTTCCGCGCCGCGCCACCGTCTCCTTCGCCGCGTCCCTGATCCGACGCCGTTGACTCGCTCCTTCGCGACCGTGGTCATGGCGGGCGGCTTCGACGAGGGGCGCAAGCGCCGTTTCGATGAGAGTTCGGGGCCGCGTCGGCAAGATGCGGGCGGGCGCGCGGCTGGCGGTCGCCAGGATGGTGGCGGCGGGGGGCGGCTTGACGGAGGAGGAGGCGGCGGGGGTCGGCAGGACGGTGGTGCTGGAGGGGGGCGTGCAGGTGGAGGGCGCCAAGATGGTGGTGGTGGGGGCTGGCAAGACGGAGGCGGCGGAGGTGCTGGCCGGCTTGAAGGTGGAGGTGGGCGGCCTGAGGGCGGCGGCGGCGGACGCCAGGACGGCGGCGGCTACCGCTACCTCGACGGCCCCGGTCGCCAAGACGGCTAGCAGGAGGGTGGTGCTGGCGGGTTCGACCACGACCGCGGCCGGGGCGACTTTGGCTCCTTCGGAGCTCCGCCTCCTTGGTGGGAGGAGCAACGCCGGAGGGAGGAGGCCTCGGCCAACCGCCGCTACGACGGCAACGCGAGCAGGGGCTCGGGACAGCCAGGTCAGGGTGAGCGGGGCAACTCGCGCGGGCAGCAGCAGCAGAAGAACAAGGGCAAGAAGGTGGCCGGTGGTGCTTCCGGGGATGGACAGCCACCCGCCAAAGGCAAATCCAAGCAAACCCCCGCCCGGACAGGGGCTCCGGCGGCGGGCGAGTGCTTCAAGTGCGGTCGTGAGGGTCACTACCAATCTGACTGCTCCTTTGACCCACTTTGCGTCGTGTGCTCCGGGGAGGGGCACTCGTCCGCGAACTGCCCGTCCAGGGGTAAGGGGTTGCGGCTGGAGACTATGGGACATGCCATCACTGGTGGCGGTTTCTACAACATAGATGTGGAGCCGCTGCGGGGAGGCAGGGGCAATGGCGAGGTCTTTGCGGCGGTCATCAAGTTCAGCTCAACCCCGCTTTCTGAGGATCAACTGTCTGATGAGCTGAAACACCTGGTGGACGATCTGTGGGACTGGCAGGTTCGCAAGCTCTCCGACTCGGAGTTCTCCGTGGTCTTCCCCACTCGGCAGACCTTGAAGCTCAGCACCGGGAGTGGGAAGCTGTTCCTCCCTCTGAGCAGGACCGACACTGAGATTCGGGAAGCTTTCCTTGCACCAAGGCCGAGCCTCATCCTCCCTTCCACTTGGGTCCGCCTCACCGGGGTGCCGGAGGACCTGCTGGTTAGGGATCGCCTCATGGCGGCGTTTACCATGATTGGCAGGCCAATTGACGTGGACGAGCTTTCCATCAAGAAATGTGAGCACGAGCCCATCCGCATGCGCTTCCACTGCCGCTATCCGGAGCGGATCAAGGGTTCGGTACAGGTCTTCGTCAATGGTGAGGGGTACACTGTTGGGGTCCAGGCGGAGGCGCCACCGAGAGGCACTCCCGGGGCGGGGCCAGGGGGCCCTCCGCCGCCTCCACCTCGCACGGACAGGGATGAGGATGCTGATGAATTTTCCTCGGACAGTGAATGGAACAAACATCGCTCTCGCCGGGGTGGCAAAGAGAAGGGCAAGGGTGACGATCCCCCTCCCTTGGCGGGGGGTGCCTCGGGGCCGGCGGGCTCGAAATCTGTGGGAGCGACGCTGGATACCGCTCTCGATCTGGATCAATACGGGTCCAACCTCTCGGCCTCGTCGGAAGTGCTCCCCGCCCTGCGCGTGCTTGACGCCGCCAAGATCTCGGTCGCGGACGGTGGCACTCTTGCCGCTATCGAGGAGTCGCTTGAGTCGGGGGAGCTGGACTCTCACCTCACGGACCCCTTGGCCTCCTGGGTCGATGACAGCCAGCAGGCGGAGGGGCCTCCGGCCAAGGTGGCGAGACGCTCGGCGGGCGAGTCGGAGGTGGAGACGGTGGAGGAGTCTGAGGGGGAGGAGCTGGAGGTGCAGGGGGCGGTCGCGGTCGGGGACCTGAGGTCGGAGGTTGCGGTGGCGACGCCTCTTGCCCAAGGTCTCCGCTCGAAGGCCATCTACTACAAGCGCGCGCAGACGACCCCTGCTACTGCCGTGCGGAAGAGCGCCAGGAACGCTACTGTGGCGCCGGGGACCTCTGCTCTGGCTCGGGCACAGCAGCTGACCGCTGAGAAGAACCTGGAGGGGAAGTCGGCGACAATCACGACATCGTCTGGCAAGGAGAAAGGTAACGACTTTGCTGTTCTTGACTCTTTTCCTGACTCGCACCTTTCTTCTGTTGTCTCGGATAGTTGCATGCTGTTCATCCCATCGGCGGGGGAGCCTGGGGAGGCGCTCTCAGTCATTCGGGCAAAAGAGAAGGTTCAGGCTGCGATTGCAGAAACTGCCCGCCGCTTAGCTAGGGAAGCTGAGGCGGCGGCCGGGTCTGAGGCCCGAGGGGAGGCCTCGGAGGAGGGCTCGGCGCTGCCGCTGCCCGGCCAGGACCCTTCGCCACCGGAGGCAGGGGCCTCCGCGTCGGCCTCGCGGGCCAAGGCCCGGCGTGCTTCGGCCAAGATCGCGTCGGCTGAGACGCGGTCTCGCCCCTTGCGAAAGTGTGTTTTGGCCTCTGTGCGTGCTGTCTCTACGAGGCAGTACAAGAGACGCTCGTCTCCATGAGAGCTCTCTTCTACAATTTGCGCGGGTTCGGGGGACGAGGGCGTCGCACCCAACTTCGCGACTATATGCAACAGGAGCGTATCGACATTCTTGGGCTTCAGGAGACGGTTAGACAGGACTTCACCGCTGCTGAGCTGAGGAGTCTTGAGCAAGGCGGCCAGTTCAATTGGAACTGGGTGCCGGCCAACGGCCATTCCGGGGGGATGCTGCTTGGTTTCCGCGATGAGTGCTTCGAGGTAGGGACCTGGAGGAAGGGAAGCTTCTTCATTAGCGCTGACATCTTCCATCGTAGCAAGAGGCTCATCTGGACTTGTATTCTTGTCTACGGCCCAGCGGACCACTCCAGGACTAGGGAGTTCCTGGACGAGCTGGTGTCGGAGGTTGAGGCCTGCCAGCACCCTCTTATCTTGGGTGGCGACTTCAACCTCATCAGGGGTGCGCAGGACAAGAATAATAACAACATTAATTGGCCCAGGGTGCGCCAGTTTAATGACATGATCGCCGGCCTTGCCCTGAGGGAGCTCAATCGGACTGGTGCCCGGTTTACCTGGACCAACAAGCAGATCTCTCCGGTTCGCTCCGTTCTGGACAGGGTGTTCGTCTCCCCGTCTTGGGAGCTGATCTTCCCACTTTGCTCGCTCTTGGCTGTCACGAGGATCGGCTCTGACCACAACCCCCTTCTTCTTGACGATGGTGAGAATGGGGTCAGAAGGGCTTCTAGGTTCACTTTCCAATCGTGGTGGCTTAGGGTGGCTGGGTTTGACCACATGGTCAAAGAGAAGATCGAGCACTGCATCCTTGCGCTGGGGCCGCATCGCTGCAGTGTTGACCTCTGGCAATGCATTGCCAGATGCCTTAGACAGCATCTCCGAGGGTGGGGGGCGAATCTTGGCAAATTGCGGCGTCAGGCCAGGGTAGACCTCATTTCCCAGATCCAGGAGCTGGATAGGACAGCGGACTCGACGGGTCTCGACGACGACGGCTGGGCCCTCAGATATTTTCTCGAGGACCAAGTTGTCAACCTGGATGGGATGGAAGAGGAGTACTGGCGTCAGCGTAGTAGGCTTCAGTGGACCCTGAAAGGTGACTCTTGCACAGCCTACTTCCACGCCTTTGCCAATGGGAGGCGAAGGAAATGTATGATTCCCAGACTCATCTCGGAGGAGGGGGAACTTACTTCCCAGGAAGACATGATGGGCCATGTCTACCAGTTCTACCATGGTCTGATGGGAACGGAGGGAGAAGAGAGGGTCTTCTCCCTGGCACCTAACCTCTGGCCGGTGTCACATAGGATTGGCGAGGATGAGAACAGGGCCCTAGAGCTAACCTTCACGGGGGAGGAGCTAGATGAGGTCCTAGCTAGCATGAAACCTGATTCTGCGCCGGGTCCTGACGGCCTTCCTGTGCTCTTCTTTAAGCGGTTCTGGGGAACCCTTAAGGCTCCTATTCTTCAGATGCTAAATGATTTTGTCCTTGGGAGGATCAACGTCGCACGCCTTAACTATGGAGTTATCTCCCTCATCCCTAAATCTCAGGGCGCCGACAACATCAAGCAGTTTAGGCCTATCGCGCTTATCAATGTTATCTTTAAATTCTTTGCTAAAGCTTATGCTACACGTCTCGCCCCAATCGCGCTTAGGACCATTGATCGTAGCCAGACGGCCTTCATCAAGGGTCGGAGCCTGCACGAGGGAGTGCTGGCGCTCCATGAGATTGCTCATGAGCTCAGAGTTAAAAAACTGAGGGGGCTCCTCCTCAAATTGGACTTCGAGAAAGCTTTTGATCGTGTCAGTTGGAGTTTCCTGAGGGAGGTGCTCCACTGCAAGGGTTTTTCCCCTATGATTGTACATCGCTTGATACAGTTGGTCTCGGGTGGACAAACTGCTGTCAATGTTAACGGTGTCATTGGGGATTACTTCCGGAATGCACGGGGAGTGCGTCAAGGAGATCCTCTTTCCCCGATTCTTTTTGACTTCATGGTGGACTCCTTAGCGGCAATCATTGCCAGGGCTTGTGAATCAGGGCACCTCCAGGGGGTTGTGCCTCATCTGATTCCCGGGGGTGTCACCCACCTGCAGTACGCAGATGACACCCTGATCCTCATTGATCCCTCGGACGTCGGAGTGGCTAACCTCAAACTCCTGCTACTCTGCTTCGAGAACATGTCAGGTCTCAAGATCAACTTCGCAAAGAGCGAGGTGGTCGTGACAGGGGTCACTGACCAGGAGCGTCAGAAGTTTGCCGACGCCCTGAACTGCAACCTTGGGAGCTTGCCGTTCAAATACCTTGGCCTCCCGGTGAGTGACAAGCCACTAAAGGTGGCAGACTGGGATTTCCTCACTGACAAGGTTGGCCATAGGGTTGAGCCCTGGCAAGGTCTCTTTCTCGCCTCTGCGGGGAGGTTAGAGCTTACCAACTCTTGCCTCTCCAGCTTGCCGTTGTTTGCTATGGGTCTCTACCTTCTGCACGACGCGACTCATGGGACTATGAACCGACACCGTTCCCGCTTCTTCTGGGAAGGAGTTGGACCCAAGCGCAAGTACCACATGGTTAATTGGGCTACGGTGTGCAAGCCAAAGGCGTTTGGAGGATTGGGAATCCTCAACACTAAATTCATGAATATTGCTCTTATGCTCAAATGGATCTGGAAGATCTACCAGAACAGCGAGGGGCTGTGGGCTGACCTGCTGAAGGCCAAGTACCTGGGCAATCACGACTTGTTCTCCCCTGCGGTGCCTACCAAGGGATCGCAGTTCTGGAACGCCATTCAGAAGATCAAATGGTACTTCAAGATGGGAGCCAAGCACAAGGTGCGCAATGGGAGGCGCACCTATTTCTGGCTTGACTGGTGGACGGGCACGGGGCCCTTGCGTCTGACCTTTCCCAGCCTCTTTGCTTGCTGTGACAACCACTTCGCTACTGTGGAAGGGGTCCGCGACAATGAAGGCTGGCATATCAGATTTAGACGCTCCTTCGGTCTTGCGGAGACGGTGGAATGGGAGAACCTTTGCAGGATCTTCGACCTCACTCCAATTCTACCCGGGGAGGACGAGATCAGCTGGGCTTTGGAACCTTCCGGGGAATACTCCACTAACTCCATGTACTGCAGGTTGTCCCAGGGAGGGGCAATCGCTCACTTCAAGGAGGTCTGGCGCACCAAGGTGCCGCCGAAGATTCGTGTCTTCCTCTGGCAGCTCATTCGAGGCCGGCTTCCAGCGGGAGATCAGCTGGTCAAGAGGCGGGGGCCCTCGGATGGCAGCTGTGCCCTTTGCGGGGAATGGGAAACGTGCGATCACATCTTCTTCAACTGCCACCTCGCGAAATTCATGTGGGCGGGAATTAGGGAACTCCTGCACTGCTCCTGGAACCCGGCTGGGGCCGCGGATTTCATGGCCATTGTGAATGGCCTCACGGGTCGCCTCCGTAGGATAGCTTGGTACACCTTTGTGGCCCAATGCTGGGCCCTCTGGAACATCCGCAATAAGCTTGCTATTGAGGGATCCCTGATCAACAACCCTGCTGACGCGTTCTTCAAAATGTCTATTCATATGCAGAGCTGGAGGGTTCTGGTCAGACCGAGGGACTTACCGCTGCTGGACGCGGCTCTGGACGAGGTTAGGAGGCTGCAGCGGCGGCTACGCGACGGCGATGGAGGATGAGCAGCTCTACGGCACATCTGGCACCTACCTCCTGATGACGTCTCTAGCTCCGTGTGTGTGCTGTCGACCTTCGTGTCTAGATTTCTATGTTGGTTTGTAAGGACTAAGGCATCAGACTTTGAGTTTGGGGTGTGAGTTGTATCGCTACTGTTCGTGTGCTTTATTTATAAAGCAGGGCCATGGGCCTTCCCTTTAAAACTTGCTGGTTGAGCTCAGCATTTTGTCTTTGGGAAGCACGGGATTGCTCTTCAAGCTCGACACGAAACCTATCAGCCGGTCTAGGAGGTTTAGCCATGTAGCCATACCCACGAGGCTGTGAGGATTTGCATCCCATTGTGGTTTTATAGTTGGTCTGAAAAATATTATTCCTATCTTCAGTTGAAACTGGGCCATTAGTTTCACCTTCTTTCAGGTTTACTTCTTCACAAGCTTTGTCCTACACACAAAAATAAATAGTCTTGCCAATAAGATTTCTAAAATGGCTATACAACTAATATATAGTTAGATGAATGATTGTGCTGAGAAATATAACTCACATAAACATCCTAAGAGATTCTCTGTTAGACCATATTCCATTCTTTGTGTGAGTCAGTTCCCAGAGAGCTATACAATCAGGCTCTTCTCCAGTTTCTAAATCTCTCTGTAAGTTGTATAAATATGTCACGAAGCATGTGCATATATTGGACTCTAAAGAAGCAAATACATTAATATACTCATCTCATACCTTCTCAAAACTGAGTTGTGAGTAAGATTTTGATCCAACTCTGTGTATTGCACTGGTGGAAAAAGGGCCTTTGGTCGCGGTTCGCAACTGCCATTAGTCGCGGTTGCGCAACCGCGACCAAAGTAGCGCGACTAAAGGCCACCCCTTTAGTCGCGGTTGCTTACGAACCGCGACTAAAGGCCCGTCCATGTGGGCGCCAGGCGACCGTCGGGGCGGAGGCCCTTTAGTCGCGGTTCTTCTGGCCGACCGCGACTAAAGGCCGCCGCAGGTTTAGGGTTTTAGGCCCCCCCTAAACCTGCCCCCCCCCCCAAACCTGTTTTCTGTTTAATTTGTATTGTTTTATTTCTTTTGTGCTTTATTTGTAATTCTGAAGGAGTACGTTTCACATATTCTACGGTACTACATACATGCATGCATATGAATGTACAATTTCAAACAAATTTGAAATTAGAACCAAAAAGAATTCAAGAGGAATATACAATATATATTCAATATCATCGGATGACCATATACAAGTTTGAACAAGTTTCCATACATAATTTAATGCACGTATAGTTCTACGTCCTCTACGTAGTGTTGTCCTGTTGGATCGATGACTTCCCTCGCGAACCATCCAGCTAGTTCCTCCTGAAGTGGTCGGAAGCGAGCTTCTGGACTAAGCGTCTTCCGGAGGTTATTCCTCTTGATGTTGAGCTCATCCGACTGGTCCCGCTCATTGGTGTATCTCCGGATCCTCTCACAAACATAATATCCACATAGATTGGTCCGCGGTGGCTGAATATCCCCAGTCGTCCGCACTGCCCTTTTAAAATGTAGCTCTTTTTGAATTCACCGACCTTTTCATCTACGAACCGTCTCCAAACCCTACGAGGCAAAGAAAATTAAATGAACAAGAGAGTTATTAATTAGTTACTTGATATTAGGAAATGATGAACGAAATAGGCCGATCGATATAGAGCGCAAATGAATGAAAACAATTACTTTTGCATCATTTTTCTCATGTCGGCCCAAAGCGCCGTATCCATATTCAGAGAGTCGTGGATGAGAACTGTGGAGGTGTGAATTTGAATTACCATCAGAATCTAGTGGAACCTGCGGACACGATACATGCACAGTCATGCATATATAACTCATCGATTAGCCACATACCATGCATGGAGAGTAAACAAAAGAGAATGTGCTCAAGACAGAAACACTCACCCAAAATGGTAAGGAAATAGAATATCACTTTTGAGTTGTTGTTTTCTAAGAAACCGAAACAGGTCTTCCTCCACGTCGGCGGGGTGGTGTTCTAACACATATGAATTAACGATGTGTGGGTCAATGAACCCAACATCATTGATGTTCCTTATTTGCATTTCCCGCTTCTTCATTCTGCATAATAGCGTAGACAACAAGATAGTTAGGACAATATATAGTGCAGGCAATGAACGAGATGGGGTAGAAATTAATAAATCACTTACAGAACGTAGCAACTGATGATAGATTTGTCGAGGCGCAGATTGAACAGCTGGAACAATTCACTCCGATGAATTGTTATATAGTAATGTTTGAAGTGATGCTCAACTCTAACTTCCGCATAAATATAGTCTTTGGCGTTTTTAAGTTTTATGTAACTCTTGTACCAATTTAGCAGACCTTTCATTTGTCGAGGTAGATCCTCTTCCTGCGCAGGCTCGACGAGAGGGCCATTCTTCACATATGTAAAAACTACGTCCTTCATTGGCGCCTCATCAAGGCCTAACAGTGCACGAAGAGTGATACCTAAGTCGGCCGCTTGTTCTCTGGCACTCGTTACAGTCAATCCATGTGCTGCCACAGCTGCTATGATATCGGGGGCATCCGGACCGGCGGCTTGCACTATGAGCGGGGGATCGATTGTTTACTTTGTTCCCCGAGCTGGGCAACTTCTTTCCCCTTTCTAATTTTTTCTCGGCCTCCTCCAAGGCTTTCTTCTCCTGCTTCTCCGCCAAATCTTGGTTCCTCTTGAACGCGAGTGCTTGCCTACGAAGTTCACGTGCATAGTCGTCAGATTCTTTGCGGCTTGGTACGGTGTGTTCAAAAATGACTTAGCCCACTTCTTTTGCTCATCAGAATATACTGGCTTGGGCTCGCCCTCTATTTTCTTCTTGCAGCTCGCCTTCCATTTCTCTAGATCAGCAGCCGCGCCCGCCTCGACTTCCTCGGCACTACTTTCTCAAGGCCTCCTGGGGAGAGGCTTCAGTGATGGCTCCGGTACCTTTGTTTTCTTAGGTATGTAAGGGTCCGGGTTAATAATCCAGGACTGCTGCTTCCTTCTTCGCCGGTGGATTGGGGCGGCGTCGCACCTGCCCGGGGCGGACTAGGGGCGGCGGCTGCTTACCCGAGGTGAATTGGGGGCGGCGTGGCGTGAAGGAGGTGTAGGTGAAGCACCACCACCACCACCGCCGCCACCACCACCACCGTAGGGGGTGGACTTGTTGGCGCCTCGCCTGGAAACTTGATAAACTTCTTCTGCCATAGAATGAACTGGCGCTTGACATCTCCAAGTCTTGTCGCCCCTTCAGGTGTAGAAATGTCAATGTCCAGGTCCTCAAACCCTTGGACTATGTCCTCCACCGTGACACGAGCATAGCCATCTTGAATGGGGTTGTTGTGGTGGAGTGCTCCAGGTGGTAAAGCACTGCCGATGGCTACCTTCATGGACATGTTCCCGATAGGATAATGATGACATGCTTTCATCTACTTTATATCGTCCACGGGGTAGAGAGGAGGCTCCGGTGCAGTAATTTCGACTACCAGAGGCTCCGGTGCAGTAATTTCGATCGTCGGTGCACCAGCCGATGGGGCCTCCGTGGAAGCCACGCTGCTTCGGACCTTGGATGAGCACTGTCATCATAATGAACTTCCGCTTCATGCACAACCAAGGAGGAAGGTTGTAGATGCATAGAGTCACGGGCCAGGTGCTATGGCTGGAGCTCTGCTCGCCAAAAGGATTCATGCCATCCGTACTTAGACCAAATCTTATGTTCCTTGCGTCAGCTGCAAAATCTTTGAACTCTCTGTCGATCTTTCTCCATTGCGTTCCATCTGCGGGGTGTCTCAACTCCCCGTCCGACTTACGGTCCTCTTTGTGCCATCGCAACAACTTGGCATGCTCTTTGTTCTGAACAGACGTTTCAACCGTGGTATTATAGGAGCATACCACATCACCTTGGCGGGAACCCTCTTCCTGGTTTCTGGCCCTCAACATCGTCACCAGGGTCATCGCCTCTGATCTTATAACGCAATGCAGTGCATACCGGGCATTCATTCAAATTCTCGTATTCACCGCGGTAGAGGATGCAGTCGTTGATGCATGCATGTATCTTCAGAACCTCTAAACCTAGAGGGCAGACAACCTTATTTGCTTCGTACATACTGGCGGGAAACTCGTTATTATTTGGAAACATATTCTTCAACATTTTCAGCAAGTTTTCAAATGCCGAGTCAGCTACACCTGCCTGTGCCTTCCATTTCAGCAAATCCAGTGTGCAGCCCAGCTTTTTCAGACCATCATCGCATCCGGGGTACAGCGCCTTTCTGTGATCCTCTAACATGCGATCCAAATTCTTCCTCTCCTTTTCAGTTTCGCAGCGTCTCCGTGCATCAGCAATGGTCCGACCAAGATCATCAACGGGATCATCACGTGCCTCTTCTTCACCTTCCCCTTCACCTTCCCCTTCACCTTCAGCATCCTCCATGAAAGTATCACCGAAATGAGAAAGATAGCTTTCATCGATGAAATCATCCCCTTCTTCATTTTCTTCCATTATAACCCCTCTTTCTCCATGCTTGGTCCAACAATTATAGCTTGGCATGAAACCGTGCCGAAGCAGGTGCATGTGAACATCTCTTGAGGAAGAGTAACCCTTCTGATTCTTACAGTTAATACATGGACAGATAACAAAACCCCCTGCTTGTTCGCATTAGCCACTACGAGGAAATCTTTCAAACCCGTATGAACTCGCCGGAGAGTCGGTTACCGTACATCCATTGCCGATTCATCTGCATTATTATAATATAAAATATATAATTAACCATCATGCATTTGTTAAACTAACTAGCTACAAACAATATAAATTAAACAATGAACTACACACACATGCATATTGTATCAATGACACATCAAAGGTTCAAGTTGCTAACCGCGATCGAGGAGGAAAAAATAAATGAGAAAGCTCAAGTGTGGCTCCAACACTTCATATCATGTTTGTTTCATGCTCTTGGGGCATTTCATCAAACACCTTATGTGCATAAGAGGAACCAAAAGCAAACCTAACACTCACTTGTGAAGTTTGTGAAGAGAATGGCTCCAAATGGCTAAGTGTTGGCTGCTGGATGGGTATATATAGGGGAGGGCTTTAGTCCCGGTTGGCCTGGCCAACCGCGACTAAAGGCCTTCGGGCACTTTAGTCACGGTTGGCCTGGCCAACCGCGACTAAAGCCCCCACGTGCACCAGCTGGTCACCGTGCGCCCTGGGCCCAGGCCTTTGGTCGCGGTTCGCCACACGAACCGCGACTAAAGACCCCATTAGTCGCGGTTCCTTTACCTTCGCGACTTATGGGGCTTCCCGGAAGCCTGTTTTTCTACCAGTGTTGCCTTTTGTTTTTTGCGATTATCAGAGTTCTTTTGGCTAGTTTCCTAACAGTGCATAGAAAAAAATCTATGTGAGGTAGACAATTTCAGCAAAGTACATCTGACAGTGCATAGAAAAAATAAATCTATGGGTGCTTTCAGCACTGGGTACACCCTTTTATGTGAAATAGACAATTTCATCAAAGTACATACTACACAAACAATGAATTTAGAGAAAACCTGGAATTTTGAATTAGTGCCAAAGTAATTAATCAGCCACTCCCACTCTTCTGGCTGTAAATCCTCCGGCACATTAGACATTCGAGCGGCATCAGTATTGTAGTGGAGTGAAGAGTTGACCGCCAACCTCTGTAACGCTCTACCAACAGTATAGGATCGCCATATCTGGGTAAACCAAATTTATTGATTCGACACAAGGGGTAAAAGACTTTAGCCAATAGTTGTCAATTCAGCACCTGGAAAAGCACTAGTAACAGGGTGATGTGAAAGTAGCAGTGATATGAGAGCAATAGTAACAGTAACACAGCAGCAGTAATAATAATATGAGAGCAATGGCACCAGAAAACAGTTGACATGTAGAACAAGTATATGATGATGAAAGATGGACCGGGTTCCCAGCTATCTACACTAGTGGTAACTCTCCAATAACAAGTGTTGGGTGAACAAATTACAGTCGGGCAATTGATAGGATTGAAATAGCATTAAGACAGAATATCAAGATCATTAATCATGTAGGCATGTTTTCCATATATAGTCATACGTGCTCGCAATGAGAAACTTGTACAACATCTTTTGTCCTACCAGCCGGTGGCAGCCGGGCCTCAAGGGAAACTACTGGATATTAAGGTACTCCTTTTAATAGAGCACCGGAGCAAAGCATTAACACACCGTGAAAACATGTGATCCTCACATCACCGCCATCCCCTCCGGTTGTCCCGATTTCTGTCACTTCGGGGCCTTTGGTTCCGGACAGTGACATGTGCATACAACTTGTAGATACAATCTAAGCAATAAGTATAGAGCTCAAATCTAAGATCATGCCACTCGGGCCCTAGTAACAAGCATTAAGCATAACAAGATTGCAGCAACAATAACTTCATAAACTTTGTAGATAGACAATCATAACGTAACAATCCATCGGATCCCGACAAACACAACACCGATTACATCAGATGAATCTCAAGCACATGAGATCATTGTATTGAAGTACATGGGGGAGAGAATACCAACTAGCTACAGCTAGAACCCGTAGTCCATGGGGGAACTACTCACGGAGCATGGTGGAGGCGATGGCGTTGATGGAGATGGCTTCCGGGGCACTTCCCCGTCCCGAGTGCGGGACAGAGACTTGTCCCCCGGAGTTTCGCGATGGTGGTGGCGCCCTGGAGTCTTTCGGAGTTTCGTCAATTGGTACGGTGTTTTTAGGTCGAAAGGGGTTATATAGGCGAAGAGGCGGCGCGGGAGGGTCGACAGGGTGGCCTCACCCTAGGCCGCGCGGCCAGGGTCTGCCCGCGCGGCCCTATGGTGTGGGCCCCCTGGCTCTCCTCCGACTCTTCTTCGGTGTTCTGGAGAAAAATAGGAGGTTTGGCGTTGATTTCGTCCAATTCCGAGAATATTGCCCGAACAGCCTTTCTGGAACCAAAAACAGCAGAAAACAGGAACTGGCAGTGTGGCATCTTGTTAATAGGTTAGTTCCGGAAACGCATGAAATCATCATAAAGTGCAAGCAAAACATGTAAGTATTGTCATAAAACAAGCATGGAACGACAGAAATTATGGATACGTCGGGACGTATCAGCATGCTTAGTTCCTCTCGTCCCGAGCAGGTAAACGATAAAAAGAATAATTTCTGTAGTGACATGCTACTTACATAACCTTGATCATACTATTACAAAGCATATGAAATGAATGAAGTGACTCAAGGCAATGATCTATAGTTGCTAACAAGTAGATAACATATAGCAAAACTTTTCATGAATAGTACTTTCAAGACAAGCATCAAAATTCTTGCACAAGAGTTAACTCATAAAGCAATAAGTTCATAGTAAAGGCATCGAAGCAACACAAAGGAGGATACAAGTTTCAGCGGTTGCTTTCAACTTTCAACATGTATATCTCATGGATATTGTCAACATAGAGTAATATGATGAATGCAAATATGCAAGTATGTAAGAATCAATGCACAGTTAACACAAGTATTTGCTTCTTGAGGTGGAGAGAAATAGGTGAACTGACTCAACATTAAAAGTAAAAGAATGGTCCTTCAAAGAGGAAAAGCATCGATTGCTATATTTGTGCTAGAGCTTTGATTTTGAAAACATATAGAGAGCATAAAAAGTAAAATTTTGAGAGGTGTTTGTTGTTGTCAACAAATGGTAATGGGTACACTAACTACCTCGCCAACCGGACTTTTAAGAGCAGCTCCCATGAATTATTGTTTTCGGGTGGCACTCCTTCCAACCTTTCTTTCACAAACCATGGCTAACCGAATCCTCGGGTGCCTGCCAACAATCTCATACCATGAAGGAGTGCCTTTTTATTTTAGTTTTATTATGATGATGACACTCCCCCCAACCTTTGCTTACACAAGCCATGGCTAACCGAATCCTTCGGGTGCCGTCCAACAATCACAAACCATAGAGGAGTGTCTATTTTTGTTAATTAATTTGGGACTGGGAATCCCATTGCCAGCTCTTTTTGCAAAATTATTGGATAAGCGGATGTGCCACTAGTCCATATGAGAGTCCGTCAAAAGTAAATGACAAGGTTGAAAGCTAAACACCACATACTTCCTCATGAGCTATAAAACATTAACACAAATTGAGAACCATTTTGAATTATTTAAAGGTAGCACTCAAGCAACTTACTTTGGAATGGTAGGAAATGCCACATAGTAGGTAGGTATGGTGGACACAATTGGCATAGTAGTTGGCTCAAGGATTTTGGATGCATGAGAAGTATTCCCTCTCGATACAAGGCTTAGGCTAGCAAGGTTATTTGAAGCAAACACAAGTATGAACCAGTACAGCAAAACTTACATAAGAACATATTGCAAGCATTATAATACTCTACACTGTCTTCCTTGTTGCTCAAACACTTTTACCAGAAAATATCTAGACCTTAAGAGAGATCAATTATGCAAATCAATTTTAACAAGCTTTACGGTAGTTCTCCACTAATAGGTTTAAACTTCATGCAAAAACTTATGATCTACTTGAGAGCTCAAAACAATTGCCAAGTATCAAATTATCCACGACATATGAGGCATTTCCTTTTCCAACCAAATAAAGATAAGTATTGTAGCTTCCAACTTTTATCATTGAACATTAAAAGTAAAACGAAGAACACATGTGTTCATATGAAAAAGCGGAGCATGTCTCTCTCCCAAACAAGGATAGCTAGGATCCGACCTTATTCAAACACAACAAAACAAAAATAAACACACAGACGCTCCAAGTAAAGCACATATGATGTGACCGAATAAAAATATAGTTTCAGGGGAGGAACCTGATAAGTTGATGAAGAAGGGGATGCCTTGGGCATCCCCAAGCTTAGACTTTTCACTCTTCTTGATCATATATCATCCTCCTCTCTTGACCCTTGAAAACTTCCTTCACACCAAACTCGAAACAACTCATTAGAGGGTTAGTGGACAATAAAAATTAACATGTTCAGAGGTGACACAATCATTCTTAACACTTCTGGACATTGCATAAAGCTACTGGACATTAATGGATCAAAGAAATTCATCCAACATAGCAAAAGAGGCAATGCGAAATAAAAGGCAGAATCTGTCAAAACAGAACAGTCCGTAAAGATGGATTTTATTAGGCCACCAGACTTGCTCAAACGAAAATGCTCAAATTTAATGAAAGTTGCGTACATATCTGAGGATCACTCACGTAAATTGGCATAATTTTCTGAGTTACCTACAGAGAATTAGACCCAGATTCGTGACAGCAAAGAAATCTGTTTCTGCGCAGTAATCCAAATCTAGTACTTACTTTACTATCAAAGACTTTACTTGGCACAACAAAACACAAAACTAAGATAAGGAGAGGTTGCTACAGTAGTAAACAACTTCCAAGACACAAATATAAAACAAAGTACTGTAGCAAAATAACACATGGGTTATCTCCCAAGAAGTTCTTTCTTTATAGCCATTAAGATGGGCTCAGCAGTTTTAATGATGCACTCGCAAGAAATAGTATTTGAAGCAAAAGAGAGCATCAAGAGGCAAATTCAAAACACATTTAAGTCTAACATGCTTCCTATGCATAGGAATCTTGTAAATAAACAAGTTCATGAAAAGCAAAGTAACAAGCATAGGAAGAGAACAAGTGTAACTTCAAAATTTTAAGCACATAGAGAGGTGTATTAGTACCATGAAAATTTCTACAACCATATTTTCCTCTCTCATAATAATTTTCAGTAGCTTCATGAACAAACTCAACAATATAACTATCACATGCAGCATACTTTTCATGATTTCCAAACACATAATTTTTATCAAGTTCAAGAATAGTGGAATTAAAACTTTCAAACTTACTTTTATTAATAATATAACAAGGTAGTTGATCAATCTCAATAGATATGGGACTCATAGAATAAGTCAAGAAATCTCCAATCCCGTTTTCATTAGTAGTACAATTAATATTATCAAGTAACATAGGACCATCATCTAGAGCTTTATCATAGACATTTGCCAAACAAAATTCTTTAGTACCATGCATTTCGACATCAGGCACAAACAAAGCATTATCATAAGATTTATCAAAGTAGCATGGATTATCATATATAACAGTAGCATAATCATTCTCACAAGTATTACTCATAGGTACTATTTCAAGAGAATCCACAGGAACATAACATTCAACCTCTTCCGGTAAGCATGGAGGACAATCAAATAGTGTAAGAGATAAAGAGTTACTCTCATTAGAAGGTTGACATGGGTAGCTAATCCATTCTTCCTCCTTTTGTTCGGCGCTCTCCTCTTCATCCAATGAGCATTCAAGTTCATCAATTTCCTCCTCTTTTTCATCCAATGAGCTTTCAGGTTCATCAATTTCTTCTTCCATCGGTTCCTGCAAATTGTGAGTGCATTCTTGTGCATTAATGTGTCTCTCTTTATAATCAAGGATATAAGGATTCCTACTGTAGCATTCTATGCAAGAATTAAGGATAGTAGAGACATAATCTTTAAGGCCCTTACAAACAACACAAGTTTCATAATTCTCAACCATGAAGGATTCTATCTCGGAGGCTCCCATAAATAAGACAAATTGTTCTACCTCCTCGAACCCATAATGAATATAGCAATTCCGATTATAGCTCTTAATTAAAAATTCCTCACTAAAGCCACATTGAAATTTAAGATGTTTAGTATCCTGTTGAGAGCAACAGTTTATATCATGGCATTCAAGCAAGATTTTAGCAATTGTATTCAGTTTTTCTATCATAGCACTCATTATTTTACCAGTTCTTGATTCTCTATAACAATTATAACATTCTATAAGCTCCAAGTAAGTTGTTGGTTCTCCCATAACAGCAGTTTTTAATTTTTTGGTTTTTCAAATTTTTATGGATTTTTGGGTATATGAGGAAAGTAAAACAAAACTGAAATAAACTAGACAAAAGTAAACTAAGCAAACTAATACTAGACAGAAATAAACTAAGCACAAATAAACTAGACAAAAGTAAACTAGCAAAACAAAATAAAATAAAAGTAGAGAGAGAGGTAGAGTGTACTCCCAGTGAACTTATGAGTAGAGCTATGCCTCCCGGCAATAGAAAATAGTCTTGATGACCCACAAGTATAGGGGATCGCAACAGTCGAGGGAAGTAAAACCCAAATTTATTGATTCGACACAAGGGGAGGTAAAGAATACTTATAAGCCTTAACAACTGAGTTGTCAATTCAGCTGCACCTGGAAAAGCACTAGTAACAGGGGTGATGTGAAAGTAGCAGTGATATGAGAGCAATAGTAACAGTATCACAGCAGCAGTAATAATAATATGAGAGCAATGGCACCAGAAAACAGTTGACATGTAGAACAAGTATATGATGATGAAAGATGGACCGGGGTTCCCAGCTATCTACACTAGTGGTAACTCTCCAATAACAAGTGTTGGGTGAACAAATTACAGTCGGGCAATTGATAGGATTGAAATAGCATTAAGACAGAATATCAAGATCATTAATCATGTAGGCATGTTTTCCATATATAGTCATACGTGCTCGCAATGAGAAACTTGTACAACATCTTTTGTCCTACCAGCCGGTGGCAGCCGGGCCTCAAGGGAAACTACTGGATATTAAGGTACTCCTTTTAATAGAGCACCGGAGCAAAGCATTAACACACCGTGAAAACATGTGATCCTCACATCACCGCCATCCCCTCCGGTTGTCCCGATTTCTGTCACTTCGGGCCTTTGGTTCCGGACAGTGACATGTGCATACAACTTGTAGATACAATCTAAGCAATAAGTATAGAGCTCAAATCTAAGATCATGCCACTCGGGCCCTAGTGACAAGCATTAAGCATAACAAGATTGCAACAACAATAACTTCATAAACTTTGTAGATAGACAATCATAACGTAACAATCCATCGGATCCCGACAAACACAACACCGATTACATCAGATGAATCTCAAGCACATGAGATCATTGTATTGAAGTACATGGGGAGAGAATACCAACTAGCTACAGCTAGAACCCGTAGTCCATGGGGGAACTACTCACGGAGCATGGTGGAGGCGATGGCGTTGATGGAGATGGCTTCCGGGGCACTTCCCCGTCCCGGCAGTGCCGGGACAGACTGTCCCCCGAATTAGAGTTTCGCGATGGTGGCGGTGCCCCTGGAGTCTTTCTGGTTTCGTCAATTGGTACGGTGTTTTTAGGTCGAAAGGGGTTATATAGGCGAAGAGGCGGCGCAGAGGGTCGACAGGGTGGCCTCACCCTAGGCCGGCGCGGCCAGGGTCTGGCCCGCGCGGCCCTATGGTGTGGGGCCCCCCTGGCTCTCCTCCGACTTTTCTTCGGTGTTCTGGAGCCTTCCGGAGAAAATAGGAGGTTGGGCGTTGATTTCGTCCAATTCCGAGAATATTGCCCGAACAGCCTTTCTGGAACCAAAAACAGCAGAAAACAGGAACTGGCACGTGGCATCTTGTTAATAGGTTAGTTCCGGAAAACGCATGAAATCATCATAAAGTGCAAGCAAAACATGTAAGTATTGTCATAAAACAAGCATGGAACGACAGAAATTATGGATACGTCGGGGACGTATCACGCTCTTTAGCAATTTTCAGTATTTTATCCTCTATATCTGGTGTATCTTCCAAGTCCCATCTTTCCTAAAACAGATCAAAAGACAGTCAGTCAGTAGTGAAATATTGACGCAACATGGAAAACGGAGATACGAGAAAGCTAATACTCACAAGCACATCCGCAACTATGAGTCGATGAACAGAAGCGTGAATGTCAGCCCACGTCCTCACACCAATGAGTGGCATCCTTCTTTTCATAAAAACTACCACGTCATCTACAAATGAACGATAATTCATTCCTGTTGAACCACCCAACCTATCTGAAAATGCAACATTCAGCTTTGCAGATCCACTGGCAAAGCGCTTCTTGGATACTTTTAAACCATTCAGAACACCTATCATTGGCATGTTGAGAGGCGTCTGGTGGTCGCCGGCGGCAATGGGAAAGAGGGATGCAGCGTGTGTTTTAGTGGGAAAAATACCTTCCGCCGCCGCTGCACTTAGAGTAAAGGCGGTCTGCAATGGAGTATTACCTCGATTTTTCTTCGATTTTCCGCCCGACGCCGTGACGGAGGAAGAACCAATCTAGATTAGTTTAAGAGGTCCTGTGTATTTCGTGGGCGTAGTGGTCTCGTGGTTTCCTGGTTAAGCGCGGGAACTAATAAAAAAAATTGGTGGGAAACCGTTCGCGCAAAGAATAATTTTAGATTCTGGTGGGAAATTAGTCAATTGTGGATTAAATTTTCTTTTCAAAATAAACGTGGAACCACCGAATAAGATGTTGTGCCAGGTCAAACACAAATACATGAGGAAAAAAAGGTAAATACCTTGTGGGGCACGTGTGTGCCAATACACAACAACATACACGTCTCACAAACCTTCCTTGCTGCTAAATTGTTCCATAAAAAAAATATTTCATGTCGATTGTTGGTACTATTAGTCAATATATGTAAAGTATAACTTTAATAAAAAACAGTATAACATATGGGCCTTTGAACAATGTTGCAATATCACATCCTATCTGGCAACAATAAATTGTCATGGCAATATGAGCAAGATATTACCACACATATTCATTTTGTTGCAATATGCACAAGATAACAACACATGTATTTTTGTGGCAATATAGAGTCTCTATTGCAACAAACTATGTTCCTATGGCAATGTAATACAATTGTTGCAGTACATACAAATTATTGCCACAAGTTGGCATTTTGTCGCAATAACTAGCCTCTATTGCAACCAAAGCACACCTTAACGCAATAGAAAAAAATCGTGGCAATTCATGGCCCCTATTACCACAAAAGATGGCTTTGTGGTGATATTGGCCTTTATTGCAACAAAATTATTACCGTTGTAATAAATTTTGTTGCAATACACATGAATTCTTGTAGTGGCTGGACGCGCACACGATATAATTTCGACTCAAAGATCGTTGCAAGAGAAATTACATCAGAACTATCTGAAGAACGGTTAGAGCGATTTGGGCTAAAGTCTGCACTCGGTTGCAAGCATCCGCGCTCAGACTCGGGGGCTACTCCTATCAGGAGTACTAAGTGCGCACCCGATAAAAGTTATGAATTTGAAGGTTTTTGTGTGGCCCAGGATCATGCCCGGGAACTTGATTCTGTGTAGGGTAATGTTGTTTTGCCTTCGGCAGTTAACTGGTGAAAACCGGTCACGTTACTCAATATCCCTTGCGTACTAAATCTTGCTTGAAATAAATGAAGACCCGATAAAAGGAGAAATATCGGATTATCATAACGAATTGAAGAAAACTTCAGCGGAGGGGAAACGTTCGAGCAGTACAACTTGAGTCTACGCACGGTTGTAAGCATCCGTACCTAGACTCGGGGGCTACTCCCATCGGGAGCGCTGGACGCGCACCCGATAAAAGAGGATGCTGCTGTTACAAGGAGGACAAGACTTATCGACTAAGGTGAATATTCGACAGAAGACATGCTTTAGTCCCTACCCGAAGTAACTTCGGCCAAGCACTCGGGGGCTACTGATGTGGGCATTACCCTTCGGGTAACTAATATTGCACTACCTCTTGCGGCCCAACCAGGGGCCCATGAAGGCACTCGATGGCAAGGTGGGCCACTACGTCGGTGCCGAAGAAGAATCCTTGAAGAACAAGACAAAGAGACGAAGAAAGCAAGGAAAGCTTAGGGCTAGGATCCTTTGTAACCTAGTCGTACCCGGACAGATCTCTTGAGACCTGGCTCCTAATATAAGGGCCGGGAGAGAGGCTGCTGAGGACACACGCAATCTTAACAATCATAACCACTGCAAGTCCAGAGCTAGGTCCCTGCAGAATTAGCCTCTCGACGAGATCACAGTTGAAACCTTCGGCACCCCATTGTAACCTCATATTTTCATAATCAAGATCAGACAGGCAGGACTTAAGGGTTTTACCTTATCGAGGGCCCCGAACCTAGGTTAAATCGCTCCCCCCGCTTGTTTGATAACCGATGTCTCGTGTCAGCCTACAGGATTCCATCTACCCTAAGCCCCTTACGGAGGGCATTGCCGAGGAGTACCCTCGACAGTGGTGCTACTATTTTTATGCATATAGGCTATTTCCTACTAGTGCACTCTAGTTATCGAAAGGTACTATAATTGATCCCTGCACTTATGGGATATCAGCAGTCTAAGAAGTTCGAGGTGAAAGGAGTCCTAAGGTCAACAGAATTCATTCTCTGGTGGAAGTGATGGCGTTCGCGGGGGACTAACCTTCTTGGACGCATCGTAGTTGACCCGTCTCCTCTTGTACACTCGATTTCAAGGGTATTTCTTGGATCCATGCACCCTAGATCAGGCGATGGTGTTTTCCTCAGCGTAACATCAACATTCAACTCGTTGTAGACATCGTGTCAAAGTTTGACACCAGCTGGAGGGGCTAGTGTTCAGCGGCTTGTCTTCATGGATGCCTAGGCGGCTACCCCAGATCCTTCATGTGATCTCTATTGTGCCACAATGACGGTGGCGAGCACATTTGGGTCGTGGTATGCGCGTCGGAGCTATCACCTAGGTTCCTCGGTTGTGACAATGATGCATGGAGGGTTGTTGCTTCTAGGACTCTCTGTGGACGCAATCCTGCATTTTTCTCCTGTGAAGCTTCTTGCCAAAGTCAAAGTGGTCATTTGTTGGCATGAGCCTATGCGGTCTTCGTGTAACGGTCATGGGGTACATCCCATTGATGATGTCTGCAGCAAAGTCAGAATCGTTGGACCGGGTTGACGATGGGTGATGAGGATGATGTTAACGGTCACTTTCTACGGGTGTTTGCTTCTTAGCAGTGTGTGCGTGAGTTTGCTTCAGCAGCCAGGTTGGTGAGGTTGGCGACGGTCGTGCTCCATGCGTAGTTTTAAAATACTTGAATAGTTTTTCCATTTCACCGGTGGAACCGTTTGTTTCTCCGGTTCACTTGCCGGTTCGATAGTTACAAGAAATAGTTTTGGTGTACTGATAGTTCTTGATCTCAAATGGTTGTCAAAATGGAGCCTTTTGCTTCGTCAATTGAAATAATATTTAGGATGTCTCTCACGTGTAGTAAACTTGTTTGTTGCCGAGTGTGATAAGTTATGTGTGGTTTATATATATTGGTTTTTCACGATCATCTCTAGTCTTAGGTCGTACGTACCTGCATCCATGGACAATCAACGACATTTGAAGTATATTAGGCACTACCTCCAATTTTAAAGTAAGTGTGGCAACTTAGGCTAGATACGGATGAATTTAGTCCTAGATTAATGTGTAGATACACCCATACCTAGATAAAGTTGCAATACTTATTTTGGAACAAAGGAAATGCGTCCAATAATATATTGAAAAATAAAAAGGTACAAAATTGGGTTTTGGATGAATAAATGGTAGGAATTGACTAATATAGGCTGGCGTGGCACCAATTCATGTCATTCAATGCATATTATGGATGTGGATATGCATATGTATACGTACGTAAATTAGTTGTACCCAAAAAAGATCTTAGTAAATACTAAATAGATACCAAAAATTGGCACAGATTTTTCAAGAAAGAAATATCAAACCTTGGGTGATTGGGTCTTCGGGTGATTGCCCTATAAATAAACGAGCCTGGCCCTGGCGCATTGCACTTGCACCACACCACTCTCTTTCCTGCAAATGCGCAGCTGCCTCCTCCTCCTTCTTCTGGTAAAAATCCACCTTATATCGACATATCTTTCTTGACTTGTAGTTGCAGATGTTGTTCTTTGCATCTCATTCGACAGATTTGACTCCAGCAAATTACTAGCTGGTAGATTTGCATACGTCTGAACAGATTCAGATACTTTTTCTTGTGGTGAAGTATACTAGACAACGTTTTCGAAATCCACATATTTGTTCTACGTGCTCAAGCTGCTTGGAAGATTGAAATACAAAACTTTTTTTTTCTTTTGTTATATCACCATCTCCTTGCTTGTTCTAGTTCTACGTTTGTGTTCTTGGATAGATGTGTGATTTTCCTATAACGAAGAGACCGAAGTGCTTCCATTATTTCCCACTAAGATGGAGAGAAAATATCACCATGTATTGGACACACAACGGATTTTATTTTTTGGATCTCGTTGGCCAGATTTGACTTAAGCTGATTGCTTTATTTTTTAGATCAAGTTGGTAGATCTTTATTTGCAATGGATTCAAATACTATACAAGCTTTTTCTTGTGAAGAATACTAGACTAGTTATTTGATATCCAAATATTTGTGCCACATGTAGATCTGGATCTACTTTTCTTCAGAAATGTTTTAAAGGATTTCTGATGTTAATTACTACTGTGCATTATTAAAGATATGCTGTAGTCTAGGATTAATTAATAAACTTGCACGGTTAAAGAATGCTAATACAATCTTGCGCTGGATCTTATATGAATATTTGATTCACCAATATTAAAGTTTGATATGTCATTCATTAAGGCCTTACCATGCATGGTCACGTTTTATTCAGAAGTTTAGATTGGAAGGAAAACCATTTGTATTTCCGATGTGCTGTAACATATAATCAAGTTTGCTATTTTTTTCCTATCGCTTAATTATATAATTAATCGTTGGTTATCGTTCTTCTTAGATTGCGGCGACGGGCAAGGCAGCTGCGGCGTCGAAGCAGGTTGAGACCACCATGGACTACCAGACGCACATGGAGGAGATGCTGCAGTTTCTCAGAAGCTACCACTCGCCGGTGTACGGGAGCCGGGACAATTTCATCAACGGGGTGAAGCATGGAGTGATCTACACGCTCACCCTGGACCCCATCCTCAAGGGGGATGAAACAACTGTGATGCCCGTCAGCTTCGAGACGCGGCGCGATAGCGAGCAGGAGGCCATCCAGGAGACGGCGCGCCTTGCCCTTCTCCACCTCGCGAACCACCACGCCGCCGAGCTGAAGAGCACCGTGTTCCGCCTCTACCCGGGTGCTAGTCATCCTGGCGCGGACCCACGCCCGCAACGTCCCCTGGTGGAGGGGAAAGAGGACGCCACGGTGGCGCAGCTGGCAAGCTTCGCGCTCGCGCAGGCCTCCTTTGCTCACACCACGGCCGCCCAGCTGGGACGCACGCAAGACAACCTCAGTCGTGTGCACGCAAGACAACCTCAGTCGTGTGCAGAACTAAGCAACATCAAGTATGAACTCGCCGCCGCGCAGACGAGGATCGCCGAGCTGGAGGACGCGTTCTTCCACGGCAATCAGGAAGACGAGGAAGTGATGGTGGAGGCGGCTCCTCCTGTCCAGGAGCAGCCGGTGGAGGAGGATGCAGATTCAGACGTGCCAGAGCAGGAGTAGGATGAGGAGGTGCTTCAGCCGGCCCCTGCGCCCGTCTCCGCTCCTACTCTCTACTACACCCGCCGCCGTGGACGCGGCGGCAAGTAATCTCCGGCGCTGCTGCAGCCTCAGATCTTTCGTCGTGGAGCATTATAGTTTGTGAGTGTGACTCGCGTCGGCTTCGAGTCGCGTCAGAAACTGTTTATCTATGTGGTCTGTTATAAATTAGGTCGAGCTAGCGCTACAGGAACCTCTAATGGTCTTCCTCCCTAGCCTTGCATTTCATGCTTTGAATAAATCGAGTGCTCCACGGACTGATGATAAAGCTTGATACTTATCTCCATTTTGGATCCTCAAAGGCTTGTTGTGTTTCACTATTCCAGTAATCTAGTTACAATTCACATATGCTCCCGCGGTCCTGTTCGTCCATAACCTAGCAGAACCGTGTACGTGTGCGCAGCTCATCAGAGACACTCGAGCTTACGACCACAGATTCAACAAGTTCCTTGCTCTGTCGCTGCTATATATAATAGCACTTCGATTACAAGCAAATATGCATGGTTGAACATGGCCGTGACTTAATTACTGGACTACAAACCTAACCATGCAGCTGGGATTCTTTGCAAGGTTTTGCTGACCTGAAGGAATTGTGGATGTCCGTCACCGTACTCTCCGGGTACTTAGAAAAAATGCTAGGACGTCTCCAAGATTAAGCATCAGGCTTCCTCGTGTCTTGTTCCGATTTTAAACTCCTCTCCCTGATTGACAAATTCTACAGTTTGACACCGTAATTAAGCAGCCAACAGCAACCACACATCTAGTGTCAACACTAGCACTGCCGGTGTTTTTGCCATGCATGGTATGTTCCACATGTTGATTCACGCTGGAATGCTTCACCAAGTTTCGTCGTGCTTCAGAAAACTCACGAATTGACACGCAATGGAACACGATGAAACCATTCATGTAGAAAGTTATTTATGGCACTAGCGTCTTACATCTCTACAACTGTAAGCTTGTGTTTTACTTTTTACACATATTTGTATTGGGGTTATAGTAATTTTATTTCTTCGTGCTATAGAGTTGTTTTACTTGCCTTTCAATTGCCTAAGATTTTCTTTAGGGGTTATTTGCCTTCATATTTTTCTTCCATTGGATTCATATTTTGTGCAACTTTAGATAATAGTTTCTTAAACACTTATGTATCAATTATTGTTTTAGATTCCTAGAAAGAAGCATTTGCATTCTCCCCATCCATTACACATGTAACGGAAATACTTTTCTATTTACACGCATGGTGTGGTGTTTTTATTGTTCAGTGCTTTGATCTATCAACCCATTAGGCCCTAACATTACAGAAAATTGTTTTTTCGTCGGAGGAGATCTAAATAGTTTTAATTATGGAAATCTTGATTTTCTCTCATATGGATGATTTTAGCAAACTCATGGTTTTCTACTCAGAGAAGTAGCGCTAGGTTTTTTGTGGTGATAGAGCTTCTTAGCAGCGTTGTCCTGTGGTGTTCTGGCGTGAGTATGTATTTCTTTTCATTGTCACTAGTTAAATCCCTTTTACATAAACAATAATTTTCAGGAAATTTTACATAAACAAAATTAAAACTTTATTCATATTGTCACTCTAATTTATCTCCCCTAAGGAGTTCATTCTAAACTTTCTAAGGATAACCTTAATGGACGAAAATACTATTTGTAGTTGGACAAAGTTCACGGGGTACACATCACTCCAGTATTACTATTTTCATCCCGAGGATATCTAAAAGTTTATGATCAGTTTGGACTTTTGGATTTATCAACCCTAATAGACATATGATATTGATGAAACAAAATGTACGTTTCTTGCATTTTACTTCAGCAGTAGATTTTTTCTATTGCATACACCACTAAATACTAAGTTTTTTCACCCTAATTTGAAAGATGATACAATTCATGCTACAATTCTGAAGGATCTACTAGACACGTAAAAATCATAGATCAATGATAGTTATATTATGATTATTTATCAACTTCAAAGTTCTATAATCTACAAATAATCATAGTTAGCAACCACCTATTTGTGCACTACAAAGCCGTCCTCCTTTTCTAGGTTTCTAGTTTGGAGCACAAAGCTAGCAAGGAAAAAAGGCACTTTAAACATGAACGGATTTAACGCTTAGGTATAGATAATTTTTTACATGGTGATTCAGTCTTTAGTTGATTTTTAAGTCATTAACCTTAAGATTTAAATTTTATAGAATTCCCATCAAGAGTAAACAACCGACCAAATAAAGGCAAATGATAGTACTAGTCATAAACTTTTGGATATCCTCGAGATGAAAATACTAATACTAGCGTAATGTATACCCGGTGAACTTTGTCAAATAGTAAATAGTATTTTCTTCAATTAAAGTTATTTTTAAATATTTTAGAATGAACTCGTTAGGAGTGATAAATAAGAGTCACAATTTGAATAAAGTTTCAATATTGTTTATGAAAAAAATTCTAAAAATTATTGTTTATGTGAAAAGAATTTAATTAGTAACAATGAAAAGAGATGCATACTCATGCGTGAGCCAAAGACCTATCTTTCATTTTTAAATTATAATACAAATCTCCAATGCACGATAACTGCATTTCTACTAAATTGAATTTAATACTAATATTTTCCAATTAATATATTTTCATATTCCGATGTAAAATTGTTCATAAAAAATGAATAACTCTCCTAAAAGTATGGATATCGTAAAATTGTAATCAATAAAAGTTCTACACCACTATGATGCAATAGAAGACGACAACATCATGCGTGCCCACGTGTCTCGTACAATTGGTAGTTGACAAGGCAGTACCAATAACTAGTACTTAGTTGAGGTCATGCTCAAAAAGAGTGCGTCTTGAAAATCTGTTATTTATCATATGATTGGTTATAGCAAGGTAATTACATGCATCATCCGGATATCATGCATTTATAATGCAAATAAAGCATGCATGGCTTGCTCGCAGAAATGGCTACGTGGTTCATTAATTTTCGTGAAGCTTACAATAGATTAATAAACTAAAAATTAATTTACTCGATGGAAAGATAGAATATAACATAAATTATCCATGCATACAATGCTTCACCCTGTCATATCGACACTTCGTGTTTATCTTAACTTTGATGTGAAATCTTGAAATAGTTTGCAATGCCTACCTTAGGTTGTACACTATTGGCTCACATGGAGAAATTATGTTGAGTTTCCGAAACATATGTCAGCCTGGCTTGTGAGTTCATTTCTATAGTAGATAAACCATGATAATAGTATTTTGTAGATTTCATTTCCAATACTTACCTAGAAGATTAACAGATCCTGAATCACCCAATTCACTAAACAAGATAGTCCCACATTAGATGGATGATGCTATCAAACCTACTATCTTTCATATTAAGTAGATGCATCTATTTCAAAACATTGCTACGGGCATACATACATATGTCGTGAGGCCGTGTATGAGTAATTGAGTATTCATGAAACACGATAGTCCTACATCTTCAATTAAAATCATGGTGACATCAGGTGATTGAAACTACCTATATGTTTCAAAGATGGAGATAATTAACTAGGATTTGGTGATTTTGGATACGGTAAGATATTGCTAACATAATGACCATACTAAATGTTAGAAGGTTTGAAGCTCGATAACTTGTTTTGAAATGATCAAACGTTCAATACTATTGAGATCATACTATGGTAGAATTAATTTTCTAGGTCCTTAGGACATCCTATGTTGGTCAGGTAGTTCCCTTGTAACAAACAATGAGTTAGTATGCTTTATTCATGGTGCTTCATTAATAAACATGTTTCTACCATATATGTCCACTATGGCGAGCAAAGAATTTTTGATGCAAGAATAGTATGAAAATTATCTTGCTTGGGTGTGTTTGTAGTTAATGTAGCTAAAAGTGAAAGAACTTCACAAACAAACATTTTGTCTTAACATTCAAAGGCACTAACTAAGATAATTCCAAATGGAAGGAAGAACAACAATAAATTCAACTTTGGGTGATATATGTGGACACATCTTCATGTGTGTTTCCATGTTTATAGCTCAACATGTCTTGCTAGCTCCTTTCCAAACAAACCATTTGCATGTTAATTAGGGTATAGTAATTTTCTAAAATTTCTATTAAATAAATCATTATCTAGGAACCACAAAAATAATAAGACCATTGTGTAAATGAAGCTGAATTTTGTAACGACATTCAAAAAATACGGAGCATTGATACGTCCAAAATGTATCTATAATTTTTGATGCTCCATATTTGTTTTGTTACAATTCTTATATGTTTTATGTGCACTTTTCCACACTTTTTAGCATTTTATGGGACTAACCTATTAACGCAGTGCCGCAGTGTCAGTTCCTATTTTCTGCCATTTTTGTGTTTCAGAAAAGTTGTACATGAAAGTTTATCGGAATTGGATGAAACAAAAGCCCAGAGTCTTATTTTTCCGGGACGAAGACGGAGCCAGAAGGACACGCGCAGGAGACCTGCCACGTGCAGTACAAAGGGCAGGCGCGGCCCCACCCTTGGCCGCGCCTGGCCCATCTACTGGCGCCTCGTCGGCTCGGTTGCTCCTCCCTTCTTCCTATTTGTTTCCTCGTATCGGGAAAACCCCAGAGACCCGAGCCTCCATCCACGAAAAGTTCCGACGCCGCCGTCAACCGAAACCCTAGTTCGGGAGGGTTCTGCAGTCCATCCTGGCACCCTTCCGGAGAGGGAAATCACCCGGAGGCCTCTACATCGCCATGTCTTCATCCGAGGTGATGCGTGAGTAGTCCTCCACGGGACCATGGGTCCATAGTAGTAGCTAGATGGCTGTCCTCTCCTTGTTGTGCTTCATGTATAGATCTTGTGAGCTACCTAACATGATCAAGATCATCTATTTGTAATTGCTACATGTTGGTTGTATGTGGATCCGATTTATAGAGAGATTGCTTTGGTTGGGATTATGTATTATGTTATTACGATCTTGCATGCTCTCCGTTTCTAGTAGATTATCTGGCCAAGTAGATGCTAGCGACTCCAAGAGGGAGTATTTCTGCTCGATAGTGGGTAATGCCTCTATTTAACCATGGGAAGTGACTTTGTTCTCTACGGTTGTATATGTGTTGTTGCTACTAGGGAGAAAATAGCGGTGTTCTATTCAAGGGTAGTTTCATCGTTTACTTTACACACATTGCTTAAAGCGATAGTCCATTGCTTGCAACTTAATGGAGGGTGTCGCGATGCAATCCTGAAGGTGGATTATTAGTCATAGATGCAGTTGGATTACGGTCTATGTATATTGTTGTAATGCCCGCATATTTTCATAGCATGTATTCTGCAACAACCATTAGCGTAGAATCTCTGTTTGTCAATTGCTCATCTGTAATTTGTTTACCGAGCATATTTATTTTATTGGGGAGGCGCCTCTAGTGAACTATGGATCCCGGTCCTTCTTCTTTAAATTGCAATCTTCTACAGTATTTTTCCGTTCTGTTCTCTGCAAACAATTCTTCTTCCACACGGTTTGTTTAATCCTTTGTTTTCAGCAAAACCAGTGAGCTTGACAACCTCGCTGAAAGTTGGGGACAAAGTACTTGGTTATTTGTGTGCAGGTCTCCACGTTGTTGCTGACGCCGGATGTGCGCCCTGCCACGAGTTGGTTCGCAACACCTTGGGAGAGAACGTTTTTCTCCTACTGGTCGATAAACCTTGGTTTTTTACTGAGAAAAAACTTCCTGTTGTGCTCATCATACCTTCCCCTTGGGGTTTCACTCAACGTTGCGCATAAATTCTCCTTCATCAACTCCGCGCTTAGCAAGCATTCAAGCGAAAGTAATGAGAATGTGAGGTTTACTCAACCATTTATTATTTGAATTTTTTGATTTCTTAACCCTAATAGGCATATGATATTGAAAAAAATGTACTTTTCTTGCATATTTACTTCAGTAGTACATTCTTCTATTGCTTAAACTAGAAAATACTAAGTTTTTTCACCCTAATTTTAGGGGTGGTACAATTCATGACATAATGATGAAGGATCTACTAGACACTTACAAATAATATATCAATGGTAGTTATACTATTTTTGTTTATCAACTTCAAATTTCTATAATCTACAAAAAAAGATATAGTTAGCAAGAAAATAAAATCACCTATTTGTACACTACAAAGTTGTCCTCCTTTTCTAGGTTTCTAGTTTGAGGTAGTATGCTAGCAAGGAAAAAGCACTTTAGACATGAATGGATTTAGTGCTTACTTTTTTCGATGCTGACAATTTTTACATGGTGATTCAGTTCTTAGTTTATTTTTAAGTAATCTTCAGCTTTTAATTTTATAGAATTTCCACCAAGAATAAACAACATACCAAATAAAGGTAATGACAATACTAATCATAAAATTTTATATATCCTCAAGATAAAAATAAAAATACTAAAGTAATGCATATCCCGTGAACTTTTCCAACAGCAAATAATATTTTCTTCCATTAAGGTATCCTTAAATATTTTAGAATGAACTCCTTAGGTGTGAAAAATTAGAGTGACAATATGAATAAAGTTTTAATATTTTTTATGTAAAATTTCCTAAAAAATATTGTTTATGTGAAATGGATTTAGCTAGTGAAAAATAAAAGAGATATGCCTGAGCCAATGACCTATCTTTTCATTTTGAAATTCCAACTCGAATCTCCAATGCACTATAACTATTTACTAGTTAATTTAATTTAATAATAATAGTCTTGAAATTATTATATTATGAGATTCCGAGGTAAAATCGTTCATGAAAAAATGAATGACTCTCCTAAAAGTATGGATATTGTACAAACAAATAGTAATTAATAAAAGTTCCAAACTTTTCTACACCACTATGATGCAACAGAAGAAGACAATTTCATGTGTGTTAACGTGTCTCGTACATTTGGCAGTTGGCAAGGCAATACCGCAATAACTAGCACTTAGTTGAGGCCATGCTCAAAGACCGGTTCTTGCAAATCCGTTATTTCTCATGTGACTGGTTATAGCAAGAGTAAGTACGTGCATACTCTAGATATCATACATTTATAATGCAAGTATAACATGTATGGCTTGCTCGGAAAAACAGATACGTGGTTCATTAATTTTCTTGAACCTTTCAATAGGGGAAATAATTAATATACGCCCCGTTCGAAAGCTATAATATAACACAAATTAGCCATGCTTACAATGCTTCACCCACTATCCATATTGACACTTCGTGTTTATCTTAACTTTGATGTGAAATCTTCAAATAGTTTGCAATCCTACCTTGGGTTGTGCATTATTGGCTCACATGGTGAAATCATGTTGAGTTTCTTCAAATAGTTTGGAATGCCTACCTTAGGTTGTGCATTATTGGCTCACATGGTGAAATCATTTTGAGTTTTTGAGACATAGTTCTGCATGGCGTGTGAGTTCATATCTATTAATAGATAAACCATGACAATAGTCTGTTGAAGATTTCACTTCCCTAGAATATTAACAAATCTTGAATCGTCCATTTCACTAAACAATATTGTCCCACATTAGCGGGCTAGTGGCATCCAACCTACTATCTTTCATACTAGTTAAGTAGATGCATCTATTTCAAAATATTTCTTCTAGCATATAAAGTTCAAATATTGCGGTAATTTAGCTAGGATTTGGTGATCTTGGATATGGCAAGAAATTTATAATATAGTAACCATACTACATTTTAAAAGGATTTCAAGCTTGATAACTTATTGTGAAATTATCAAATGCTCAATAATTGAGATCATACTATGGTAGAATATATTTTCTAGTTCCTTAGGACATCCTATATTGGTCATATAGTTCCCTTGTAACAAACAATGACTTAGTATGCTTTATCCTTGGAGATTTATTGAAAATCAAGTTTCTTGCATATATATCCACTAAGTTGAGAAAAGAATTTATGCTCATATATAGTATGAAAATTATCTTGCTTGGTTGTGTATGTAGTATGTGTACATAAAAGTGAAAGAACTTAACAAAAAAACATTATGTCTGACATTCAAAGGCCGAAGATTATACCCTATATAAAAGATGGTTGATTTAGAGCTCTCACTTTACCTTGACCACTGTTCATGAGCTATTTATCTCTAATTGGGTAGAGACACGTACTCATTCTCTTCTCTTTCTCACCGTGTCAAACACATGGTTGTTTTATGTTTGCCTTTTTTCTTGGTAAATAGATTACCGGTAACCGGTTCCTAGACCTTCTTCGTTCTCATTGCTGCCCACCTCTACCGGTTACGATTTATTAAGATGCAACAGTCATGCCTAGAAGTGTCGGCAGCAAAGTTGACAGTAGTGAAGGTACGGAACATGTCAATAAATCTGGAAGAAAAGAAGCATATAAATAAATTTTGAAGAATACCTGCAGATCAGGAAGACATGTCATGCCAAATCAATAATATGATGATAGGGATTAACCTAACTCAGTAACAGAAGGCAATCAGAATTAAACAACTGCAGAACTTATAACTTATTAGTATGAAGCTCTGCAATGACTCCATCTCTGGTGTCACAGATCAGACCGAGAGAACCTCACATGTGGCCATGCCCTCTTTATACAGCAACTTATACCAAATATGAATGATGATCACTTAAATTTGGTTGTAGTAAAACGGAAATAATTTATCTAGCTATTAGTACATATTTGAGAAAAAAAATTCAAAGAAAAGCTAACCTTCATGAGGGCTGAACAGACCATGCCTGCATAAAGAATCAAGCTGCCCTAAATCAAAGATTTCGGCACCCCAATGACGGTGACCCTTTTGCTCCATGTTGTATGTGTGTATAGCTGCATCCACAATGCCTAGTCGCAGTAGAGCGGCAACCATGAACACCGCAGCCAGACCAACCTCGGCGGCTCGGATCTTTGTCTCACTGTATGCAGTACCTACACCATTCTAAAAAAATCAGATTAGAAGGACAACAATATTTTGAAATAATCTGGAATACTTTATGTGCCTAGGTGGCCGGTCCCTGTTTTTCCTCCTTTATGTGCAGAATCTCCTTGGGAAAAACTTACTCTCATGTTGACGATGTACATTCTTTCATGTATTACTATGTGATGGAAGCTTAGTTTAAAAAACAATGACAATTCAGCTCAATGAACATCTTAGCTAATGATGTCCATCAAAACATCACGAGGCCACACTCCACACGATTTTATAAAGCAATCTAGCAAACGTAGGGTGTGCATAAATAAATAAATAATAAAAGCATAACTGGAGTCCATATATAGTAAACATTTCCTAGTAAGTCCACCATATGTCTTACCCGTACATCATGTAATGTGATTGTATAACAAAGAAACTTTTGCCTAGCTATATGGTAGAAGAAAAATGGCTGGAGTTAATTGGTAGTGCAGACATAAATAATAGAACCATAACTGGAATCCATATATATACTAAGATCTCCTAGTAATCCCACCATACTTTTTATCTGTACGTCATGTAATCTAATTGTGTAACAAAGAAGCTTGTGCCTAGCTTATACTATGGTAGAAGAAAAATAGCTGGAGTTAATTGCTAGGCCATCTTACCGGAGGTCCAAAGTCCAACCTGATGCAAGACATAAGCTGCTAGCTGCCGGAACCAAATCTGGGAGTTGGCTTTCCTGATATGCAAAATTGGGTATCAGCTAAAACAAATCTCACGTGGATACCTTGCGTGCTAATTCGTGAAGCTAATTAAACTTGTGCCAGGAAAGATTAGAACGGATGTATATGTTGGAGATCTTTTCTGACACATATCTCTAGTTTAATTTTGTTGTGTATGAAATATGGAAAACATCAGAGATGATAGAGCTAACCGAGTAGCCACAGTGAATTGAGAAGGCCTTCAATTCTCATGGTGCCCTCGCTGGCAAGCTGAAGCAGAACCCATCAAGTGACTGCCACCGCTACCGTACGGAGGTCGAAGTCCTGATGCGTACGGAGGTCAAAGTCTTGATGCGTTACTGCCGTCGGTTGAGAGAGAGAAAGCTGAGATAGGCGTGGCAATGGCGGCGGTTTTGCCGCGCCCTTGGTCCCATTCTGTGAAAGCTCCGCATCCTCCCGTCCGCTGCTGAGAGAAGAGAGACAAAACAGCCAGAGAAGTAAAAGAGAGGAGAGGAAAAGGCAGAGCCTCGACAGTCGGTTACTAACCCTTTTGCCATTGACGCCGATGGTCGCCCGTGGTGGACGCGAGCGCCTCCGTCCTTGCCTCTCCCTGCTCGCCATCCCGCCTCCATGCCAACCACGTAGCCTCCACCCCAGGCCCTTCCGAGGTCGCGCGTCGGCCAAACCAGCACGAAGGAGGACCCCACCCACGCCACGGCCGCCGGCGGAGTCCTCCGCTCGATGCTTCTGTCGAGTTCTCGGTTGTCGCGGCGGTAGAACCCATGCCGCTGCCAAACCATCTCTCTCTCACATGAGGCTCCGAGGTTCGCGATCTAGCCACAGCCAAACACATGAGGAAGAAGGAGATGTGCTCGAGGAGAAGGGGTGCTGGAAATTGAGAAGACCTAGGAGAGACGAAGTGGTGCCGTGGCGCTGATAGTTTATGGCCTGTTCACCAAACCTTAGATGCCACACACACTACATTGGATACGGTCTTGGTGTGTCTGAATTTACGATTGCAAGTATATGACCCAATTATTACATCTTCTTTGACTTGGCATTTTCAGGACAACTTGTGTTTGCATAAAACGTTTCCATGAGAGCATGATTATTACTGAGATGGGCTGATATGAACTTTGCTAATTTGCAGGTGTACAGAGTGACATGTGGGTAGGAAGGGTGCCAACAAGTTCAAGAAATGATGGCAAGAACAGATCAAGCTCACAAGCATAGACTAGATCATAATTGTACACATTCTTTCCTTCTAGACAACAGCTCATGAGCAAAAGAAGTCATCAGCTTCCAAGGACTTACTTTCAGCTAAGTAGAACAGCTCACGCCCCAAGCTTGGTGATTCTTCAGTACACATTAGCTAAGCAGACAGACTATCAGTTCTTTCAGTAAAGATACCCTCCTATTTGCCACGGTCATTATGATGTTGTTTTATAGACTGCTATCTATCTTTCTTCCTTATTATAATCTTCTCTTACATTTAGCTGATTCCTCCTATAATAAGTTCTAACAAATTATATAAGGTAATACTTCATCATATTATTGTAGGGTGACTACAATGTGAAACAACATTGCAATCGCCAATTAAATTTCCTTCCAGGATGCTGCATCTGTATTAAAAAAAATAATAGGTTGACTAACTTCTTTCTGCAAGCAATGGAGTAAAATAGAACATAGTCCCCTCATTTCTCCGGCTAAGATTCAAGCAGCTGGTCATCTAAAGCAGCTCAAGAAGTTAATAATATTGCCAGCTACTGTTGTCAAATAATATTGCCCAGTTATCTTCTTTTGTATCTGTATGACAAACACCTATACACGACTAACTCCTTGTGACAATAATATCCAGCTACTGTCCCCTCCGAACAGAAAAAAGAATTTCTTTTTCTCTCAAAGATTTTCGTCAAGGTATGTGAAAAAGGAAGTATGCATGGTTGTGTACCTAGGCAAGCTCAACGAACCTGATCTGAAGGCATTATACATCCATAATTGATAAATTTAGCTACCATAGCACAACCAGCATTCAAGGGCGCGGCGTGCCGCAGCGCCTATGCTTCCTAGTAATTCCAAATAGAAGGAAACAACAATAAATTCAACTTTGGGTAGTATACATGGCCACATGTTCATTTGTGTTTCCATGTGTTTAGCTCAACATGTCTTGCTAGGTCCTTTCCGAACAAACCATTCCCATGTGAATTAGGGTATAGTAGTTCACTTAAATTACTATTAAATACATTATTATCCTGAAACCACAAAAATAATAACACCATTGTGAAAATGAAGCCGGATTTTATAACCAATGCGAAAAAATATGGAACATTCAAATGAAACTAATGAGAATGTGAAATTTAGTAAACCATTGAATATTTGAGCTTTTGGATTTATCAACTCTAATAGGCGTATGATATTGATGAATAAAATTGTACTTTTCTTGCATATTTACTCAGCAGTAGATTTCTTCTATTGCTTAGACCACTAAATACTAAGTTCATTTCACCATAATTTGAGGGGTGATACAATTCATGTTACAATTATGAAGGATCTACTAGACACTTACAAATCATAGATCAATGATATTTATATTATGTTTATTTATCAACTTCAAAGTTCTATAATCTATAAAAAATAGTTACCACGAAAATAAAATCACCTATTTGTGCACTACAAAGTTGTCCTCCTTTTCTAGATTTCTAGTTTAAGGCAGTAAGCTAGTAAGGAAAAGGCATTTTAGACATGAAAGGATATAATGCTTAGATATTTCTATGGTGAAAATTTCTTACATGGTGATTCAGTTCTTCGTTGATTTTTAAGTAATTAATATTCAGATTTTAATTTTGTAGAATTCCCACCAAAAATAAACAACCGACCAAATAGAGTTAAATGACAATACTAATCATAAAATTTTAGATATCGTCGAGACAAAAATAATAATACTAGAGTACTGTATAACCTGTGAACTTTTTCCAATAGAAAATAGTATTTTCTTACATTAAGGTTATCCTTAAACATATTAGAATGGACTACTTAGTGATGATAAATCAGGGTGACAATATGAATAAAAAATTTATATTGTTTATGTAAAATTTCCTGAAAATTATTGTTTATGTGAAAGGGATTTAGTTAGTGAAAACGAAAAGAGATACATAATCACGTCTGATCCAAAGACCTATCTTTTCATTTTTGAAATTCCAATTTGAATCTCCAATACACGGTAACTGCATTACTACTAAATTTAGTTTAATGTTACAAGTATTCCAAATATTATATTTTGAGATTCCAAAGTAAAATCATTCATAAAAAATGAAGGACTCTCCTAAAAGTATGGATATGGTACAAAAAAATTATAATTAATAAAAGTTCCAAACATTTCTACACACCACTATGATGCAACAGAAGAAGACAACCTCATGTGTGTCAATGTTTCTCATACAATTGGTAGTTAACAAGGCAATACCGCAATAACTAGCACTTAGTTGAGGTCATGCTCAAAGAGTTGGTCTTGAAAATCCGTTATTTGTCGTATGATAAAATATATCAAGAGTAAGTGTGTACATCCTCCATCTCAAAAAAAAAGTGTGTGCATCCTCCAGATATCATGCATTTATAATGCAGGTATAGCATGCATGGCTTGCTCGAAAAAACGGATACCTGGTTCATTAATTTTCTTGAAGCTTGCAATAGGGTAATAATTAATATACTCCATGTTGGAAAGCTAGAATATAACATAAATTATCCATGCTTACAATGCTTCACCCAATTTCATACTGACACCTCATGTTTATCTTAATTTTGATGTGAATTCTTCAAATAGTTTGCAATGCATACCTTAGGTTGTGCATTATTGGCTCACATAGCGAAATCATGTTGAGTTCTCGACATATACATCTGCCTGGCTTGTGAGTTCATATATATTAGTAGATAAACCATGGAAATAAGTTTTCAGAGGTTTCACTTACAATATTTACCTAGAAGATTAAAAAACCATGAATCGTATATTTCAATAAATAAGATTGTCCCACATTGGAGGGCTAGCCATCTAAAGAGAGACATTCTTGTTTAGTGAAATGACAACTCAAGACTTGTTAATCTTCTAGGTAAGTATTGAAAATGGAATCTTCAAAACACTATTGCCATGGTTTATCTACTAATAGAAATGAACTCACAAGCCATGAAGACGTATGTCTCGGAAATTCAACATGATATCGCTATGCGAGGCAATAATGTACAACCTAAGGTAGGGATTGGAAACAATTTAAGATTTGACATCAAGTTTAAGATAAACACAAAGTATCGGTATGATAGAGGGTGAAGCACTGTAAGCATGGATAATGCTATATTCTCGCTTTCTAACATGGAGTATATTAATTATTACCCTATTACAAGCTTCAAGAAAATTAATGAACCACGTATCCATTTTTTCCGAGCAAGCCATGCATGCTATACCTGCATTATAAATGCATGATATTCAGAGGATGCACACACTTACTCTTGATATAATTTATCATACGATAAATAACGGATTTTCAAGATCCAATCTTTGAGCATGACCTCAACTAAGTGCTAGTTATTTCCGTTCTTCCTTGTCAATTGCCCATTGTACGAGACACGTGGACACACATGCCCACATGACGTTGTCGTCTTCTGTTGCATCATAGTGGTGTAGAAAATTTTGGAACTTTTATTAATTACTTTGTTTTGTACCATATCCATACTTTTTGGAGAGTTCTTCATCTTTTATAAACAATTTTACCTATGAGTCTAAAAATATAATAATTTGAAAACTCCTAATATTAAATTCAAATATTATTCAAACAATTATTGTGCGTTGGGGTTTCGAATTGGAATTTCAAAATGAAAGATAGGTCTTTGGCAGACTTGTGGCGCTGCAACTATGATAAGACAAGGGGCATCACGCACAAGTAACTATCTCTCTCTCTCTGCACGCGCTCTCCATCGCCAATCGCCGCCATCACCGTGCGCCTCTAGTCCGACAACGGCGTCGATCTACACCGGTCATCTTCATCAACCGCGCGGCACGGCTGCACGCGTCACACAGGGGACACCTATGTGCGATGCAGCAGGCTGTCTTGCCTGCGCGGTCTCCATCGCCGGTTCGTCTACGTCGTCATCTCCTGGGACTACATCGACAACGACACCATCGACTCCGATCTGCGTGTCATCCACGCCATGGCACTTATCGGTCTGATCAACCGATCGCGCGCAGCCCTCCACCAAGCACGTCCCCGAGCACGCGCCTACCAACGATCAAGCTACGGGTTGCCACTGTGTCGCCCATTCGGCCTCGTCCTCGACGGTTCGGACTGCATCGACTTGGCATCGACACCCCTCTTCAACGATTGCCCAACGCATCTCCGTCACTCTCCTCGCGCACTATGCGCTTGCGGCTTCCTGTGCGGCTACCTCGATACCGGCACCCGACCACGACATCAACCACGGCATCCCCTCGCGCGGCTACCCCGACCAAAGTTGCAGCACCCACACGCTCTCGGCTACCTCGACATCGGCACAAAGGGCTATCACCTCGCATGAGCACATCGGCTTCTTCTACAGTCCAAGAATTCGTGACACGACGCCGTCCACGACGCTCACGCTATGACTGCGATGGAGTGTTAGCCTTCTGGGGCCCACTTCGGTTTATCTCTAGTCTGACCGTCCACGATTTTACTGTTGTTCACGTCACTACTGCTACGACTGCGGGGGAGTGTTAGAGATATATTTGGTATAGGTATATTAGGTAGTCTAGGTTTTGTAACCTCTACCTACCATATCTCTAGGAGAGATATCTTAGCATCCAAGTTTGTACCACTATATATACTCGACCGAGAGGCTCAATACAACATCCAACATATTCCGCCAATCTCTCCTCTCTCTCTATCGTGGTTGTGCCGAATAGGCTATACCACGGCGGGGACTTAACTTAGAAATCCTAAGTGGCCCACTTGGGTGGTAGAATCATCAAAATAGTCGTGTGGCTTAGTTTCTAGAAGATGGAGGCCCATCCGAGTAAGGATAGTTGCCCAAGCCATATTCTAGAAGGTTCAGGAAGACGTAAGACTTGTAGTGCAACAGACGGCATACTTGCCGACATAGATTAGGGCTCTGTAGTCAGTTAGGTTTGTACCTCCATTGAATCCTAGGTCTTGGCGCCTTTAAAAGCTGGCCTGGAGATAGCCTTTAGGGCGACGACTCAATACACATAACAACCATTATAGTAACTTTTAGCGGGACGTAGTGATCCTCCATCGAGGGGACCTGAACCTGGGTATACCGTTAGCCGACCAGCTTTTCTGCTAGATGGCGAAGTTTCAAATAAAGACATTTTGGAAACCTTCAACATTGTTTTGCTGACTAGGAAGAATCAATGTGGATGATCATCGTCAAGTTCTTCGTTAAGATGGTACAAGTCTAGAAGTGTTCCAGGGACTACTATCGTGGTTGTGCCGAATAGGGTATACCACGGTGATACGTCCAAAACGTATCTACTTTCCCGAACACTTTTGCTATTGTTTTGCCTCTAATTTGGGTATTTTGGATACAACTAACACGGACTAACGCTGTTTTCAGCAGAATTGCTCTGGTGTCTCGTTTTTGTGCAGAAATCCAACTTTCAGGAAAATCCCTGGAATTAATGGCAGAGGGCTTATTTTTCCAGAAGATTCACGGAGCCAGAAGGGCAGGCCTGGGGGAGGCCGGGCCCCAGGCGGGCGTGGCCTGTAGGGGGGCGCGCCGCCCTAGCGTGTGGCCCCCTCGGCTGGCCTCCGACGTCCTCCTCTGGACTACTTAACGCCTTCGACCTAAAAACACACGGGGGTTAGACGAAATCTCCAGAAGACATCCAGAACGCCGCCACCATCGCGAAACTCCGTCTCGGGGCCAGAAACTCCGTTCTGGCACTCCGCCGGGACGGGGAATGGAGGAGATCATCGCCATCATCACCACCGACGCCTCTCCATCGACCAGCCATGTTTCCCCCATCCATGTGTGAGTAATTCCCCGTGTAGGCCGAAGGGGATGGTAGGGATTGGATGAGATTGGTCATGTAATAGCATAAGATTGTTAGGGCATAGTGCCTAGTGTCGTAATTGGTACTTTTATGATATTGTTGCAACTTGTTATGCTTAATGCTTGTCACTAGGGCCCGAGTGCCATGATCTCAGATCTGAACATGTTATCAATTCATGATGATATTCATTGCTTTATGATCTTACCTGCAAGTTGTATACACATATTGCTGTCCGGAACCCGAGGCCCCAAAGAAATTGGAACAACCGAAGGGGAAGGCGGTGATATGAGGATCACATGTGTTCACGGAGTGTTAATGCTTTGCTCCGGTGCTCTATTAAAAGGAGTACCTTAATTTCCAGTAGATTCCCTAGAGGCCCGGCTGCCACCGGCTGGTAGGACAAAAGATGTTGTGCAAGTTTCTCATTGCGAGCACGTACGACTAAATATGGAACACATGCCTATTGATTGATTAGTACTTGGATACCGTTTTATTATTATCTGCAAATGCCCTGCCTTGATTGTTACATGAGTTTCTCTCATCCATGCAACGCCCGTTCATCCATCCCTGTGCCTACAGTATTTTAATCCTGCTGTTTACTACAATCACTACTCCTGTCTTAGTTACTCTGCTGCTTATATTTCACCACTCTTTGCTATAAAACTGTTACTCGATAAACTCTTGCGAGCAAGTGTTTCCAGTGCAGCTGAATTGACAACTCCGCTGTTAAGGCTTACAAGTATTCTTTGGCTCCCCTTGTGTCGAATCAATAAATTGGGTTTTACTTCCTCGACTATTGCGATCCCCTATACTTGTGGGTCATCAAGACTATTTTCCGTTGTGGGGAGCATAGCTTTATTTGCAAGTTCACTTGGATTGATATTGTTTGCTGCAAATTCTCCATCATGGGTAAATCTCGCAATACTAAAGTCGCCATATTACCATCCACTACAAGAAAAGGTACAACTCTGAGTACCTCTGCTGCTCTTGATTCACCATCTGTGATAGATAAACTTGTTTCACCACCACAAGCTTCACATGCTGGTACTTCTGCTAGATCTGAAAGTTCCTCTTTTAATTTTGATGATGCTTCTGTTGTGCTTGATAATGATGGTTCCTTAGGATACTTTCTAGATGCTACAATTGCTAGGTCTAGACAAATTAAAAATACTGAAACTCCTAATGAAAATGCTGCTACACCTGTTAATTCACCTGAGTCTGTTGAATACTCTAGTGATGATCTTGATGAAGATTATGTAGAGCTTGATGATGATTTCATTGATAAATGTAATGCTACTACTGATGCAAGTAATATTAAAAAGCTTCTTGCACAACGCGTTGTTAGATATAAATTGTCTCCTGATCCTAAATTTGCCACATCTCCTATAAACATTAAGGATAAGGATTATGATTTTTCTCTTGATTTATCTCATATATATATTGTGGAGAAAACACCTTTTTGTGGTACTGAAAAAGAAAGTGTTATAGAACACATGATTGAGATGTCTACTCTGAGTAACTTGTTTTCTGATGATGTTAAGAAGCGTACTTATTTCATTGCTAAATTTTTTCCTTTCTCATTAAAGGATGATGCTAAAACTTGGTACAATAGTTTGCCACCTAATTCCATTGATAGTCCAAAAGATTTGTTTGATGTTTTCTTTCGGAAATACTTTCCTGCTAGTGCTCAACATATTGCTTTGCAGAGAATTTATAATTTTGATCAGGAAGATGGAGAGAAATTGCCTGAGGCTTGGGCGAGATTTTGCTCTCTTATCAGAGCTCGGCCTGGACATGATCTGGAAAAGCATGATTTACTTGATATATTTTATAGTGGACTAACCATTGAGTCTAGGGCATACCTGGATAGTTGTGCTGGTTGTGTTTTCAGGAAAAGAACTCCAGACGACGTTGAAGAATTATTGGCTAGAATAGGCCGGAATCATGATGATTGGGCTACACCTGAACCAACCCCGACACCAATATTAAAGAAGAGGGGTATGATTAAATTAAATGATGAAGATATGAGGGAAGTGATGACCCACAAGTATAGGGGATCGCAACAGTCTTCGAGGGAAGTATTACCCAATTTATTGATTCGACACAAGGGGAGACAAAGAACACTTGAAAGCCTTAACAGCGGAGTTGTCAATTCAGCTGCACTGAAACAGACTTGCTCGCAAGAGTTTATCAGTAGTAACAGTTTTATAGCAGTAGCAGTAGTGAAATAACAGCAGCTGAGTAACAAAGACAGCAGTAGTGATTTTAGTAAACAGCAGGATTAAAATACTGTAGGCACGGGGACGGATGACGGGCGTTGCATGGATGAGAGAAACTCATGTAACAATCATAGCAGGGCATTTGCAGATAATAATAAAACGGTGTCCAAGTACTAATCAATCAATAGGCATGTGTTCCAATTATAGTCGTACGTGCTCGCAATGAGAAACTTGCACAACATCTTTTGTCCTACCAGCCGGCAGCCGGGCCTCAAGGGAAACTACTGGATATTAAGGTACTCCTTTTAATAGAGTACCGGAGCAAAGCATTAACACTCCGTGAATACATGTGATCCTCACATCGCTACCATTCCCTCCGGTTGTCCCGATTTCTGTCACTTCGGGGCCATTGGTTCCGGACAGCGACATGTGTATACAACTTGCAGGTAAGACCATAAACAATGAATATCATGATGAAATAATAACATGTTCAGATCTGAGATCATGGCACTCGGGCCCTAGTGACAAGCATTAAGCATAACAAGTTGC
Organism: Lolium multiflorum; assembly: GCA_030979885.1. Lineage (NCBI taxonomy): Eukaryota > Viridiplantae > Streptophyta > Magnoliopsida > Poales > Poaceae > Lolium > Lolium multiflorum. The sequence continues at coordinate 293,020,202 of CM061750.1, forward strand.
AACAATATCATAAAAGTACCATCTACGGACACTAGGCACTATGCCCTAACAATCTTATGCTATTACATGACCAATCTCATCCAATCCCAACCATCCACTTCGGCCTACAGCGGGGGAATTACTCACACATGGATGGGGGAAACATTGCTGGTTGATGGAGAGGCGTTGGCGGTGATGGCGGTGATGATCTCCTCCATTCCCCGTCCCGGGAGTGCCGAACGGAGACTTGGCTCCCGCGACGGAGTTTCGCGATGTGGCGGCGTTCTAGGGGTTTCGGCGACTTCGACTTCTCGGCGTTTTTAGGTCGAGGCGAATAAGTAGTCCGAAGGAGGGCGTCGGAGGCCGGCCGAGGGGGCCACACCACATGGCCGCGCGGGCCCCCCTGGGCCGCGCCGCCCTGTGGTGTGGGGCCCTCGGGCCTCCACTTCAATTGTCCTTCTGGCTCCGTCATTATTCTGGGAAAATAGGCCCTTTCGTCAAAATCCCGAGGTTTTTCCTGAAAGTTGGATTTCTGCACAAAAACGAGACACCAGAACAGTTCTGCTGAAAACAGCGTTAGTCCGCGTTAGTTGCATCCAAAATACACAAATTAGAGGCAAAACAATAGCAAAAGTGTTCGGGAAAGTAGATACGTTTTGGACGTATCAACTCCCCCAAGCTTAGCTTATTGCTTGTCCTCAAGCAATTCAGTTAACAACTGAGCGATAAAAGAACTTTCACGAACACATTTGCTCATATGATGTATATATTCTCATGATATGGCTAATACTTGAGCAGTTCATAATAAGGTACATGCAAATAAGATCATCTAACAGCTATGTCAATCATGAAGAGGTACCAACAATTAATAATAAGCATCATGAATCATGTATATAAGCAGGATTGCAAAGTTCATAAGAGAATATGATAAAGTGGTATCTCGCTTGCCTGTATTTGATTGGCAAAACATAAATGCCCGGGCACCTCTGGAGTTCATAGGAAGACTAGAAGTAGTGATTGTCAAAGATAAAAGCATCAAAGTTATACCACAATCAATCATATTTTGAGACAAGCATATTATACTAAGAATGACAGTTGTGCTCTCAAGAAAGTGCTCAAAGAAAGGATGGAGCCACAACATAAAAGTAAAAGATTGACCCTTCGCAGAGGGAAGCAGGGATTAACATGCGCTAGAGCTTTTCATTTGTAAAGCGGGAGTAAAATTATTTTGAGATGTGTTTGTTGTTGTCAACGAATGGTAATGGGTACACCAACTACCTCGTTAACCGTACTTTCAAGAGCGGCTCCCATGAATTATTTGCATTTTTATGTGGCACTCCTTCCAACCTTTCTTACACAAACCATGGCTAACCGAATCCTCGGGTGCCTGCCAACAATCACATACCGTGAAGGAGTGCCTTTTTAGTTTAGTTTCATTATGATGATGACACTCCCCCAACCTTTGCTTACACAAGCCATGGCTAACCGAATCCTTCGGGTGCCGTCCAACAATCACAAACCATGGAGGAGTGTCTATTTAAGTTAATTAATTCGGGACTGGGAATCCCATTGCCAGCTCTTTTTGCAAAATTATTGGATAAGCGGATGTGCCACTATTCCATATGAGAGTCCATCAAAAGTAAATGACAAGGTTGAAAGCTAAACACCACATACTTCCTCATGAGCTATGAAACATTAACACAAATTAAGAAGCATTTTGAAGGTTTTAAAGGTAGCGCATGAGAATTTACTTGAATGGTTTGAAATGCCATGCATAGGTATTTATGGTGGACACTGGAATAACTTGGTTTTAATGTGTTGGGAGGCACGAGCAGCGTTCCCGCTCAGTACAAGTGAAGGCTAGCAAAAGACTAGGGAGCGACAAATCAAGAGAGCAGAACTGTCATAATCATGCTTGCGGCAAAATAAATTAACCGAGGCATAAAAGTGATACAGAACTCTGAAGCAATGTAAATCATTGAGGCTTAATTGACTCTTGTTCAGTCATATGCATGCGTGAGCATGTTCCAAGTCGATATAAATGAATTATTCAGAGGAGGATACCACAATGCCATACTTACTTATGAATAAAACAATGCAAGCAAACATCCATGACATGCTACTCATATTAATAGATTGGAGCTAATCATGAGAGATCATGAACTACTAGACTTTCTTAAATAACATATACCTCACATGAACCAACTAAGCATGCTCACATGGATGAGTATATGTACAAAAATGAAAATAAATAGAGTTCATACCAGCCTCTCACCACAATCAGATTGTCGTAGATCGTCATTATTGCCCTTTTCACTTGTGTAGCTTGGATAATATGAAATGAAAACCACGCTCCAGCCACCGAAGACCATTGAACTCATGATGAACTTTACAAACCAAAGAAGAACAGCAAATATTTTTGGTGTTTTCGAATTTGAGAATAAGAACAAAAGGAAACAAGCAAACAAAACAAAATCTTTTGGGTTTTCTTATAGCAAACTAGCAATAGCAAATAAAGCGAAACAAATGCAAGAAACCAAGATAAACAAATGATGAAGAGAAACAACAGAAATATTTTTGGTCTTTTTGTGTTTTGGGAAGGAAACAAAGCAAGAACAAGAAATAGAAAACTAAAAGAAACACAGAAAAGCGAAATGGCAGAAATCTGCCAAAACCTGACAGCAGTACAGAAATCGATTTTTACAAAAATCTTACGTTGCTCAGTTCAAAAAGTGTTCAACTAATGAAAGTTAGATAACAACCTGGGGAACCTGCACAAAACTTTTCAACTCAAAATAACGTTCTGGCTGTGCGCACGAATTTTTACGGTAACAGCCCAGAATCTGTTTTCAGGCAGCACTTCCCCAAATATCATCTCCCTCTCATAAGAAAACCACTCAAAGGGACTAAACAAGTATATACAATTATCCAGCAATCATAATATGCAAAGAATGAGTGATGCCGGTATACCTCCCCCAAGCTTAGGCTTTTGGCCTAAGTGGAGTTCAACCCCATCGAGGGTCTGGGTTCCACGCCGGTGGATCATACATGGAGTAGTCATAATAAGGTACCGATGCAGAAGAGAAGCGTGGAGGCTCCTCATGCCCAATGTGTTGATGCGAAGAGCTTGCTGCATCGGATGTCGAATCGAGGTGTTCCTCGACCTCCTCCGTGTTTCCCCCTGCACGATGGCTTTCTCCCTCTATGTATGCATTAACCGCACTTTCCGTGACTGACCAATCCTCCCTGGAATCAAAGTTAAACAGAGAAGGTGCAGGCAATCCTACTAATTTTTCAACTTTCTTAGTCCTTGTCCAAGTTTTCTTGTAAAATGTTATTCTATAATACAGGTTCCCTAAATTAGACGAACCAGAAAGAAATTCATGCTTAATCATGGAAGCTATGTCAAGTTTCTCCATGGGGAGCGGAATATCAAGATGGTGAGGTCCTACATTATGCATAGCTAATAAGCGAGAGGCGATGAGACCCCCACAAATTCCTCCCTTCTCACGGTTAGTGGCAAGTCTGTTGGCTATCAAAGCTCCCAAGTTATAAGTCCTATTACCTTGTAATGCAGCAGCTAGAAAGGCTAGATCCGGGATAGTTATTTTACCTCCATTCTTTCTCGCTAGAACGCACTTGGTAATGAAATAGGCGAAGTAACGAATAGCTGGGAAATGAATACTACTAATTTTACCATCATCCTCTGAGAAACTCCTTCCATAACAAATCATCTTGAAGAGGTCCAAGAGCTCTTGCGGCGATCCCTTTATCTTCTCGCACGATCCCCATTGTGGCACTTTGATTGCTGCACAAAAATCACTGAATGGCAAGTTGACAGTTCTATTATAAATTTTGTACTGAACCATGGGGTTAGATCGTGACCAATTGAATTTAAAATCTTGCACTACTGACATAGTCAGCTTCACATATTGGCATGGTTCCCCATCAACAAAATCATCCAATCCTGCACGAGAGATTAAATTTCGGACGTCCTCCAAGATCCCTGCACTTCTCATAAAATCCGCACACGGATAGTAAGTGGGATATACTCCTTCTTCTCGGTGAACTCTCATGACCTGTGGTACCTCCAACTCTTGTTGGTTGAGTTGGTGCCTACCTCCTTCCATTTTCTGAAATTTTTCAACAAACAATATAAAACTTGATTTGGTGACATATAATTGAGGGGAACTACCATAGGAACTTGCTAGAGTACTAATCATGCATCAAAACTAGTTTCTACCACTTAGAACAAGCATGCAAGTTCACTAAACATGTTACCTACAGCAGCAAAATATTCAAGATATACTCAACCAAACAAAATTCTACTTGGATGGGTGGAGGAGTCACATACCAAGGAGCAAATGTGCCAAATTTCAGCAGGAAATCTGAGCTGAACAAGGAGATCGAGAAATCTGGAGTTCTTGAGCAAAAACGCGAGTGGGAGGAAGTTGGTTCGAGTTTTTTCGGGAGAGAGAAGGTGCTGGGAGAAAGAGATGACAAAGTGGGGCAAGGAGGGGCCCACACCACATGGTGGCGCGCCACCTCCTTGGCCGCGCCGGCCTGTGGTGTGACCCTGCCCCACAGGTCATCCTCTGGTGCTCCCGGTGCCTCGTCGAAAAATAGGACCAACGGTGTAATTTTCGCGAATTTTTGAAAACTTTGAAAATGCACATTTTCTGGGTATTAAGTTTATTATTACGGCCAGGAAATTTTTTGAAATCTCAAATCAACTAAGAAATTTTGCAAATTAAAAATGCTACAGCAACTAAAGCAAGTGGAGGAAGAAAGAGATGTTGTTTACCTCCTCTATGCATATAAGATGTATTTGTTGACAAGGTTGATCAAGTCTTGCCACCAAATAAATTTTACATAGCATATGAAGAAATAAACCTCAAATCAATCATGTTACCTTGAATTGTATTGATATGGATCCAATCACAAGAGTTTGATATTCTTCTTTAGGCTCATATATAGGACAATCAATAGTTCCCACTTTGATAGTTCTCACATGAGAAATAGTATTAACTCCGCACGCTTTTTCAATCCTCTTGGGGAAATAGACGGTGTGTTCCTTATCATCAACATTGAAAGTAACCTTTCCTTTATTGCAATCAATAACAGCCCCTGCGGTGTTAAGAAAAGGTCTCCCAAGAATAATGGACATATTATCATCTTCAGGCATTTCCAACACAACAAAATCAGTTAATATCAAGCAGTTATTAGTAACTTGAACAGGAACATCCTCACATATACCAACAGGAATAGCAGTAGATTTATCAGCCATTTGCAAAGATATATCAGTAGGTATCAACTTATCTAAGTAAAGTCTTTTATAAAGAGAAAAAGGCATAACACTAACACCGGCTCCCAAGTCACATAGAGCAGTTTTAACATAATTATTCTTAATAGAACAAGGAATAGTAGGTATACCTGGGTCGCCCAACTTCTTTGGAACTTTGCCATTGAAAGAGTAATTAGCAAGCATAGTAGAAATTTCCTCATTGGGGATTTTCCTTTTGTTAGTAACAATATCTTTCATATACTTTGAATAAGGAGGCAACTTAATAGCATCAGTCAAAGGGATTTGCAAGAATAAAGGTTTCATCCAATCACAAAATTTATTATAGTGTTCTTCTTCCTTTGATTTTAGTTTCTTAGCAGGAAAAGGCATTTGCTTTTGCACCCAAGGTTCTCTTTCATTACCATGTTTCTCAGCAATAAAATCTTCTTTAGTATACTTTTTATTTTTAGCATGCTTTTCAGGTTCTTCTTCAACCTCTTCTTTATCAGGAGTATCATTCTTATCATTATCTTTCTCATGTTCATTACCACTTTCAGTTTCAGCATCAGAAATAGAAATACTATTAGGATCATTAACAGGTTCAGAGGATTCTACAACATTTTTATGTTTCTTTTTCTTTTTCTTAGAATGAGCTCTAGGTTCAATGCGTTGAGAATCTTGTTCAATTCTTTTGGGATGCCCTTCAGGATATAGAGGATCCTGGGTAGAGACACCACCTCTAGTTGTTACTTCATAAGCATGTTTTTCTTTAGCATTATTTCCTAACAAGTCATTTTGCACTTTAGTGAGTTGATCAATTTGAGTTTGAACCATATGAAAATGTTTAACAAGCATCTTAACATCATTGGAGGTTCTCTCCACAATATCATGCAATTGACTAATAGCTTGAGAATTTTCCATTAAATGATTCTCTACTCTCATATTAAAATTTTCTTGCTTAACAATATAATTATCAAACTCATCTAAGCATTGTGCAGGAGGTTTTGAATACGGAATATCTTCCCTAGTAAAGCGTTGAAGGGAATTTACCTCAATCATGGATGAAGGGGGAATTATCTCACATATATCTTCTATGGGAGGCAGATTCTTCACATCTTCAGATTTAATACCTTTCTCCTTAAGAGACTTCTTGGCTTCCCTCATATCTTCATCATTCAATTTAATTAAACCCCTCTTCTTCACTATTGGCGTTGGAGTTGGTTCAGGCGTAGTCCAATCATCATAATTCCGGCCTATTTTAGCCAATAATTCTTCAGCGTCATCTGGAGTTCTTTTCCTGAAAACACAACCAGCACAACTATCCAGGTATGCCCTAAACTCAATGGTTAGTACACTATAAAATATATCAAGTAAATCATGCTTTTCCAAATCATGGTCAGGCAGAGCTCTAATAAGAGAGCAAAATCTCGCCCAAGCCTCAGGCAATTTCTCTTCATCTCCCTGATCGAAATTATAAACTCTCTGCAAAGCAGCATGTTGAGCACTAGCAGGAAAGTATTTCCGAAAGAAAACAGCAAGCAATTCTTTTGGACTTTTAATAGAGCTAGGTGGCAAACTATTATACCAAGTTTTAGCGTCATCCTTTAATGAGAATGGAAAAATTTTAGCAACAAAGTAAGTACGCATCTTAACATCATCAGAAAATAAGCTACTCAAAGTAGATAACTCAGTCATGTGTTCAACAGCACTTTCTTTTTCAGTACCACAAAAGGGTGTTTTCTCAACAATAGCTATGTGAGATAGATCAAGAGAAAAATCATAATCTTTATCCTTAATGTTTATAGGAGATGTGGCAAATTTAGGATCAGGAGACAGTTTATATCTAACAGCATGTTCTGCAAGCAACTTTTTAATTTTTCTTGCATCAGTAGTAGCATGGCATTTTTCAATAAAATCATCATCAAGTTCCACATAATCTTCATCAAGATCATCACTAGAGTATTCAAGTTTAGGTGAATTAACAGGTGTAGTAACATCAGGAGTTTCAGCATTTTCAATTTGTCTAGACCTAGCAATTTTAGCATTTAGAAAAGTTCCCAATGAACCACTATCATCAAGCACAGCAGACATATTATCAGTATTATGAGAGTTTTCAGATTCAGCAGAAGTACCAGCATTTGAAGCATGTGGCGGTGAAACAAATTTATCAATCACAGATGGTGAATCAAGAGCAGCAGAGGTACTCAGAGTTGTACCTTTTCTTGTAGTGGATGGTAATATGGCAACCTTAGTATCGCGAATTTTACCCATGATGGAGAATTTGCAGCGAACAATATCAATCCAAGTGAACTTCCAAATAAAGCTATGCTCCCCGGTGATGGCGTGTATTTCACACGTTCGTTGGGCAACCCCAAGAGGAAGGTATGATGCGCACAGCAGCAAGTTTTCCCTCAGAAATAAACCAAGGTTTATCGAACCAGGAGGAGCCAAGAAGCACGTTGAAGGTTGATGGCGGCGGGATGTAGTGCGGCGCAACACCAAAGATTTCGGCGCCAATGTGGAACCTGCACAACACAACCAAAGTACTTTGCCCCAACGAAACAGTGAGGTTGTCAATCTCACCGGCTTGCTGTAACAAAGGATTAACCGTATTGTGTGGAAGATGATTGTTTGCAGAGAAAATAGTAAAACAAGTATTGCAGCAGATTTGTATTTCAGATTAAAAGAATGGACCGGGGTCCACAGTTCACTAGAGGTGTCTCTCCCATAAGATAAAAGCATGTTGGGTGAACAAATTACAGTGGCAATTGACAAATAGAGAGGGCATAACAATGCACATACATGACATGATAAGTATAGTGAGATTTAATTGGGCATTACGACAAAGTACATAGACCGCAATCCAACTGCATCTATGCCTAAAAAGTCCACCTTCAAGTTATCGTCCGAACCCCTCCAGTATTAAGTTGCTAACAACAGACAATTGCATTAAGTATGGTGCGTAATGTAATCAACAACTACATCCTCGGACATAGCGCCAATGTTTTATCCCTAGTGGCAACAGCACATCCATAACCTTAGGGGTTGCTGTCACTCCCAGATTCACGGAGACATGAACCCACTATCGAGCATAAATACTCCCTCTTGGAGTTACTAGCATCAACTTGGCCAGAGCCTCTACTAATAACGGAGAGCATGCAAGATCATAAACAACACATATGTAATAACTTGATAATTAACATGACATGGTATTCTCTATCCATCGGATCCCGACAAACACAACATATAGAATTACAGATAGATGATCTTGATCATGTTAGGCAGCTCACATGATCCAACAATGAAGCACAATGAGGAGAAGACAACCATCTAGCTACTGTGGACCCATAGTCCAGGGGTGAACTACTCACTCATCACTCCGGAGGCGACCATGGCGGTGTAGAGTCCTCCGGGAGATGAATCCCCTCTCCGGCAGGGTGCCGGAGGAGATCTCCAGAATCCCCCGAGATGGGATCGGCGGCGGCTGTGGGGACCCCGGAATACATATCCGAAATACCCTGTTATGCATTTCTCTCACGACCCCAGAATCATACTGCCGTGAGAACATAACCGAACTGAATATCCAGATTACAATCATCCATTACAAGTACCGAATAAATAGTCTTACAATAAAGGGGTCACATGCCCCAGTCTTACATAAATGCCACGTTGGGCAAGTTCACACAAACATAGCAGCGGATACACGTCGTCATCGTCGGGCCCAAGTCATGCCTTTGAACCTACAGGCAGCTGACTTGGAGAGCGTCCTAGGTCGCATAGTCGTCCTGGTAACCTCCATCATCTTAATCCTCCTCATAGTCTGGCCAAGTAAATAGCCAGGGACAAAGCCGTGAGTACATTTGGAATTGTACTCGCAAACCATCAAAAGGAGTGCTATCATAAACTATCTAAGGAGATGAGAGAGGAACGATAGTTTCTCTCGTGGATGTAGCATGCATCAGTTTCTCTTGTGGATATAGCATACCGGCATCTCAAGTGATGCGGACACTATGGTGTTCCTGTGACATCTCTATATCTTTATTGAAGAAGAGTTAGCATTCCTCCATCTCAATTGAGGGAGATGCTGATGAAGTCCTATGACATCTCTATATCTTTATTGAAGAAGAGATAGCATTTCACCATCTCAATTGATGGGATGCTGGGGAAGTCCTATGACATCTCTATATCTTTATTGAAGAAGAGTTCCTTTTCATGAAACAGTAGTAGAGGTTCCCACATTATTTTGTTTTCCGGCGACCATCTCCATATGGTCGACACTCACACCATTCCGGAACCTTTCCGGTACATCCAACACAACACTTTCAAACTCAAAGCATTTGTCAAAAACAAAACTCAAAGCTCAGGTTAAGGTTGGCCTTTTCAACTTGTCCATGACCGCGGACGCGGCTATTCGAATAGTTTTGACTCTGCAGAGTGTGCGCACTTTCACCACAAGAACCAACAAATCCGCCGGGATCAACCCCGGTTCGTCATACAAAAGTATGCGAGTCTCGGATAGTCAGTCAAAGTCTTTCGCTCTCCTCCATTGACATGAGATCCTTCCCTGCGGGCTTACCCCTTCCCGGCACCCCGGCGGCATACCTTCTCATGAGCGTATCCCCGGCGCCACGACGGAAGACCCTCAGTAATCGTCCGGCTATAGACAACTACAGTGTATTGCCTCCTTCAGAGCGCAACCCGGCGTCAGAGGTCATCTTGACCCTCCTAGAGAGTTATGAAGGGGTCTCACGTTAACTTCGTCGAACTACGGACTAGGCCCGTGCCCACTTTGGGTGATGTGGCTGCGCTGTAAAGTTGGTTCGGCGAACACTTATACGCAGTGCTCGTTTTCCCCATAACACCTTAACCTTCCTCATATCACCATCCACACAACACTTATCCAAAATCTTTACTAAACACCTTTGCTTTCACAAACCTTACACTTGAGTAAGCTTTCCTCACTCAAGGTTTTCTCAAAACCTTTACAACAAGGTAAACCTTGAGGGGTTCCCATCCTAAAGTTTCATGAGAAGATAAACTACACTTGTATATGTGGCCGAAATGACAACCATAGCTCATCAAGGGTGTTTGGATGAGTGGCAAAGGAGAACTCACACTTGCTTGGTGTAAGCATGTGTGGGTCGAACATGATTGTGTTGAGTTTCAGATTTTATAATGCTACATTACTACTTTAGAGTGGTATAGACCTTAGCAAATTAATTCTTGTTAGGCATACCCATCTCATTTTGTGGATACACCAAGATCATAGTGTTGATACCTCTATCCCAACATGGTAGTAGTGGTGTCGGCTATCTTCTAAAAGAAATGAGGCGTGAACAAGATAAATGGACTATGTGCCCAAATTAGAATGACACGGCCATGATGCCATGCATTCCAATAACACAAGATCATAGTGGAGTATCACCTCTAGGGAGTACCCCACTTGGCATTACACATACATAGATGACAATAGACGAAGAACAACACACATAGAGATCAAGGTGCCTTGGGTGCCAACAAATGACAACCAACAGACACCAATTCAGAGTTCAAAGATGGCTTGCCTTGGTTGGCTTGTCCCTGGTCTTCCTCAAGATCTTCTTCAAAGTCCTCCCCTTCAACTTCACCCTCGTTCGTATCTAACGTCGCAAAAGTAAACGGTACACATAATCAATACACAAACAAGGGAACCAAAGTATTTTGGTAAAGTATGCAAAACATGCAGGGGAGTTGTTTGACAGTAAACAAGATGTTGGTTTACTTTTAAATCAAATAGGGGTAATGGTTTAAATAACATATCCCAAATTTAAACCTATTATTGCATGTAACACACATACACTTATAACCAGAGACAAAATTTTATGAACAGAGGCCAATGATATTTTTCCTAGATGCACAGTAACAATATAAGACTAACACAATTGGATTCATCCAAAAATATTAATTTTTCAATTTTTAGAATTAGAAATACTAACCAGAATACAGTGATCATGTTTAATACATCAGAAACTGTACAAAAATCCTAAAAATACAAGACCAGTGGCATTTGAAAGATAATTTTATACTGGTTCTAGTGCAATTGGATTCATGTCAAACAGAGTTACCAAACTATTTTTATTAACGAAACAGTGCACCAGTAGGTTTTCATTTTTAATTTCTGTTTAACAAATTTTCAAAAATTAAAAAGGGCGGGAACGCCCTGGGCCGTGCAGTTGCTGCGCAGATGGGCCGGCCCCTCTCAGTGAAAAAAAGAAAAGGAAAAAGGCCGGGGGCCCGTGGCGGGCCAGGCCAGCCAACGTGGCCATGCACGCCGACGTGGCCGTGCATGCGCCATGCGGCCGCCCGATCTGGATCCGACGGCCCAGATCTGGCGCGTCGTCGACGCCTGCGGCGCTCGCCGGCGCCGAGGGAGAGAGGGAGCGGCGGCGGGCTTACCGGCGGCCGGCGGTGGCGTGGCGTCGTGCAGGCGTGTCGGGGCGTGGCGCGTGCGTCGCGTGCGTGTACTGGCGGTGTCCAGGGGCTGCTGCTCCTCCTCGCTCGGCGTCGTCTGCGTCACGGACGGCGTCGGAGCGTCGTTGTCGTCGTCGCCTCGCGGCCGATCTGCGGGGGAGTGGCAAGGGAATGGGGTTAGGGTTGCAGGAGGCGACGTGGCGAGGAAAAAGAAGGGAGAGGAGGCGTCGACGGCGTCGCGGCGGTGACCACCTGCGCGTCACCCTCGCGGTGACCGTGGTGAGCGCCTCAGCGCGTCGCGGCAATGGCGCGGGCTGCTGCTCAAGCAGCCAGGGAGTGGGAGAGGCAGCCTTGCGGCGTGGTGTGAGGGGGAGCTGAAGGGAGAGGGGTGCCTCTCGGTGGGTTTTTATAGGCAGAGAGGGTGCAGGGTAGTGGAGTGGGCGGCGTCGTCGGCCAACGGGCGCCCAAGGGCTGGCGTCACCAGCTGGGCCCGCGGTGACGTCGGCCTGGTGGGTCAGCAGGGGGAGGGAGTCGAGGCGGTGCACGGCAGGCGAGGGTGATGGCGCGTCGTGCGAGGCGACGCCATCATCGCCCTGCCAGCGTGGCACGCGCGTGCGTTCGGCTAGGGTTTTTGGGCGCGCGAGTGAGAGGGTATGCTGGGGTTGTCCTGGGCCAAAAGAGAGGGGGCAGCACGGGCTAGGGTTGGGCCCGAGCAAGAGAGGGAGGAGTGGTGTCGTCCACGGCCCAAACCAGGGAAGAAAAAGAGAGGGAAGAGATGAGGGAAAAAGAGAGGGGGAAGTTCCCCCTCTTGTCTCTCGGCCAAAACCAAAGAGAAAAGAGAGAGAGAAAGAGAAACAGGGGCAGGGGTGAAAAGAGAGAGGGCAATGCCATATGCATGTGCCAAAGTGCATGACCACATGTGTAGAAAAATTTGGAGAAAAAGAATTAAAGTGATGGTGGTGTTGGTGGTGTAACCCTAGGTGGTCTGGTGGTGGTGTAGAGAAGAGGGGAAAGTGTTCCCTCTTATCCAGAGGTGATGCACACATGCTAGGGTTAGGGTTTTTAGGAGTGAGGTGTACCAGAGGTGGTACTAAATAAATTACAGGTTCCATGTTGAGCATTTTAAGAAGTGGTGTGCTTGTTTAATTCATGGTGTGGTGTCATACATATTATATCAAAAAGAAAAGTTGAGATAAGTTAATCATGAATCTATCCTACACTCAATCACAAGTGCTTAATACAAGTTTTTGTTGGCCCAAAATTTTAACTTGTTTGTAAAATATGCAGGTTCTGAAAAATGGGGTGTTACAGACCTTCCCCCCTTAAAAGAATCTCGTCCCGAGATTCCGAGGCTAGGAGCTTGAACAGGTAGGGGAATTCTTTCCTAAGATAGTCCTCTCGCTCCCAAGTGGCTTCGTCTTCTGAATGATTACTCCATTGTACTTTGAAGAACTTAATCTTCCTTCGACGGGTCAATCTCACAGCTTCTTCCAAAATACGAATAGGGTTCTCCCGGTAGGTTAGGTCTTGGTTTAAATCGATAGCACGATAGTCAATATTCTTGAAGACCTCTGGCTTGTCTGGCACTTGCAGACACTTTCGAAGTTGAGAGATGTGGAAAACGTCGTGGAATTCTGATAATTCCGGGGGTAATTCCAATTGATAAGAAACCTCTCCTCTTCGGCCTATTATCTTGAAGGGGCCAATGTACCTTGGAGCTAGCTTGCCTTTGACGTGGAAACGCTTCATTCCTTTGAGAGGAGTAACTCGGAGATAGGCAAAATCTCCGATACTAAAGGTTACTTCTCGACGCTTGGTGTTGGCGTAGCTCTTCTGTCGGGACTGGGCTGCTTTCAAACGGTCGCGGATGAGTTGAACTTGTTCTTCTGCTTGCCGAAGTACATCGGGTCCAAAAACTTGACTTTCTCCGGTCTCGGACCAGTTGAGAGGGGTTCTGCATTTTCTTCCATAAAGGGCTTCGAAAGGTGCCATCTGCAGACTGGCCTGGTAGCTATTATTGTATGAGAATTCAGCGAAGGGTAGACAATCTTCCCATTTGGTTCCATAAGCAAGGACACAAGCACGGAGCATATCCTCAAGAATCTGGTTCACACGCTCAGTCTGTCCTCCGGTCTGAGGGTGATATGCGGTGCTGAAGGATAATTTGGTGCCCATGGCTTCTTGAAGCTTTTGCCAAAAGCGGGCAGTAAACTGAGGGCCTCGATCAGAAACAATGATCTTAGGAGTTCCATGTAAGCTGACTATACGGGAGATGTAGAGATCTGCCAACTTACCCACACGGTCGGTGGTGTTGACGGGCAAGAAGTGCGCGACTTTTGTAAGTCGATCCACGATTACCCAAATAGAGTCGTGTCCTCGGTTGGACCGGGGAAGTCCGGTAATAAAGTCCATTCCAATTTCGTCCCATTTCCACTCAGGAATCTTCAAAGGTTGGAGAAGTCCAGCCGGGCGTTGATGTTCTGCTTTAACCTTCTGGCAAACGTCACATCGGGCAATAAAGAATGCAATATCTCGTTTCATGCCATGCCACCAAAAGGTATCTTTCAAGTCTTGGTACATTTTTGTTCCTCCGGGGTGGATAGAGTAGGGGGTGTTGTGGGCCTCTTCCATAATCAGGTTCTTCAGGCTAGGGAGGTTTGGAACGCAAAGACGTCCGTTGTACCACAAAATTCCTTCAGAGTCCACGGAGAATCCAGCCAGTTTTTCTTTACCCATACGACGCTTGATTCCTTCAATGCTTTCATGACCAGCTTGTGCTTCTTTAACTTGGTCGTGGAGGGTAGGTCGAACTTCCATTGCGGCCAGGAATCCGTGGCTAACCAATTCTAATCCGAACTCCTCGAACTCTTGATAAAGCAGGGGTTGTTTGGTCTTAAGGCAGGCATTGAGAGAACAAGGTTCTCGGCTGAGTGCGTCAGCGACTACATTTGCTTTTCCGGGGTGATAGTGGATGCTGAGATCATAATCTTTTATTAACTCAATCCATCTTCTCTGGCGCATGTTCAATTCCCTTTGAGTGAAGATATATTTGAGGCTTTTATGGTCGGTGTAGATGTCACACCGATTACCGATGAGGTAATGGCGCCAAGTTTTGAGGGCGTGAACTACAGCGGCTAACTCAAGATCATGAGTTGGGTAGTTTGCTTCATGGGGTTTGAGCTGTCGGGAGAGGTAGGAGATAACTTTGCCTTCTTGCATTAGGACACTTCCAAGCCCAAGCTTGGAGGCGTCACAATAAATTACAAAGTCTTTAGTAACATCAGGCATGGTTAGGATTGGGGTAGAGACAAGCCGTCTTTTTAGTTCTTGAAAACTTTCCTCGCACTTGTCCGTCCATTCAAACTTCTTATTCTTCTTAAGCAAGAGGGTGAGGGGTTTAGCTATGCTAGAGAATCCTTCTACAAACTTCCGATAGTATCCAGCTAACCCGAGGAAGGATCTTACCTCGGTTGGGTTGGTAGGGGGTCGGCGTTCCATGATTGATTTGATTAGGGAGGGGTCGACTGATAGTCCTCCGGCTGACAGGACGTGGCCAAGGAATCCAACTTCTCGGAGCCAGAATTGGCACTTGCTGAATTTGGCATAGAGTCGGTGCTTCCTAAGCGTTCCCAGAACAAGTCTCAGATGCTCTTCATGTTCTTCTTCAGTCTTGGAATAAATAAGAATGTCATCAATGAACACCACGACAAACTTGTCGAGGTACTCCATGAAGACTTTATTCATGAGGTTCATGAAATAGGCGGGGGCGTTTGTGAGTCCAAAGGACATTACGGTGTACTCATACAGTCCGTAACGGGTAGTGAAAGCAGTCTTGGGAATGTCCGATTCTCGAACCTTGAGCTGATGGTATCCAGTGCGGAGATCTATTTTGGAGAAGACTTTGGCTCCATTCATCTGATCGAACAGATCATCAATCTTGGGTAGAGGATATTTATTCTTGATTGTAACATCGTTGAGTCTACGGTAATCCACACACAGGCGGATGGTACCGTCGCGCTTGTCCACGAAGATCACGGGCGATCCCCAGGGCGAAGCACTAGGTCGGATCAGACCTTTACTCAACATGTCATCCAATTGTTTCTTTAATTCAACCAATTCTTGGGGGTTCATCCGGTAAGGGCGCTGAGCTATAGGTGAAGTACCCGGAATTAACTCAATAATGAATTCAATATCCCGGTCCGGGGGCATACCAGGCAACTCTTCCGGAAACACATCCGGATAATCACAGACAATTGGAACTTGATCTAAGGTTGGTCCAACGATACTTTTCTTGCAGAAGGATTTGGATGAATGTGTGGTGGCGGTATATTTTACTGGTAAGCCTTGGTCATTAGATAAGGTAATGGATTTTTGGGCACAATCGATGTGACCTTTGTACTTAGTCATCCAATTCATCCCAAGTATCACTTCTAAACCTTGGGCTCCCAATACTATAAGGTCGGCGTGGAAGGGTACTCCTTGTATAGTTATGGGAACATTTTTGCATGATAAGTGGGTTTTAGCGGTTGATCCGGGAATTTGGACTAGCATGGGTCGGCGCATGTTAGTCGGTGTCATCCCACTTTTCTTAACGAATGGTTCGGTGACGAAAGAATGTGATGCTCCGGAATCAAATAAAACTCGAGCAGGAGTGGAGTGGACTAGGAACATACCCATCACAATGTCCGGAGCCTCCTCAGCTTCCTCGGCGTTGACGTGGTTCAGATGTCCTCTGGCTGCATTGGCTTGCTTCTTGACCATTGGTTTCTTTCCAGGAGTAGTTCTGGCTTGAGCTTGGTTAGACCTGGGTGCATTGGTGCGCTGAGCTGCATTCATCTTGGTGGGGCACTCACGAGAAAAGTGCCCAGGCTTCCCACAAGTGAAACAACCATCTCCAGGAGTACGAGCTGGGGGATTGGGGCGGGGGTTGTTGTTGTAACCTCCTCCTCCGGAACGGTACTGTGGAGCTGGACGGTTGGAGTTTTGATTATTGGAGCGGTAGACAGGGGCGGATGCTGGGGTCCTCTGAGGTGGGTTGGCAGGCCTTGATGGAGGCGGACTGCGGTACTTGGGGTTGCTAGGTCCACCTTGCTGTTGCTGCATCTTGCGCTTCCTGGTTTCATAAGCAGCCTTGCGCTTAGACTCCACCAATATGGCGGCATCCACAAGTGCTTCCAAATCTGGGTATGGTACGGCCACAAGGATACTCTGGATTTCTTCATGCAGTCCATTCATGAAACGGTCGCGCTTCTTCTCATCCGTGTCAACATCCTGAGGGGCATATCTGGCCAAGGTATTGAACTTTTCAAGGTAATCCACCACGCTGGAGTTGTTCTGCTTCAGGTTGAAGAACTCATCACGCTTCATCTTGATCAGACCCGTGGGAATATGAGCTTTACGGAACTTGGCGGTGAATTCCACCCAGTTGATGACGTGATCAGGAGCTTGCATGGCTTTGACGTTCTCCCACCATGCTCGGGCGGGTCCCGAGAGAAAGTGAGTGGCGAGAAGAACCTTCTCATGGTCTCCAACAGCAGCGACTTCAAGGTTGTTCTCGATAGTGCGGAGCCAATCGTCCGCATCGAGGGGAGCGGCACACTTGGAGAACACGGGTGGGTTGGTATTCTGGAAATCCCTAAGGCGTGATCTTGGAGCTTCCTCGCCGTGGCCTTCTCCTTCTTCATTGTTGCGGTTTCCCGCAGCGGCTTGAGCAATCTGCCGAAGGGCAGCAAGGTTGGCTTCACTCTCTTGGCGGGAACGTTGGCGATCTTCCAACAGAAGGCGGAGAATCTGAGTCATGTCAGGATCCGGGGGTGGTGGTGGTGGAGCGTTTTGGTTGCGGCGGGTGTCAACCATCTGAGGAGGTAAAGATGATAGGCAAAGCAAATGAGATGACGGAAGAAAGAAATTCTGAAGTTCAAGTGCTTGCCAAGGGAAAGGAATGTGCATGCATAAGAGTAAAAATTTTAAAACGAAAGAAACATGGTAAACACAATTGCAAACATTCAACCACCAACGTCGGTACTACCAAAAGCATCAAGTTCCACAACCAACAAGGTCACATAAGGACCAACAAAGTACGTCGCAACACGCGGGACAACTTAACACCTAACAAGTCTCGGAAGTGCACATCTAGAAATCATCAAGTGGTGCGGAAGGGCCATCGAACGGGGGCTCCTCGGGATCCTCCTCATCATCCGAAGTAGCCTCCAAGGTGCGAAGTGGTGCGGGCTCCTCGATCGCGTCGTTGATGAAGGCGCGGTCCTCGTCATCTTCATCATCAAGCCCATCAAGTCCTTCTTCCTCCATGTAGTCCTCATCATCGCTCACAAGGGCGGTGTTCTCCTTGCGGATATCCTCGCCGTCATCCTGAGTCTCTTCAAGCTTCTCCTCGGCCTCGCGGAGGGCGGCCTTGAGGTGCATAACCTTAACCTTGAGCATGTAGTTGGATTCGCGAACACGGAGGGTCTTCTTCTGTTGGCGACGATGCTTGAGCTTAGCCAACTTCAAGTCCATCTTGAGCCCCTCCATCTCATGCTTCAACACCTCATTCTCCATCCTGTTGGAGTCAAGGCTGAGCTGGGTCTTGAACAACAAGTTCTCCATCTGGCTCACTTGACGTCCAAGGGGGCAAAAGTAGGGGATCATGGTGGGAATCCCCTCCTCGTTGCGGCGTCCCAAGAAGGCGTGAGGAAGTCCCATGGCCTCCAACTCGACACGGTGGTGAAAGACAAGGCGAGAGAGGGCTGCTTGGAGCACCCTCACAAGTCCATCCTCCCACGTGCGGTCGAAGACCTGAACCTCGATCTCCTCAAGCTGCTTCACATGAGAGCCACGGAGTGTGCAAACCACCATCCAGGACATCTCACCGTCCTTGGTGCTCTCCATCTGTCCTCCCTTCACTTCAGGCGCCAGGCGTCCAACAGCCCGGGACACCTCAACAAGGGAGGTCTCAAACAGGTAGGGAGGCTTCTTAAAGCCAAGCTGGATGCTCTCCGTGAACATCGGTGGATCCATCTACAAAAATTTTTAAGTTCTTAATTAGTATGATGATCAAAGTGTGCCAAATTTTAAGTGCATAAGGTAAAAACAGTAATAATTAATGCAAGTAAAGTTAATATCTAAAAGAAAGTAGGGGAGAGACTAGGCATTATTTCAGCATATAGTCATCTCGTTTTTAATTTAGAAAAATAGTTTTTGTACTATCTTAGCGTCCATGCTAACTAGGGTCTCCTATGGTCAGGATGGCTCTGATACCAGCTCTGTGGGGACCCCGGAATACATATCCGAAATACCCTGTTATGCATTTCTCTCACGACCCCAGAATCATACTGCCGTGAGAACATAACCGAACTGAATATCCAGATTACAATCATCCATTACAAGTACCGAATAAATAGTCTTACAATAAAGGGGTCACATGCCCCAGTCTTACATAAATGCCACGTTGGGCAAGTTCACACAAACATAGCAGCGGATACACGTCGTCATCGTCGGGCCCAAGTCATGCCTTTGAACCTACAGGCAGCTGACTTGGAGAGCGTCCTAGGTCGCATAGTCGTCCTGGTAACCTCCATCATCTTCGTAATCCTCCTCATAGTCTGGCCAAGTAAATAGCCAGGGACAAAGCCGTGAGTACATTTGGAATTGTACTCGCAAACCATCAAAAGGAGTGCTATCATAAACTATCTAAGGAGATGAGAGAGGAACGATAGTTTCTCTCGTGGATGTAGCATGCATCAGTTTCTCTTGTGGATATAGCATACCGGCATCTCAAGTGATGCGGACACTATGGTGTTCCTGTGACATCTCTATATCTTTATTGAAGAAGAGTTAGCATTCCTCCATCTCAATTGAGGGAGATGCTGATGAAGTCCTATGACATCTCTATATCTTTATTGAAGAAGAGATAGCATTTCACCATCTCAATTGATGGGATGCTGGGGAAGTCCTATGACATCTCTATATCTTTATTGAAGAAGAGTTCCTTTTCATGAAACATTAGTAGAGGTTCCCACATTATTTTGTTTTCCGGCGACCATCTCCATATGGTCGACACTCACACCATTCCGGAACCTTTCCGGTACATCCAACACAACACTTTCAAACTCAAAGCATTTGTCAAAAACAAAACTCAAAGCTCAGGTTAAGGTTGGCCTTTTCAACTTGTCCATGACCGCGGACGCGGCTATTCGAATAGTTTTGACTCTGCAGAGTGTGCGCACTTTCACCACAAGAACCAACAAATCCGCCGGGATCAACCCCGGTTCGTCATACAAAAGTATGCGAGTCTCGGATAGTCAGTCAAAGTCTTTCGCTCTCCTCCATTGACATGAGATCCTTCCCTGCGGGCTTACCCCTTCCCGGCACCCCGGCGGCATACCTTCTCATGAGCGTATCCCCGGCGCCACGACGGAAGACCCTCAGTAATCGTCCGGCTATAGACAACTACAGTGTATTGCCTCCTTCAGAGCGCAACCCGGCGTCAGAGGTCATCTTGACCCTCCTAGAGAGTTATGAAGGGGTCTCACGTCAACTTCGTCGAACTACGGACTAGGCCCGTGCCCACTTTGGGTGATGTGGCTGCGCTGTAAAGTTGGTTCGGCGAACACTTATACGCAGTGCTCGTTTTCCCCATAACACCTTAACCTTCCTCATATCACCATCCACACAACACTTATCCAAAATCTTTACTAAACACCTTTGCTTTCACAAACCTTACACTTGAGTAAGCTTTCCTCACTCAAGGTTTTCTCAAAACCTTTACAACAAGGTAAACCTTGAGGGGTTCCCATCCTAAAGTTTCATGAGAAGATAAACTACACTTGTATATGTGGCCGAAATGACAACCATAGCTCATCAAGGGTGTTTGGATGAGTGGCAAAGGAGAACTCACACTTGCTTGGTGTAAGCATGTGTGGGTCGAACATGATTGTGTTGAGTTTCAGATTTTATAATGCTACATTACTACTTTAGAGTGGTATAGACCTTAGCAAATTAATTCTTGTTAGGCATACCCATCTCATTTTGTGGATACACCAAGATCATAGTGTTGATACCTCTATCCCAACATGGTAGTAGTGGTGTCGGCTATCTTCTAAAAGAAATGAGGCGTGAACAAGATAAATGGACTATGTGCCCAAATTAGAATGACACGGCCATGATGCCATGCATTCCAATAACACAAGATCATAGTGGAGTATCACCTCTAGGGAGTACCCCACTTGGCATTACACATACATAGATGACAATAGACGAAGAACAACACACATAGAGATCAAGGTGCCTTGGGTGCCAACAAATGACAACCAACAGTCACCAATTCAGAGTTCAAAGATGGCTTGCCTTGGTTGGCTTGTCCCTGGTCTTCCTCAAGATCTTCTTCAAAGTCCTCCCCTTCAACTTCACCCTCGTTCGTATCTAACGTCGCAAAAGTAAACGGTACACATAATCAATACACAAACAAGGGAACCAAAGTATTTTGGTAAAGTATGCAAAACATGCAGGGGAGTTGTTTGACAGTAAACAAAGATGTTGGTTTACTTTTAAATCAAATAGGGGTAATGGTTTAAATAACATATCCCAAATTTAAACCTATTATTGCATGTAACACACATACACTTATAACCAGAGACAAAATTTTATGAACAGAGGCCAATGATATTTTTCCTAGATGCACAGTAACAATATAAGACTAACACAATTGGATTCATCCAAAAATATTAATTTTTCAATTTTTAGAATTAGAAATACTAACCAGAATACAGTGATCATGTTTAATACATCAGAAACTGTACAAAAATCCTAAAAATACAAGACCAGTGGCATTTGAAAGATAATTTTATACTGGTTCTAGTGCAATTGGATTCATGTCAAACAGAGTTACCAAACTATTTTTATTAACGAAACAGTGCACCAGTAGGTTTTCATTTTTAATTTCTGTTTAACAAATTTTCAAAAATTAAAAAGGGCGGGAACGCCCTGGGCCGTGCAGTGCTGCGCAGATGGGCCGGCCCAGTGGGGCTCTCCAGTGGCCGCGGGAAAAAAAAGAAAAGGAAAAAGGCCGGGGGCCCGTGGCGGGCCAGGCCAGCCAACGTGGCCATGCACGCCGACGTGGCCGTGCATGCGCCATGCGGCCGCCCGATCTGGATCCGACGGCCCAGATCTGGCGCGTCGTCGACGTTTGCGGCGCTCGCCGGCGCAGAGGGAGAAAGGGAGCGGCGGCGGGCTTACCGGCGGCCGGCGGTGGCGTGGCGTCGTGCAGGCGTGTCGGGGGCGTGGGCGTGCGTCGCGTGCGTGTACTGGCGGTGTCCAGGGGCTGCTGCTCCTCCTCGCTCGGCGTCGTCTGCGTCACGGACGGCGTCGGAGCGTCGTTGTCGTCGTCGCCTGCGGCCGATCTGCGGGGGAGTGGCAAGGGAATGGGGTTAGGGTTGCAGGAGGCGACGTTGGCGAGGAGGGAGAAGGGAGAGGAGGCGTCGACGGCGTCGCGGCGGTGACCACCTGCGCGTCACCCTCGCGGTGACCGTGGTGAGCGCCTCGGCGCGTCGCGGCAGTGGCGCGGCTGCTGCTCAAGCCAGGGAGTGGGAGAGGCAGCCTTGCGGCGTGGTGTGAGGGGGAGCTGAAGGGAGAGGGGTGCCTCTCGGTGGGTTTTTATAGGCAGAGAGGGTGCAGGGTAGTGGAGTGGGCGGCGTCGTCGGCCAACGGGCGCCCAAGGGCTGGCGTCACCAGCTGGGCCCGCGGTGACGTCGGCCTGGTGGGTCAGCAGGGGGAGGGAGTCGAGGCGGTGCACGGCAGGCGAGGGTGATGGCGCGTCGTGCGAGGCGACGCCATCATCGCCCTGCCAGCGTGGCACGCGCGTGCGTTCGGCTAGGGTTTTTGGGCGCGCGAGTGAGAGGGTATGCTGGGGTTGTCCTGGGCCAAAAGAGAGGGGGCAGCACGGGCTAGGGTTGGGCCCGAGCAAGAGAGGGAGGAGTGGTGTCGTCCACGGCCCAAACCAGGGAAGAAAAAGAGAGGGAAGAGATGAGGGAAAAAGAGAGGGGGAAGTTCCCCCTCTTGTCTCTCGGCCAAAACCAAAGAGAAAAGAGAGAGAGAAAGAGAAACAGGGGCAGGGGTGAAAAGAGAGAGGGCAATGCCATATGCATGTGCCAAAGTGCATGACCACATGTGTAGAAAAATTTGGAGAAAAAGAATTAAAGTGATGGTGGTGTTGGTGGTGTAACCCTAGGTGGTCTGGTGGTGGTGTAGAGAAGAGGGGAAAGTGTTCCCTCTTATCCAGAGGTGATGCACACATGCTAGGGTTAGGGTTTTTAGGAGTGAGGTGTACCAGAGGTGGTACTAAATAAATTACAGGTTCCATGTTGAGCATTTTAAGAAGTGGTGTGCTTGTTTAATTCATGGTGTGGTGTCATACATATTATATCAAAAAGAAAAGTTGAGATAAGTTAATCATGAATCTATCCTACACTCAATCACAAGTGCTTAATACAAGTTTTTGTTGGCCCAAAATTTTAACTTGTTTGTAAAATATGCAGGTTCTGAAAAATGGGGTGGCGCCTTCCCCCCTTAAATCCTCTTTCGCCTCGGGGTTCGCGAGGCTTTAAGTAGCGGAATAGGTAGGGGACGAGGCCACACCATAGGCTCTCGCCCCGGTGGCCGCCACGTGGTGTCGCCACCTCGTGGCCCCACTTCGTGTGTTCTTCGGTCTTCTCCGTGGAAAAATAGGCCCCTTGGTCTTCGTTTCGTCCAATTCCGAGAATATTTCGTTACTAGGATTTCTGAAACCAAAAACAGCAGAAAACAGAACTGGCACTTCGGCATCTTGTTAATAGGTTAGTTCCAGAAAATGCACGAATATGACATAAAGTGTGCATAAAACATGTAGGTATCATCAATAATATGGCATAGAACATAAGAAATTATCGATACGTCGAGACGTATCCCATCAGCTTAGTTCTGCTCGTCCCGAGCTAAAACGATAACAAAGATAATTTCTGAAGTGATATGCCATCATAACCTTGATCATACTATTTGTAAACATATGTAGTGAATGCAGCGATCAAAACAATGGTAATGACATGAGTAAACAAGTGAATCATATAGCAAAGACTTTTCATGAATAGTACTTCAAGACAAGTATTAATAAGTCTTGCATAAGAGTTAACTCATAACGCAATAAATCAAAGTAAAGGTATTGAAGCAACACAAAGGAAGATTGAGTTTTAGCGGTTGCTTTCAACTTGTAACATGTATATCTCATGGATAATAGTCAACATAGAGTAATATAACAAGTACAATATGCAAGTATGTAGGAATCAATGCACACACACAAGTGTTTGCTTCTTGAGGTGGAGAGAGATAGGTGAACTCGACATAAAAGTAAAGAGAATGGTCCTTCAAAGAGGAAAGCATCGATTGCTATATTTGTGCTAGAGCTTTTATTTTGAAAACATGAAACAATTTTGTCAACGGTAGTAATAAAGCATATGAGTTATGTACATTATATCTTACAAGTTGCAAGCCTCATGCATAGTATACTAATAGTGCCCGCACCTTGTCCTAATACTATCTTTGCAATGCACATGTTTTAACCAAGTGTCACAATGGGGTACCTTATGCCGCGTACAAAGGTCTAAGGAGAAAGCTCGCATTTTGGATTTCTCGCTTTTGATTATTCTCAACTTAGACATCCATACCGGGACAACATGGACAACAGATAATGGACTCCTCTTTAATGCATAAGCATGTGACAACAATTATTATTCTCATATGAGATTGAGGATATGTGTCCAAAACTGAAACTTCCACCATGATTCATGGCTTTAGTTAGCCCAAAGTTCTTCTCTAACAACATGCATGCTCCAACCATAAAGGTGGTAGATCTCTCTTATTAAAGACGGACATGCATAGCAACTCACATGATATCCAACAAAGAATAGTTGATGAAGCATGGTTATCGCACAACAAGCAACTTAATAAGAGATAAAGTGCATAAGTACATATTCAATACCACAATAGTTTTTAAGCTATTTGTCCCATGAGCTATATATTGCAAAGGTGAATGATGGAATTTTAAAGGTAGCACTCAAGCAATTTACTTTGGAATGGCGGATAAATACCATGTAGTAGGTAGGTATGGTGGACACAAATGGCATAGTGGTTGGCTCAAGTATTTTGGATGCATGAGAAGTATTCCCTCTCGATACAAGGTTTAGGCTAGCAAGGTTATTTGAAACAAACACAAGGATGAACGGTACAGCAAAACTCACATAAAAGACATATGGTAAACATTATAAGACTCCATACCGTCTTCCTTGTTGTTCAAAACTCAATACTAGATGTTATCTAGACTCTAGAGAAACCAAATATGCAAACCAAATTAACAAGCTCTAAGTGTTTCTTCATTAATGGGTGCAAAGTATATGATGCAAGAGCTTAAACATAAGCACAACAATTGCCAAGTATCACATTATCCAAGACATTATAGCATTTTACTACATGTATCATTTTCCAATTCCAACCATATAACAATTTAACGAAGAAGAAACTTCGCCATGAATACTATGAGTAGAGCCTAAGGACATATTTGTCCATATGCTACAGCGGAGCGTGTCTCTCCCCATAAAGTGAATGCAAGGATCCATTTTATTCAAACAAAACAAAAACAAAAACAAAACGCTCCAAGCAAAGTGCATAAGATGTGACGGAATAAAATATAGTTTGGGGGAGGAACCTGATAATTTTGTCGATGAAGAAGGGGATGCCTTGGGCATCCCCAAGCTTAGACGCTTGAGTCTTCTTAGAATATGCAGGGGTGAACCACCGGGGCATCCCCAAGCTTAGAGCTTTCACTCTCCTTGATCATGTTGCATCATACTCCTCTCTTGATCCTTGAAAACTTCCTCCACACCAAACTCGAAACAACTCATTAGAGGGTTAGTGCATAATAAAAATTCACATGTTCAGAGGTGACACAATCATTCTTAACACTTCTGGACATTGCATAAAGCTACTGGACATTAATGGATCAAAGAAATTCATCCAACATAGGCAATGCGAAATAAAAGACAGAATCTGTCAAAACAGAACAGTCCGTAAAGATGGATTTTATTAGGCCACCAGACTTGCTCAAACGAAAATGCTCAAATTGAATGAAAGTTGCGTACATATCTGAGGATCATGTTCGTAAATTGGCGTAATTTTCTGAGCTACCTACAGGGAGATAGACCCAGATTCGTGACAGCAAAGAAATCTGGAACTGCGCAGTAATCCAAAATTTATTTTACTTGGCACAACAAAACATAAAACTAAGATAAGGAGAGGTTGCTACAGTAGTAAACAACTTCCAAGACACAAATATAAAACAAAAATACTGGAGTAAAAACATGGGTTGTCTACCATAAGCGCTTTTCTTTAACGTCTTTCAGCTAGGCGCAGAAAGTGTATCTCAAGTATTATCAAAGGGTGGTGCACCTACATCGGGGTTTGGAGTTTTCTCAACCATGCATAGTATGTTGGATACATAAGTTTCAGCATCTCCCTTCTCATTAGTCTTGGGCTTGCTACTCTCATCGAACAAATTTTCAGGAACAAGCCAAGCATAGTTATGTTCTAGTGCATCATTCATAGCTAGGAGTTTACATGGTATTGGTGCTTTGATCTCCCCACCATCATTAGTATTTTTAGTGTACCTTATTCTATCCATGTCCATTTTTTCAAGGAGACTAACAAAATTAGTATGAGAACCAAGCATATTAAATTTAGCAAAGACCTTTCTAGCCTCTCTTGCTAGACCACCAAATTCTCTAAGAAGGGTTTCTAATACAAAATCTTTCTTTTCCCCCTCTTCCAAATCACCAAGTGTAAGAAACATGTGTTGGATTATAGGATTGAGATTAACAAATTTAGTTTCCAACATGCGAACTAAGGCAGCAGCAGCAATTTCATAAGTGGGAGCAAGTTCTACCAAGTGTCTATCTTCAAAATCTTCAGTGGTACTGACATGAGTGAAAAATTCTTCTATATTGTTTCTCCCAATTATAGACCCGCGTCCTACCGGTATGTTCTTTGTGGTAAAATTAAAAGGAAACATGATGAATCAAGTGCAGTAAATGCAAGTAACTAATTTTTTTGTGTTTTTAATATAGCAATCAAGACAGTAAATAAAGTAAAGCTAGCAACTAATTTTTTTGTGTTTTGATATAATGCAGCAAACAAAGTAGTAAATAAAATAAAGCAAGACAAAAACAAAGTAAAGAGATTGAGAAGTGGAGACTCCCTTGCAGCGTGTCTTGATCTCCCCGGCAACGGCGCCAAAAAGAGCTTGATGGCGTGTATTTCACACGTTCGTTGGGCAACCCCAAGAGGAAGGTATGATGCGCACAGCAGCAAGTTTTCCCTCAGAAAGAAACCAAGGTTTATCGAACCAGGAGGAGCCAAGAAGCACGTTGAAGGTTGATGGCGGCGGATGTAGTGCGGCGCAACACCAGAGATTCCGGCCAACGTGGAACCTGCACAACACACCAAAGTACTTTGCCCCAACGAAACAGTGAGGTTGTCAATCTCACCGGCTTGCTGTAACAAAGGATTAACCGTATTGTGTGGAAGATGATTGTTTGCAGAGAAAATAGTAAAACAAGTATTGCAGCAGATTTGTATTTCAGTATTAAAAGAATGGACCGGGGTCCACAGTTCACTAGAGGTGTCTCTCCCATAAGATAAAAGCATGTTGGGTGAACAAATTACAGTCGGGCAATTGACAAATAGAGAGGGCATAACAATGCACATACATGACATGATAAGTATAGTGAGATTTAATTGGGCATTACGACAAAGTACATAGACCGCCATCCAACGCATCTATGCCTAAAAGTCCACCTTCAGGTTATCGTCCGAACCCCCTCCAGTATTAAGTTGCTAACAACAGACAATTAGATTAAGTATGGTGCGTAATGTAATCAACAACTACATCCTCGGACATAGCGCCAATGTTTTATCCCTAGTGGCAACAGCACATCCATAACCTTAGGGGTTGCTGTCACTCCCAGATTCACGGAGACATGAACCCACTATCGAGCATAAATACTCCCTCTTGGAATTACTAGCATCAACTTGGCCAGAGCCTCTACTAATAACGGAGAGCATGCAAGATCATAAACAACACATATGTAATAACTTGATAATTAACATGACATGGTATTCTCTATCCATCGGATCCCGACAAACACAACATATAGAATTACAGATAGATGATCTTGATCATGTTAGGCAGCTCACAAGATCCAACAATGAAGCACAATGAGGAGAAGACAACCATCTAGCTACTTCTATGGACCCATAGTCCAGGGGTGAACTACTCACTCATCACTCCGGAGGCGACCATGGCGGTGTAGAGTCCTCCGGGAGATGAATCCCCTCTCCGGGGTGCCGGAGGAGATCTCCGAATCCCCCGAGATGGGATCGGCGGCGGCGGCGTCTCCGTAAGGTTTTCCGTATCGTGGTTTTTCGCCTCTGGGTTTTTGCGACGGAGGCTTTAAGTAGGCGGAAGGGCAGAGTCGGGGGCCGACGCAGGGCCACACCATAGGGCGGCGCGGCCCCCGGCGCGCCGCCACGTGGTGTCGCCACCTCGTGGCCCCACTTCGTGTGTTCTTCGGTCTTCTGGAAGCTCCGTGGAAAAATAGGCCCCGGGTCTTCGTTTCGTCCAATTCCGAGAATATTTCGTTACTAGGATTTCTGAAACCAAAAAGCAGAAACAGAACTGCACTGCATCTTGTTAATAGGTTAGTTCCAGAAAATGAACGAATATGACATAAATGTGCATAAAACATGTGGGTATCATCAATAATATGGCATAGAACATAAGAAATTATCGATACGTCGGAGACGTATCACCCGGCAACGGCGCCAGAAAATAGTCTTGATGACCCACAAGTATAGGGGATCGCAACAGTCTTCGAGGGAAGTATTACCCAATTTATTGATTCGACACAAGGGAGACAAAGAACACTTGAAAGCCTTAACAAATGAGTTGTCAATTCAGCCGCACCTGGAAACAGACTTGCTCGCAAGAGTTTATCGAGTAACAGTTTTATAGCAAAGAGGTAGTGAAATAACAGCACAGAGTAACAAAGACAAGCAGTGATTTTAGTAAACAGCGGGATTAAAATATTGTAGGCACGGGGACGGATGACGGCGTTGCATGGATGAGAGAAACTCATGTAACAATCATAGCAGGGCATTTGCAGATAATAATAAAACGGTGTCCAAGTACTAATCAATCAATAGGCATGTGTTCCAATTATAGTCGTACGTGCTCGCAATGAGAAACTTGCACAACATCTTTTGTCCTACCAGCCGGTGGCAGCCGGGCCTCAAGGGAAACTACTGGATATTAAGGTACTCCTTTTAATAGAGTACCGGAGCAAAGCATTAACACTCCGTGAACACATGTGATCCTCACATCGCTACCATTCCCTCCGGTTGTCCCGATTTCTGTCACTTCGGGGCCATTGGTTCCGGACAGCGACATGTGTATACAACTTGCAGGTAAGACCATAAACAATGAATATCATGATGAAATAATAACATGTTCAGATCTGAGATCATGGCACTCGGGCCCTAGTGACAAGCATTAAGCATAACAAGTTGCAACAATATCATAAAAGTACCATCTACGGACACTAGGCACTATGCCCTAACAATCTTATGCTATTACATGACCAATCTCATCCAATCCCTACCATCCCCTTCGGCCTACAGCGGGGGAATTACTCATGGATGGGGGAAACATTGCTGGTTGATGGAGAGGCGTGATGATGGCGGATGATCTCCTCCAATTCCCCGTCCGTGCGGAGTGCCGAACGGAGACCTTGGCTCCCGCGACGAGTTTCGCGATGTGGCGGCGTTCGGAGGGTTTGCGACTTCGACTTCTCTCCGTGCGTTTTAGGTCGAGGTGAATAAGTAGTCCGAAGGAGGGTGGGAGGCCGGCCGAGGGGCCACACCATTGCCGCGGGCCCCCCGGCCGCCGCTGTGGTGTGGGGCCCTCGGGCCTCCACTTCACCTGTCCTTCTCCGTCATTATTCTGGGAAAATAGGCCCTTTCGTCAAAATCCCGAGGTTTTTCCTGAAAGTTGGATTTCTGCACAAAAACGAGACACCAGAACACTGCGAAAACAGCGTTAGTCCGCGTTAGTTGCATCCAAAATACACAAATTATAGGCAAAACAATAGCAAAAGTGTTCGGGAAAGTAGATACGTTTTGGACGTATCAGAAGCCAAGAAATCTCTTAAAGAAAAAGGTATTAAATCCGAAGATGTGAAGAATTTACCTCCCATAGAAGATTTATGCAAGATAACTCCCCCTCATCCATGATTGAGGTACACTCTCTTCAACGCTTTACTAGGGAAGATATTCCGTATTCAAAACCTCCTGCTCAATGCTTAGATGAGTTTGATAATTATATTATTAAGCAAAATAATTTCAATATGAGAGTGGAGAATCATTTAATGGAAAATTCTCGAGCTATTAGTGAATTGCATGGTATTGTGGAGAGAACCTCCAATGATGTTAAGATGCTTGTTAAACATTTTCATATGGTTCAAACTCAAATTGATCAACTCACTAAAGTGCAAAATGACTTGTTAAAAAATAATTCTAAAGAAAAACATGCTTATGAAGTAACAACTAGAGGTGGTGCTTCTACCCAGGATCCTCTATATCCTGAAGGGAATCCCAAAAGAGTTGAACAAGATTCTCAACGAACTGAAACTAGTGCTCCATCTAAGAAAAAGAAAAAGAAACATAAAACTGTTGTAGAATCCTCTGAGCCTGTTAATGATCCTAATAGTATTTCTATCTCTGATGCTGAAACTGAAAGTGGTAATGAACATGATAAATATAATGATAAGAATGATTCTTCTGATAAAGAAGAGGTTGAAGAAGAACCTGAAAAGCATGCTAAAAATAAAAAGTATACTAAAGAATATTTTATTGCTAAGAAACATGGTAATGAAATAGAACCTTGGGTTCAAAAGCAAATGCCTTTTCCTGCTAAGAAACTAAAATCAAAGGAAGAAGAACACTATAATAAATTTTGTGATTGGATGAAACCTTTATTCCTGCAAATCCCTTTGACTGATGCTATTAAATTGCCTCCTTATATAAAGTATATGAAAGATATTTTCTCTAACAAAAGGAAAATTCCTAATGAGGAGATTTCCACTATGCTTGCTAATTACTCTTTCAGTGGTAAGGTTCCAAAGAAGCTTGGCGACCCAGGTATACCGACTATTCCTTGTTCCATCAAGAATAATTATGTTAGAACTGCTCTATGTGATTTGGGAGCAGTGTTAGTGTTATGCCTTTTTCTCTTTATAAGAGACTTTATTTAGATAAGTTGATACCAACTGATATATCTTTGCAAATGGCTGATAAATCTACTGCTATTCCTGTTGGTATATGTGAGGATGTTCCTGTTCAAGTTACTAATAATTGCTTAATATTAACTGATTTTGTTGTGTTGAAAATGCCTGAAGATGATAATATGTCTATTATTCTTGGGAGACCTTTTCTTAACACCGCAGGGGCTGTTATTGATTGCAATAAAGGAAAAGTTACTTTCAATGTCGATGACAAGGAGCATACCGTTTATTTTCCCAAGAGGATTGAAAAAGTATGTGGAGTTAATACAATTTCTAATGTGAGAACTATCAAAGTGGGAACTATTGATTGTCCTATATATGAGCCTAAAGAAGAATATCAAACTTGTGATTGGATCCATATCAATACAATACAAGGTAACATGATTGATTTGAGGTTTATTTCTTCTTATGCTATG
This sequence comes from Lolium multiflorum, assembly GCA_030979885.1. Classification (NCBI taxonomy): domain Eukaryota; kingdom Viridiplantae; phylum Streptophyta; class Magnoliopsida; order Poales; family Poaceae; genus Lolium; species Lolium multiflorum. Next base: position 293,051,746 of record CM061750.1, read on the forward strand.
TAAAATTTATTTGGTGGCAAGACTTGATCAACCTTGTTAACAAATTCATTTTATATGCATAGAGGAACTAAACAACATCTCTTTCTTCATCCACTTGTTCTACTTGCTGTAGCATTTTTGTTTTGCAAAGTTCTTTAGTTATATAGAGATTTCAAAATCTTTTTCTGCCCAGTAATAATAAATTTAATACCCAGAAATGTGCATTTTTCAAAGTTTTCAAAAATTCACAAAAATTATACCATTGGTCTTATTTTTCGAAGATGCACCTGGGAGCACCTGGATGACCAATGGGGCACCCCAGGGTGGCACCCCACAGGCCGGCAGCAAGGGGCGCGCCACCCTGTGTGTGGGCCCTCCTGTGCCCCCGACGTATCGATAATTTCTTATGTTCTATGCCATATTATTGATGATACCTACATGTTTTATGCACACTTTATGTCATATTCGTGCATTTTCTCGGAACTAACCTATTAACAAGATGCCGAAGTGCCGTTTTCGCTGTTTTTGGTTTCAGAAATCCTAGTAACGAAATATTCTCGGAATTGGACGAAACGAAGACCCAGGGCCTATTTTTCCACGGAGCTTCCAGAAGACCGAAGAACATACGAAGTGGGGCCACGAGGTGGCGACAACAAGGCGGCGCGGCCTGGGGGGCCCGCGCCGCCTATGGTGTGGCCCCCGTGTGGCCCCCGACTCTGCCCTCCGCCTACTTAAAGCCTCCGTCGCGAAACCCCGAGGCGAAAACCACGATACGGAAAACCTTCCGGAGATGCCGCCGCCGCCGATCCCATCTCGGGGATTCTCGAGATCTCCTCCGCACCTCCGCCGAGAGGGGATTCATCTCCCGAGGACACTACACCGCCATGGTCGCTCCGGAGTGATGAGTGAGTAGTTCACCCTGGACTATGGGTCCATAGCAGTAGCTAGATGGTTGTCTTCTCCTCATTGTGCTTCATTGTCGGATCTTGTGAGCTGCCTAACATGATCAAGATCATCTATCTGTAATTCTATATGTTGTGTTTGTCGGGATCCGATGGATAGAGAATACCATGTCATGTTAATTATCAAGTTATTACATATGTGTTGTTTATGATCTTGCATGCTCTCCGTTATTAGTAGAGGCTCGGCCAAGTTGATGCTAGTAACTCCAAGAGGGAGTATTTATGCTCGATAGTGGGTTCATGCCTGCATTGACACCTGGGGAGTGACAGAAACCCCTAAGGTTGTGTTGTGCTGTTGCCACTAGGGATAAAACATTGGCGCTATGTCCGAGGATGTAGTTGTTGATTACATTACGCACCATACTTAATGCAATTGTCTGTTGCTTTGCAACTTAATACCGGAGGGGGTTCGACGATAACCGAAGGTGGACTTTTTAGGCATAGATGCAGCTGGCGGCTCATGTACTTTGTCGTAATGCCCAATTAAATCTCACTATTGTTATGCCCTCTCTATTTGTCAATTGCCCGACTGTAATTTGTTCACCCAACATGCTTTTATCTTATGGGAGAGACACCTCTAGTGAACTGTGGACCCTGGTCCATTCTTTTAATACTGAAATACAAATCTACTGCAATACTTGTTTTACTATTTTCTCTGCAAACAATCATCTTCCACACAATACGGTTAATCCTTTGTTACAAGCCGGTGAGATTGACAACCTCACTGTTTCGTTGGGGCAAAGTACTTTGGTTGTGTTGTGCAGGTTCCACGTTGGCGCCGGAATCTCTGGTGTTGCGCCGCACTACATCCCGCCGCCATCAACCTTCAACGTGCTTGTTGGCTCCTCCTGGTTCGATAAACCTTGGTTTCTTTCTGAGGGAAAACTTGCTGCTGTGCGCATCATACCTTCCTCTTGGGGTTGCCCAACGAACGTGTGAAATACACGCCATCAAGCTCTTTTTCTGGCGCCGTTGCCGGGAGATCAAGACACGCCGCAAGGGGAGTCTCCACTTCTCAATCTCTTTACTTTTTTTTTGTCTTGCTTTATTTTATTTACTACTTTGTTTGCTGCACTTATATCAAAACACAAAAAAATTAGTTGCTAGTTTTACTTTATTTACTATCTTGTTTGCTATATCAAAAACACAAAAAATTAGTTTACTTGCATTTACTTTATCTAGTTTGCTTTATTTACTATTGCTAAAATGGCCAACCCTGAAAATACTAAGTTGTGTGACTTCACTAGCACAAATAATAATGATTTCTTATGCACACCTATTGCTCCACCTGCTACTACAGCAGAATTCTTTGAAATTAAACCTGCTTTACTGAATCTTGTTATGCGAGAGCAATTTTCTGGTGTTAGTTCTGATGATGCTGCTGCCCATCTCAATAATTTTGTTGAACTATGTGAAATGCAAAAGTATAAAGATGTAGATGGTGATATTATTAAATTGAAATTGTTTCCTTTCTCATTAAGAGGAAGAGCTAAAGATTGGTTGCTATCTCTGCCTAAGAATAGTATTGATTCATGGACTAAATGCAAGGATGCTTTTATTGGTAGATATTATCCCCCTGCTAAAATTATATCTTTGAGGAGTAGCATAATGAATTTTAAACAATTGGATAATGAACATGTTGCTCAAGCTTGGGAAAGAATGAAATCTCTGGTTAAAAATTGCCCAACCCATGGACTGACTACTTGGATGATCATCCAAACCTTCTATGCAGGACTGAATTTTTCTTCGGAATTTATTGGATTCAGCTGCTGGAGGTACCTTTATGTCCATCACTCTTGGTGAAGCAACAAAGCTCCTTGATAATATGATGATTAATTACTCTGAATGGCACACGGAAAGAGCTCCACAAGGTAAGAAGGTAAATTCTGTTGAAGAAACCTCTTCCTTGAGTGATAAGATTGATGCTATTATGTCTATGCTTGTTAATGGTAGGACTAATGTTGATCCTAATAATGTTCCGTTAGCTTCATTGGTTGCTCAAAATTCTAGACCATATCCTGCTAATGGTAATTCTTATAATAGATATGTTTCACCTAATGAGGAAAAGATGTTAGAAATTGAAAGATCCACCAAGAGCTTTATGCAATCACAATATGAGCAAAATAAATTGTTTACTAAAACTATGAATGAGCAATCTACCTTGTTGAAGAATATAGGAAATCAACTTGAAAATCTGAATATGGAGATTTCTGGGTTGCAAACTAAACTTGCAAATGCTGAAACCCGAATCTCATACATGTCTGCATCACAATCTTCTTTAATTAATAAAATGGCTGCTAAACCTGAGGATATTGAAAATAAAATTGTTACTACAGCAAATGCCATCCAAGTTAGAATTAATGAGAATATAAGATTAATGGCTGAACTGCGTGCTAGGTGGGATAGAGAAGAAAATGAAAAACTAGCTGAAAAGGAAAATGTAGCTAAAGTTTGGACTATTACCACCACTAGCAATGCTAATGATTCACATGTTGCTGCACCTCCTACTATCAATGGTAAAATAATTGGTGTTGGAAATGCTTCTACTCCTAGTGCAAAGCGCAAAATTACCTGAAACTGCTAAAACTGCTGAAACTGCTTGTGATAAAACTGCTGAAATTTTTTCCAACCTTGGGGATGATAATCCCATTGCTTTAGATTGTAATGATTTAGATTTTGATGATTGCCACATCTCTGAAGTTATAAAGTTCTTGCAAAAACTTGCTAAAAGTCCCAATGCTAGCGCTATAAACTTGGCTTTCACAAAACATATTACAAATGCTCTCATAAAAGCTAGAGAAGAGAAACTAAAACTTGAAACTTCTATTCCTAGAAAGTTAGAGGATGGTTGGGAGCCCATCATTAAGATGAGAGTTAAAGATTTTGATTGTAATGCTTTATGTGATCTTGGTGCAAGTATTTCTGTTATGCCTAAAAAAGTCTATGATATGCTTGACTTGCCACCATTGAAAAATTGTTATTTGGATGTTAATCTCGCTGATAATGCTAAAAAGAAACCTTTGGGGAAAGTTGATAATGTTCATATTGTGGTTAACAATAACCTTGTCCCCGTTGATTTTGTTTTCTTGGATATTGAATGCAATGCATCTTGCCCCATTATATTGGGAAGACCTTTTCTTCGAACTGTTGGTGCTACTATTGATATGAAGGAAGGTAATATTAAATATCAATTTCCTCTCAAGAAAGGTATGGAACACTTCCTTAGAAAGAGAATGAAGTTACCTTATGATTCTATTATTAGAAAAAATTATGATGTTGATGCTTCATCTCTCGATGTTACTTGAGTTACACTTTCTGCGCCTAGCTGAAAGGCGTTAAAGAAAAGCGCTTATGGGAGACAACCCATATTTTTACTCCAGTATTTTTGTTTTATATTTGTGTCTTGGAAGTTGTTTACTACTGTAGCAAACTCTCCTTATCTTAGTTTTATGTTTTGTTGTGCCAAGTAAAGTCTTTGATAGAAAAGTAAGTACTAGATTTGGATTACTGCGCAGTTCCAGATTTCTTTGCTGTCACGAATCTGGGTCTATCTCCCTGTAGGTAGCTCAGAAAATTAAGCCAATTTACGAGCATGATCCTCAGATATGTACGCAACTTTCATTCAATTTGATCATTTTTGTTTGAGCAAGTCTGGTGGCCTAATAAAATCCATATTTACGGACTGTTCTGTTTTGACAGATTCTGTCTTTTATTTCGCATTGCCTCTTTTGCTATGTTGGATGAATTTCTTTGATCCATTAATGTCCAGTAGCTTTATGCAATGTCCAGAAGTGTTAAGAATGATTGTGTCACCTCTGAAAATGTGAATTTTCATTATGCACTAACCCTCTAATGAGTTGTTTCGAGTTTGGTGTGGAGGAAGTTTTCAAGGATCAAGAGAGGAGTATGATGCAATATGATCAAGGAGAGTGAAAGCTCTAAGCTTGGGGATGCCCCGGTGGTTCACCCCTGCATATCCTAAGAAGACTCAAGCGTCTAAGCTTGGGGATGCCCAAGGCATCCCCTTCTTCATCGACAACATTATCAGGTTCCTCCCCTGAAACTATATTTTTATTCCATCACATCTTATGCACTTTGCTTGGAGCGTCGGTTTGTTTTTGTTTTTTTTGTTTTGTTTGAATAAAATGGATCCTAGCATTCACTTTATGGGAGAGAGACACGCTCCGCTGTAGCATATGGACAAATATGTCCTTAGGCTCTACTCATAGTATTCATGGCGAAGTTTCTTCTTCGTTAAATTGTTATATGGTTGGAATTGGAAAATGATACATGTAGTAAAATGCTATAATGTCTTGGATAATGTGATACTTGGCAATTGTTGTGCTCATGTTTAAGCTCTTGCATCATATACTTTGCACCCATTAATGAAGAAATACTTAGAGCTTGCTAATTTGGTTTGCATATTTGGTTTCTCTAGAGTCTAGATAATATCTAGTATTGAGTTTTGAACAACAAGGAAGATGGTATGGAGTCTTATAATGTTTACCATATGTCTTTTATGTGAGTTTTGCTGTACCATTCATCCTTGTGTTTGTTTCAAATAGCCTTGCTAGCCTAAACCTTGTATCGAGAGGGAATACTTCTCATGCATCCAAAATACTTGAGCCAACCACTATGCCATTTGTGTCCACCATACCTACCTACTACATGGTATTTATCCGCCATTCCAAAGTAAATTGCTTGAGTGCTACCTTTAAAACTCCATCATTCACCTTTGCAATATATAGCTCATGGGACAAATAGCTTAAAAACTATTGTGGTATTGAATATGTACTTATGCACTTTATCTCTTATTAAGTTGCTTGTTGTGCGATAACCATGTTTCTGGGGACGCCATCAACTATTCTTTGTTGGATATCATGTGAGTTGCTATGCATGTCCGTCTTGTCTGAAGTAAGAGAGATCTACCACCTTTATGGTTGGAGCATGCATGTTGTTAGAGAAGAACTTTGGGCCGCTAACTAAAGCCATGAATCATGGTGGAAGTTTCAGTTTTGGACACATATCCTCAATCTCATATGAGAATAATAATTGTTGCCACATGCTTATGCATTAAAGAGGAGTCCATTATCTGTTGTCCATGTTGTCCCGGTATGGATGTCTAAGTTGAGAATAATCAAAAGCGAGAAATCCAAAATGCGAGCTTTCTCCTTAGACCTTTGTACAGGCGGCATGGAGGTACCCCATTGGGACACTTGGTTAAAACATGTGCATTGCAAAGATCCGGTAGTCCAAGCTAATTAGGACAAGGTGCGGGCACTATTAGTATACTATGCATGAGGCTTGCAACTTTTAAGATATAACTTTCATAACTCATATGCTTTATTACTACCGTTGACAAAATTGTTTCATGTTTTCAAAATAAAAGCTCTAGCACAAATATAGCAATCGATGCTTTCCTCTTTGAAGGACCATTCTTTTACTTTTATGTTGAGTCAGTTCACCTATCTCTCTCCACCTCAAGAAGCAAACACTTGTGTGAACTGTGCATTGATTCCTACATATTTGCATATTGTACTTGTTATATTACTCTATGTTGACAATTATCCATGAGATATGCATGTTATAAGTTGAAAGCAACCGCTGAAACTTAATCTTCCTTTGTGTTGCTTCAATACCTTTACTTTGATTTATTGCTTTATGAGTTAACTCTTATGCAAGACTTATTAATACTTGTCTTGAAGTACTATTCATGAAAAGTCTTTGCTATATGATTCACTTGTTTACTCATGTCATTACCATTGTTTTGATCGCTGCATCCACTACATATGTTTACAAATAGTATGATCAAGGTTATGATGGCATATCACTTCAGAAATTATCTTTGTTATCGTTTTACCTGCTCGGGACGAGCAGAACTAAGCTTGGGGATGCTTGATACGTCTCCGACGTATCGATAATTTCTTATGTTCTATGCCATATTATTGATGATACCTACATGTTTTATGCACACTTTATGTCATATTCGTGCATTTTCTGGAACTAACCTATTAACAAGATGCCGAAGTGCCAGTTGCTGTTTTTGGTTTCAGAAATCCTAGTAACGAAATATTCTCGAATTGGACGAAACGAAGACCCAGGGGCCTATTTTTCCACGGAGCTTCCAGAAGACCGAAGAACATACGAAGTGGGGCCACGAGGTGGCGACACCACAAGGAGGCGCGGCCCGGGGGCCCGCGCCACCCTATGGTGTGGCCCCTCCCTGCCCCCGCTCTGCCCTTCCGCCTACTTAAAGCCTCCGTCGCGAAACCCCCGAGGCAAAAACCACGATACGGAAAACCTTCCGGAGACGCCGCCGCCGATCCCATCTCGGGGGATTCGGAGATCTCCTCCGGCACCCGCCGAGAGGGGATTCATCTCCCGGAGGACTCTACACCGCCATGGTCGCCTCCGGAGTGATGAGTGAGTAGTTCACCCTGGACTATGGGTCCATAGCAGTAGCTAGATGGTTGTCTTATCCTCATTGTGCTTCATTGTCGGATCTTGTGAGCTGCCTAACATGATCAAGATTATCTATCTGTAATTCTATATGTTGTGTTTGTCGGGATCCGATGGATAGAGAATACCATGTCATGTTAATTATCAAGTTATTACATATGTGTTGTTTATGATCTTGCATGCTCTCCGTTATTAGTAGAGGCTCTGGCCAAGTTGATGCTAGTAACTCCAAGAGGGAGTATTTATGCTCGATAGTGGGTTCATGCCTGCATTGACACCTGGGACAGTGACAGAAACCCCTAAGGTTGTGTTGTGCTGTTGCCACTAGGGATAAAACATTGGCGCTATGTCCGAGGATGTAGTTGTTGATTACATTACGCACCATACTTAATGCAATTGTCTGTTGCTTTGCAACTTAATACTGGAGGGGGTTCGGACGATAACCTGAAGGTGGACTTTTTAGGCATAGATGCAGTTGGATGGCGGTCTATGTACTTTGTCGTAATGCCCAATTAAATCTCACTATACTTATCATGTCATGTATGTGCATTGTTATGCCCTCTCTATTTGTCAATTGCCCGACTGTAATTTGTTCACCCAACATGCTTTATCTTATGGGAGAGACACCTCTAGTGAACTGTGGACCCCGGTCCATTCTTTTAATACTGAAATACAAATCTGCAATACTTGTTTTACTGTTTTCTCTCGCAAACAATCATCTTCCACACAATACGGTTAATCCTTTGTTACAGCAAGCCGGTGAGATTGACAACCTCACTGTTTCGTTGGGGCAAAGTACTTTGGTTGTGTTGTGCAGGTTCCACGTTGGCGCCGGTGTTGCGCCGCACTACATCCCGCCGCCATCAACCTTCAACGTGCTTCTTGGCTCCTCCTGGTTCGATAAACCTTGGTTTCTTTCTGAGGGAAAACTTGCTGCTGTGCGCATCATACCTTCCTCTTGGGGTTGCCCAACGAACGTGTGAAATACACGCCATCACCCCACCACTTCATCTCTTCCTCCCATCTCATTCTCTCTCCCGAAAAAACTCGTACTCACTTTCTCTCACTCGCGTTTCTGCTCAAGAGCTCAAGATTTCTCGATCTCTTTGCTCAGCCCAGATTTTTGTCTGAAATTTGGCACATTTGCTCTCCGGTATGTGACTCCTCCGATTATCCAAGTAGAATTTTGTTTGGTTGAGTATATCTTGAATATTTTGCTGCTGTAGGTAACATGTTTAGTGAGCTTGCATGCTTGTTCTAAGTGGTAAAAACTAGTTTTAATGCATGTTTAGTACTCTAGCAAGTTCCTATAGTAGTTTCCCTCAATTATATGTCACCAAATCAAATTTTATAATGTTTGTTGAAAAATTTCAGAAAAGGAAGATGGATAACCATAACTTTGGAGAAGTGTTTGAAAGAGAGACGACAAGCACGGGGAGGCCCTCAAGGTCATCCACTCGGATTAGACGGTCTTATAATGAGGATGTCATCGCACCGAGCTTCGAAGCCGAAGAGGACAATGGAGTCCCTAACGCTTCATCTTTTCCATGTTATGACTTTTTGAGTAATGCAGGGTTGCTGGATGATTTCTTGGTCCTCATCAATAATGTGGGCTTAACCGCCTACATGGAGGATGAGAGGGATCAATACTACATGCTTACTAAAATCTTTGTTGAGAGCTTTCAGTTCAACAACAAACACTACCAACCATCAGTTACATTCAGGATTTATGATGATCCTATTACTATGAAGTTGAAGGATTTTTGTACTGCATTGGATATTGCCCCTGTAGGTACAGCAAAGAAGATCGAGAGCAATCCCAAGGATTTGCTGGAGCTCTATCGAGGAGTCACCAATGATGATTGTCGCACCATTCAGCGCGGCAAGATAAGAAACATTCAACTCCCTGCCATTAAATATTTCTCTTATTATCTTGCTACTAGCATTCTTGGTAGGGAGAACACTAGCAATATTTCTAGTTACCATCTTGCTTTCTTAGTTGCTGCACTTACTGGAGAGACATCTTATCATCTTGGTGCTCTAGTTGCTCGCCGTTTGTCTAACAAGGGGCCTATTTTTGGAGGAATTGTTGCCTAACGCATTTTAGCACATCTAGATCTTCCTCTTGACCCTACTGATGTGAAATTAACTCCTATAAGGCTTGATATTGCTGCTATGAAGAGTCATCAATTTGTTACAGCTGACTCTAGTTTAGATAATATTGTCTATAGAATGTTGTTTGCTGACGGGGATGAGAGGGAAGTCCCATTGCCGCAGCCAGATTTGTTCAGTATTCACAGGAAACCATGGTCGCGCTCTAAGGAGGAGGTGGATGAGCAGCTGAAGATACATGGCTTCCACCAGCAGCATGACTCCGAGGACGCCGAGCCCTCCCACGACTACACCATCACGTATCCTGGTGCTTCTTCCAGCACAGACCCAGAACATGATCCATCTTCGTCGTACTACGGAGGTGCTACTTCATGGGCACCATGGGATTGATCTCCACTTAGGCCAAAAGCCTAAGCTTGGGGGGAGGTATACCGTCATCACTCATTCTTTGCATATTACAGTTGCTGGATATTTGTACATACTTGTTTAGCTTCTTAAAGTGGTTTTCTAATAAGAGGGAGATGATATTTGGGGAAGTGCTGATTGAAAACAGATTCTGGACTGATACCAAAAAAATTCTCAAAAACAGCCAGAACGTTATTTTACGAAGCCAATTTTTGTGCATGTTCCCCAGGTTGTTATCTAACTTTCATTAGTTGAACACTTTTCGAGCTGAGCAGCGGAAGAATTTCTTAAAAATCGATTACTGTACTGCTGTCAAGTTTGACGAATTTCTGCTGCTTTGTGTTTATGTGACTCTTTTAGTTTTCATTTTCTTGTTTTTGCTTTGTTTCTTTCCTAAAACACAAAAATACCAAAAATATTTATGTTGTTTCTCTTTACCATTTGTTTATTTTTGTTTCTTGCTTTTATTTTGCTTTATTTGCTATCGTTGGTTTGCTATAAGAAAATCCAAAAAGATTTTGCTTTGTTTGCTTGTTTCCTTTTGTTCTTGTTTCCAATTCGAAAACACCAAAAATATTTGTTGTTCTTCTTTGGTTTTGTAAACTTCATTATGGAGTTCAGTGGTCTTCGGTGGTTGGAGCTTGGTTTTCATTTCATATTATTATGAACTGTCTTGCATGTGCTTCAGTTGCCCCTCCTATCAAGAAGTCAGTGGTCAAAAACCTTTGCACCAAATTCAATATCCAACAGCAAGTAGCTCCACTTCTAGGCAGACTATGTCTACCAAGAAGCCACCACTGCCCTCTAAGAAGCAAGTTTCAGATGATGATAAGAAGCCTAAGAAGAAATAGTTGGCTCATGAGGAGGTTGTCCAATTATATGCTGCACCCTGCAGTTCTTTTGGTAGTGATATGGGGCCTATGGCTGCCTGTTAGGTTTCCTTATCTTTTGGACTTCCCTTTTGCTATGGACTGTAATAATTTAGAACTATCTGTGTTAAAGTTGTTATGGCCTTATTGCTCTGACTTCTGGTTGATATGGCTACAGTTTACAACTGTGCTCTTTGATCGCTTCTCTTTTTGCTTCCATGGATAAATTATTTTGGAAAGTCTTGAACTGGAACATTAGGGGTACTAATGACCCAGAGAAATGGCCTCTCATTCTCAATAAAATTAAAGAAAGTGGCTGTCATGTTATTTGCTTCCAAGAAACCAAAAGAGAACATATTGACTTACAAATCATGAGAAAATTCTGTCCAAGCAACTTTGATTCTTTTGCTTTTTCTCCCTCTGTTGGAAGATCAGGAGGGTTGGTTACCATTTGGGATAGTTCTGTTTTTTCTGGGAGATGTGTGAATCAGAATAGATATTCTGTCTCAGTGGAATTTCAATCAACCAAAACAGATACTTTTTGGACACTCACTAATGTCTATGCTCCCTGTCAAGACAGTGATCAGTTGGTCTTCCTGCAATGGCTTAACAGTTTGGTTATTCCAGATGATGAGAATTGGCTTCTTATGGGAGATTTTAATCTGATAAGATCTCCTCGGGATAGAAACAAAGCAGGTGGAAATATCAATGAAATGTTATTGTTTAATGAAGCTGTCAGTAATCTAGGATTGGTGGATATTCCACTTAAAGGCCGAAAGTTCACATGGAGCAATATGCAGAACTCCCCTCTTCTTCAGAGGTTGGACTGGTTCTTTTCTTCTGTGGCATGGACAACCACTTTTCCCAATACCATGGCTACACCTTTAGCTATGACAACCTCTGATCATGTGCCTTGTGTGATTTCCATCCAAACCTCCATACCAAAATCCAAAGTCTTTAGGTTTGAGAACAGTTGGCTTGATATGCCTGATTTCTATGGTAGAAAAATCTTGGACTCAGTCCATCCATTATGCAGATGCTGCTAAGAGGATCACTGCCAAATTCAAAATCCTGAGAAAAGATTTGAAGCAATGGAGAGAATCTATTTGCTCGGTCAATAAGGACATTGATGATTTGAATGCCCTTATCTCTCTCATGGATGCTATAGAAAATTTTAGGGATCTTACCCCTATGGAGAGACAATTCAGAATTTCTATGAAATTTCATCTAGCTGCTCTGTTGAAAAAGCAATTGGCTTACTGGAAGCAAAGAGGGAAAATCAAATGGATTACTCTTGGTGATGAAAATTCCAGATTTTTCCACTCCATGGCAACTACACAAAAGAGGAAGAATCATATTCTATTACAACTCCTACTGGAGTCACTCTCACAGAACATAAAGATAAGGCTGATGTGCTATTGCAGGCCTATAAAGAAAGATTGGGACAAATAGATAATACTTCTGGTGCTCATAATATCTCAGGTTTACTGAATAGCTCAAGAAACTTGGAATTCTTGGAAGCACCTTTTTCAGCTAAGGAAATAGATGAGGTTGTTGCTGACTTCCCTCATAATAAGTCACCTGGTCCAGATGGTTTCAATGCTGAATTTCTGCAAAAATGTTGGCCCATTATCAAGAAGGATTTTCATGACTTATGCAATCAATTTCATCAGGGAAACCTATGTTTAGAGAGCATTAACAGTTGCTATATTACACTTGTCCCAAAAAAAGATGATGCAAGTACAGTACATGATTATAGGCCTATCTCTCTGCTTAATTGTACCCTGAAACTTATCAGAAAGATGCTTGCTAATAGATTGCAACTGGTGATTATGGATCTCATTCATGAAAATCAATATGGGTTCATTAAAAGCAGGACTATTCAGGACTGTTTGGCATGGTCTTATGAATATATTCATCTCTGCCATAAAAGTAAAAAGGAAACTGTTCTCCTCAAATTGGATTTTGAGAAGGCCTTTGATAAGCTGGATCATTCCTTTATTCTTGAGGTTCTGGAAAAAAAAGGGCTTTGGACAAAAATGGTGTTCTTGGGTCAGGCAGATCTTGGCCTCTGCAACTTCTTCAGTGATGTTAAATGGAGTTCCTGGCTCATTGTTCAAATGTAGGAGAGGGGTTAGACAGGGTGATCCTCTCTCTCCCTTGCTCTTTGTCCTTGCAGCTGATACTCTGCAAACCATGGTTAATCATGCTATGAGGGAAAACTATCTTCACAGGCCTCTGGCTCTCCAATGTTCTCCTTCTTTCCCAATAGTACAATATGCAGATGATACCCTGGTTGTAATGCAAGCAGATATTCCCCAGTTGCATTATTTAAAAGTTTTTCTCCAGAGGTTTGGAGAGGCTACTGGTCTGCGAGTTAATTATGAAAAATCCAACCTGATTCCCATTAACATCCCTGATGATAGACTGAGTCTTTTCACTACTGCTCTTAATTGTCAGCTTGGTAACCTCCCTTTTATATACCTGGGATTGCCTCTTAGTCTCTCCAAGCCGCCAAAGGAGTACTTCCTACCACTTATACAGTGTGTGCAAAGAAGACTGCCATCTTGTGTCATGTATCTTAACTATGGAAGCAAATTAAGACTGTTGAACTCAGTCATGTCCTCATTGCCGATTTTTTCTATGAGTACACTTAAACTGTATCAATGGGTTCTTGATGAATGTGACAAATATAGACGACACTGTCTCTGGAGAAATAAAGATCTCAATAGTAAAACTCCTCCCCTAGCCTCTTGGGATTTAGTTTGTCGTCCCAAAGCACAAGGTGGTCTGGTCGTGCTTAAATTGTCAGTTCAGAACAACTGCCTTCTGTTGAAACATCTCCATAAGTTCTACAATAAAGAAAATATTCCTTGGATTCATTTAGTATGGGAGTCTTACTATCAATCTGCTCTGCCACCACTCAGACAAAGAGAGATTTCCTTCTGGTGGAGAGACTGTCTGAAAAATCTGGATGTTTACAAGGCCAAATCATCTTGTACATTGCATAGTGGAGAAACTGTTCTCTTCTGGACAGATTTATGGAATGATACAGTGCTTTCTACAAAGTGGCCCTATCTCTTCACTTTTGCCAAGGACACCACAATTTCAGTCAGGAAGGGGCTACTTACTGAGGAGATTTCATCTCTGTTCCATTTACCCTTGACTATTCAGGCTATGGATGAATATCAACAGCTTTTAGGCCTCATCCAGGATACACAAGTCTCATTGGAGAAAGATAAGTGGACAGTAACTTCGGCTGCTCCAGGCTACAAAGTTTCATCCATGTATAAGGATCTGATGAACCAAGGACCTGTGTTACCTGTCTTTTCTTGGCTCTGGAAAAGCTGCTGCCAAGAGAAACACAAAGTATTTTTTTGGCTTCTATCTCACAATCGTCTGAATACTAGGGCTATGTTGCAGCGCAAGCGATTCTTCCTGCCTAACTACACTTGTGTGATGTGTGGTGGAACTGATTTAGAAACAAGGGATCACTTGTTCTTCACCTGCCCCTTTGCAGTTCATTGCTGGCAATACTTATGTCATGGGTGGGTGCTGCCCCTTTCTAATGGGCATCTGGTACTTCAAGAGGTGGTCCAGAGCCTAAAACTACAGATACAACAGCCATTCTTCATGGAAATTATTATGCTGATTTCTTGGTCTATTTGGACGATTAGAAATGATTTTATATTCAAAGGACTTGCTCCTAACCTCTACCGTTGCAAATTCAAATTCAAGGAGGAATTGGCACTTCTGGTCCATAAAGCTAAGAGGAAGACTTATTCTGGCCTTAAGGCCTGGGTAACGAATTTTCTGTGAATACTCTGTATCATAGTGTAGTTTAGTCTTTTTTGCTTCTTTAGTGCTATTCTCTAGCACTTTGTATTCATTTTTTATACCCAAAATCAATAAAAATATAAGCAGTGAGGAAACTCACTGTACAGCTTCAAAAAAAAAAATTGCTTGCATTGCTTTATTCATAGATAGGTATGACATTATGGTATCCTCCTCTGAATAATTCACTTGAATCAGCTTGGCACATGCTCACGCATGCATATGACAGAACAAAAAGCCAATTAAGCCTCGATGATTTACTTTACCTCAGAGTTCTTGTATCACTTTTATGCCTCCGTTAATTTATTTTGTCGCAAGCATGATTATGACAGTTACTGCTCTCTTGATTCCCAGTCCTATTGCTAGCCTTCACTTGTACCGAGCGGGAACGCTGCTCGTGCTTCCAAACACCTGAAACCAAGTTATTCCAAAGTGTCCACCATAAATACCTATGCATGGCATTTCAAACCATTCCAAGTAAATTCTCATGTGCTACCTTTAAACCTTCAAAATGCTTCTCAATTTGTGTCAATGTTTTATAGCTCATGAGGAAGTATGTGGTGTTTATCTTTAAATCTTGTCATTTACTCCTGATAGACTTTCATAATGGACTAGCGGCACATCCGCTTATCCAATAATTTTGCAAAAAGAGTTGGCAACGGGGTTCCCAGCCCCAATTAATCAACTTTCATTAATTCTCTTCACATGTTTTGCCCCGATTTATCAGAAGCAACTTAAATTGCAAATAGACACTCCTCCATGGTATGTGATTGATGGAAGGCACCCGAGGATTCGGTTAGCCATGGCTTGTGTAAGCAAAGGTTGGGGGGCGTGTCATCCATAATGAAACTAAAGTACGTGTGTAAACAAAAGAGAAGAGAGATGATTTACCTTGCTGGTAGAGATAACATCCTTCATGGGAGCCGCTCTTGAAAGTCTAGAGGTTAGAGTACCCACTATCATTCGTTAACAACAACAAACACCTCTCAAAATAATTTTACTCCTGTTTTACAAATGAAAAGCTCTAGCACATGTTAATCCCTGCTTCCCTCTGCGAAGGCTCAATCTTTTACTTTTACATTGAGTCACCATCCTTTCTTTGAGCACCTTCTTGAGAGCACAACTATCATTCTTAGTATAATATGCTTGTCCCAAAATGTGATTGATTGTGGTATAACTTTGATGCTTTTATATTTAATAATCTCTACTTCCGGTCTTCCCATGAACTTCAAAGGTGCCCGAGCATTTATGTTTTGCTGTACAAATACGGGCAAGCGAGATACCACTTTATCATATCCTTCTATGAACATTGCAATCCTGCTGATAAACATGATTCATGATGCTCATTATTAATTTGTTGGTACCTTTTCCATGATTGACATAGCTATTAGATGATTTTATTTGCATATATCTTATTATGAATTGCTTAAGTACTTGCCATATCATGAGAATATTTACATCATATGAACAAATGTGTTCGTGAAAGTTCTTTTATCGCACTCAGTTGTTAACTGAATTGCTTGAGGACAAGCAATAAGCTAAGCTTGGGGGAGTTGATACGTCCAAAACGTATCTACTTTCCCGAACACTTTTGTTATTGTTTTGCCTCTAATTTGTGTATTTTGGATACAACTAACACGGACTAACGCTGTTTTCGGCAGAATTGCTCTGTGTCTCGTTTTTGTGCAGATATCCAACTTTCAGGAAAATCCCCGGAATTAATGCCAGAGGGCTTATTTTTCCGTAAGATTCACGGAGCCAAGGGCAGGCCTCGGGGAGGCCCAGGGCCCCCAGACACTAGGCCGGCGCGGCTGTAGGGGGCGCACCGCCCTAGCGTGTGGCCCCCTCGGCTGGCCTCCGACGCCCTCCTCTGGACTACTTAACGCCTTCGACCTAAAAATGCACGGAGGTTAGACGAAATCGCCAGAAGACATCCAGAACGCCGCCATCGCGAAACTCCGTCTCGGGGCCAGAAACTCCGTTCTGGCACTCCGCTGGGACGGGGAATTGGAGGAGATCATCGCCATCATCACCACCGACGCCTCTCCATCGACCAGCCATGTTTCCCCCATCCATGTGTGAGTAATTCCCCCGGTGTAGGCTGAAGGGGATGGTAGGGATTGGATGAGATTGGTCATGTAATAGCATAAGATTGTTAGGGCATAGTGCCTAGTGTCCGTAATTGGTACTTTTATGATATTGTTGCAACTTGTTATGCTTAATGCTTGTCACTAGGGCCCGAGTGCCATAACCTCAGATCTGAACATGTTATCAATTCATGATGATATTCATTGCTTTATGATCTTACCTGCAAGTTGTATACACATATTGCTGTCTGGAACCCGAGGCCCTGATACGTCTCCGACGTATCGATAATTTCTTATGTTCCATGCCACATTATTGATGATATCTACATGTTTTATACACATTATATGTCGTATTTATGCATTTTCCGGCACTAACCTATTAACGAGATGCCGAAGAGCTAGTTGCTGTTTTCTGTTTTCAGAAATCCTAGTAAGGAAATATTCTCGAAATTGGACGAAATCAATGCCCAGGGTCCTATTTTTGCATGAAGCTTCCAGAAGACCGAGGGGAAAGGAAGTGGGGCCACGAGGCGCCGCCACAACAGGCGGCGCGGCCCAGGTCTAGGCCGCGCGGCCCTGGTGTGTGGGGCCCTCGTGGCCCCCGTTGCCCTTCCGCCTACTTAAAGCCTTCGTCGCGAAACCCCCAGTACCGAGAGCCACGATACGGAAAACTTTACCGAGACGCCGCGCCGCCGTCCCATCTCGGGATTCACGAGATCGCTCCGCACCCTGCCGGAGGGGAATCATCACCCGGAGGACTCTTCCCATGGTCGCCTCCGGAGTGATGAGTGAGTAGTTCACCCCTCGACTATGGGTCCATAGCAGTAGCTAGATGGTCGTCTTCTCCTTATGTGCTTCATTGTCGGATCTTGTGAGCTGCCTAACATGATCAAGATCATCTATCTGTAATGCTATATGTTGTGTTTGTCGGATCCGATGGATAGAGAATACTATGTTATGTTGATTATCAATCTATTACCTATGTGTTGTTTATGATCTTGCATGCTCTCCGTTATTAGTAGAGGCTCGCCAAGTTTTTGCTCTTAACTCCAAGAGGGAGTATTTATGCTCGATAGTGGGTTCATGCCTCCATTAAATCTGGGACAGTGACAGAAGTTCTAAGGTTGTGGATGTGTTGTTGCCACTAGGGATAAAACATTGATGCTATGTCCAAGGATGTAGTTATTGATTACATTACGCACCATACTTAATGCAATTGTCTGTTGTTTACAACTTAATACCGAAGGGGTTCGGATGATAACCTGAAGGTGGACTTTTTAGGCATAGATGCATGCTGGATAGCGGTCTATGTACTTTGTCGTAATGCCCAATTAAATCTCACAATACTCATCATATCATGTATGTGCATGGTCATGCCCTCTCTATTTTTCAATTGCCCGACTGTAATTTGTTCACCCAACATGCTATTTATCTTATGGGAGAGACACCTCTAGTGAACTGTGGACCCCGGTCCATTCTTTTACATTGAATACAATCTACTACAATACTTGTTTTACTGTTTTCTGCAAACAATCATCATCCACACTATACATCTAATCCTTTCTTACAGCAAGCGGTGAGATTGACAACCTCACTGTTCGTTGGGGAAAGTACTTTGGTTGTGTTGTGTTCCACGTTGGCGCCGGAATCCCTGGTGTTGCGCCGACTACATCTCGCCGCCATCAACCTTCAACGTGATTCTTGGCTCCTACCGGTTCGATAAACCTTGGTTTCGAGGGAAAACTTGCCGCTGTACGCATCACACCTTCCTCTTGGGGTTCCCAACGGACGCGTTAACTACGCGCAATCAAGCATTTTTTCTGGCGCCGTTGCCAGGGAGATCAAGACACGCTGCAAGGGGAGTCTCCACAATCCAATCTCTTTACTTTGTTTTTGTCTTGCTTTATTTTATTTATTACTTTGTTTGCTGCATTATATCAAAACACAAAAAATTAGTTGCTAGCTTTACTTTATTTACTGTCTTGTTCTCTATATCTAAAACACACACAAAAAAATTAGTTACTTGCATTTTACTTCTGTTACCATGTCTAGTTCTGCACCTGTTACTTCTTCACCTGAGGAATTAGTCTTCACTTTTAAACAAGGGGATGAGGAGAGTTTTAAAGATGCTTGGTCTAGAATTTTTGATTCTTATCGTAAAGCTGAACCTCAAATGACTCTAAGTTTGCTCCTTAGTAATTTTTATTTTGGTCTTATGATTCGCTATAGATATGCCTTGGATGCTTTAGTGGGAGGATATTTCCTTCATTGCAATGGGGATCAAGCTTTTAATGCCATAAAGAAGTTGGTTGCATCACATGATTCAGCTAATAACTTTGATTCAGCCCTTATTAGCATTTATAATAGATTAAACACTCTTGAGACAAGTGCATCTCGCTTGAATGAAAATTATAGATATGTGCGTAACCGTCTTGATCAAGTTTTAGTGAACTCTGAACCTTCATTATGGGATCCTACTATTAAAATTGTTATCGGTGACCAAACTCTTCATGCCAATTGTGATATTATGTCTGAATTTTGCCTAATGCCTACGAGTATTCATAAATCTTTGAAACTTTGGGGATTCATTGAAGGGGGAGAAGGAATAACTCTTATTGATAACTCTATTATAATTCCTAAAGGAATAGCTGCAGGTGTGCATACAACCGTTCTTGGGAGAACAATATCCATTGATTATCTTGTTATTGAATGTGCAGGAACAGGACAAATCACACTCGGAAGATCCCTGCTGAAACTATTGGGAGCAGTCATAGATATGGGAGAAGGCACCCTAAAATTCACCTCTACACCGGGGGTAGACATATATTCCCCAAATCAAAGAGTAAGAAAAAGAACAAGAAAAGTAAGGGTAAAGCCCAAGGTAATATTGATGCTCCGTCTCTTGATAACACATGATACACACTTTCTGCGCCTAGCTGAAAGGCGTTAAAGAAAAGCGCTTATGGGAGACAACCCATGTTTTTACTACAGTACTTTTATTTTATATTTGAGTCTTGTAAGTTGTTTACTACTGTAGCAACCTCTCCTTATCTTAGTTTTTTGCATTGTTGTTCCAAGTAAAGTCTTTGATAGTAAGGTTCATACTATATTTGGATTACTGCGCAGAAAGTATTTCTTTACTGTCACGAATTTCGACCTGCCTCTCTGTAGGTAGCTCAGAAAAATATGCCAATTTACATGCGTGATCCTCGGATATGTACGCAACTTTCATTCAATTTGGGCATTTAAGTCTGGTGCCACTTTAAAATTCGTCTTTACGAACTGTTCTGTTTTGACAGATTCTGCCTTTTATTTCGCATTGCCTCTTTTGCTATGTTGGATGAATTTCTTTGATCCATTAATGTCCAGTAGCTTTATGCAATGTCCAGAAGTGTTAAGAATGATTATGTCACCTCTGAACATGTCAATTTTTATTGTGCACTAACCCTCTAATGAGTTGTTTGAGTTTGGTGTGGAGGAAGTTTTCAAGGATCAAGAGAGGAGATGATACAATATGATCAAGGAGAGTGAAAGCTCTAAGCTTGGGGATGCCCCGGTGGTTCATCCCTGCATATTTTAAGAAGACTCAAGCGTCTAAGCTTGGGGATGCCCAATGCATCCCCTTCTTCATCGACAACATTATCAGGTTCCTCCCCTGAAACTATATTTTTATTCCATCACATCTTATGTACTTTGCTTGGAGCGTCGGTTTGTTTTTGTTTTTTTTTGTTTGAATAAAATGGATCCTAGCATTCATTGTGTGGGAGAGAGACACACTCCGCTGTTGCATATGGACAAATATGTCCTTAGGCTTTTGTTATCACCAGAATTTGACCGGATCAGAGGTGGGCCGCGATTGAAGATGGACTTGAAGAATATACATGGAAGAAATACATGAATCGGCCTTGCATACCAAGTTTGGGCTAATTGCCCGTGTATCTGTAACATAGTAGATCGCATCTTAGTTTAGAAGTTAGAGTTTTACCCGTGCACGGTTCGGTGCACGCCTGAATTAGAAAGTCCCCCGGACTATAAATATGTATCTAGGGTTTATGAAATAAACAACAACCAACGTTCACCACAACCAATCTCGGCGCATCGCCAACTCCCCGTCTCGAGGGTTTCTTCCGGGTAAGCACCATGCTGCCTAGATCGCATCTTGCGATCTAGGCAGCGCACGTTTACTCGTCCCCCATGCGTTGCTCGTGCTGAAGCCTTTTTGATGGCGAGCAACGTAGTTATCATAGGTGTTTTAGGGTTAGCATTGTTCTTCGTATCATATGCTATCGTTGTGCAACCCTTAGGCATCTAGCCGCCCTTACGCCTGTCACGGGTGTAAGGGCGGCACCCCGCTTGATCATCGTTTAGTAGATCCGATCCGTTACGATTGCTCCTTGTTCTTCAAGGATTAGTTTAATATCTGCAATAGTTAGGCCTTACAAAGGGTTGGAGGATCCAGCCGGTGCGTAGGGTGTCGTTTGCTAGTCCTAGGATGTTCCGGGGATCAACCTCGTGTTGGTTTTTAGGCCTTGTCTAGGACCGGCTCACGATCACCGTGCGTGGCCGCGAGGCCCAATCGTGAGTAGGATGATCCGATTATGCGGTGAAACCCCTAAATCGTCGTAGATCGCTTTAGCTTTATCTTGATCAAGCAGGACCACCATATATTCGTACACCTTGTACGAATCATGGGTGGATCGGCTCTTTGAGCCGATTCACAGGATAACCCGAGAGCCGATCGAGGCTCGTATTTAACGTTTACGTGTATGCCATGCAGGAAACTAAGCGAGGCATCATCCAACACCTTCCCGACTGTATAGGTCGGTGGCACGCCTGCGTCAGCATCGGACGTGTGCGCAGAAGGCTTTGCGGGCCGTCGCTCGAGGGGACCAGGCCAGCCATCCCGGGAGATTCCCGCTCTACGGTGGTTGGGCTGCCCGCCGGTGGGTTTCTAAACCGCAACACATTCTCGCACGCCCGGTGGGACCATCTTCGACATCCACCGCATCGCCATCTACATCCGAGATGGCGGAAGGCACTCCGGTCAAGTACGAGGATCTGACCGACGAGCTCAAGAAGAAGCATGACGAGATCAAGGCAGTCCTCGAAGCCGACCTCATCGGCTCTTTCCACAGAACCCGCTCCCATGGCATCAGATGGAAGGGGTTCTCACCTGAAGGCGCGCTCGATGGAGTGGACATGTCCGCCCCGTCAGAAGAACGCACCAGGTCGCTGCGTCAGGAGATCAACTTCATGGTGGCTCATTCGCTGCACCGCCATTCTGAGAGCCTGGTGAACACTTTGGAGCGTGTCGCTCTTCGCGTGATCCAGGAAATCATGAGCCATCAGTACTCTCCGTCAGGACCGGATCTGGGGACGTACCAAGGAAAGATGCCACTCCACTCCCGTCCACCACTGCCGTTCGCGTTGGCAGCACCAGAAGTGCCGAATTCACCGGCATCCGCCGTTAACATGGTGAAGCTCACTCACCCTGGAGGGTGCCAGCCAAGATTCTCGTTCAACATCAACATGATAGGGCTCGGGTACCACCCTGGTGAGGACAGAGACGAGGGCAGCTGCTCTCACAACGAAGACAAGGAGGAAGCTGTTCCACGCGATCGGCCCCGACACCTCCAAAAAATCTTGGTTACAATCAAGATGAAGGCCGATTCCAGCGACCGGCCCGCATTATCCGTGCCACACTCTCTCCCTGTGTTGGGTGTCGACCTCGCAGGGACGGGAAGCTGGGATATGGGTTTACATCGGCTGATGAGCTAGAAGAAGTCGACATCGGTCCTGGGGATAAGCCGCGACCAACTTTTATCAGCAAGAGGTTAGATCCACATCTCAGGGGTCAGATGATAGCTCTGCTAAAAGAATACCCAGATTGCTTTGCATGGGATTACACAGAGATGCCTGGGTGGATAGGAGCATCATTGAACATCGGCTTCCCCTTAAGAAAGGGTTTCGGCCGTTTCAACAACGAGCACGTCAGATGAAGGCCGAAATCCTAGAGGAGGTCAAGAAAGAGATCGAGAAGATGTTGGCCGCCGGGTTCATCAGGCCATGCAGGTATGCTGAATGGATCTCCTGTATCGTTCCTGTAGAAAAGAAGGACGGCCGATGGCGTGTGGCCATCGATTTCCGAGACCTCAACAGAGCTACTCCAAAAGATGAATATCCGATGCCTGTGGCAGAAACGTTGATCAATGCAGCTGCTGGCCATAAGGTGTTGAGCTTCATGGATGGCAACGCCGGCTATAACCAAATTTTTATGGCCCCAGAAGATATACACAAGACCGCATTCAGAGTGCCAGGAGCAGTAGGCTTGTTTGAATATGTAGTCATGACCTTCGGGTTGAAGAATGCTGGTGCAACGTACCAAAGGGCCATGAATTATATATTTCACGATCTGATCGGCAAGTTGGTGGAAATCTACATCGATGACGTGGTAGTCAAGTCTGTCTCCATGGAGGGACACTTAGATGATTTGCGACGCATCCTAGACCGAACTCGGAAGTTCGGACTGAGAATGAATCCGAAGAAGTGTGCCTTTGGTGTGACGGCCGGTCAGTTCCTAGGTTTTCTGGTTCATGAACGGGGAATTGAGATCGGCCTGAAAAGTCAGGAGGCAGTGCGTACCATGCAGCCACCCACCACGAAGAAAGAGCTCCAACGCCTTATCGGCAAGATCAACTTCGTCCGACGATTCATCTCTAACCTGTCAGGGCGAATCGAGCCGTTCATGGCGCTGGTGAAGATTAAATCTGATGACGAGTTTCACTGGGGGGCAGAACAGCAGCAGGCGTTTGATGAAATTAAGCGGTATCTGACAACGCCGCCTGTGCTGGTTCCGCCCCAACAAGACAGGCCGTTCTATATCTACTTGTCAGTAGCCGACACGTCTATCGCTTCGGTAGTGGTGCAACTCTATGAGGGTGTTGAAAGGGTCGTCTTCTACCTCAGCAGAAGGATGTTGGTCGCGGAGACACGGTATCCTGAAGTCGAAAAGCTTTGCCTCTGCCTGTTCTTCACCTGCACCAAGCTTCATCACATCCTTTTGACGGCAGAGATCATCGTCATCTGCAAGTCAGACGTTGTCAAGCACATGCTGTCGGCCCCTGTTTTGAAAGGCCGGCTTGGTAAGTGGATGTTCGCATTGACGGAGTTCGATCTTCGGTATCAGCCTGCGAAAGCAGTCAAGGGACAAGCGTTGGCCGATCTTATAGCTGAACGGATTAATACTAATATAGCGGCACTATCTGTACGTGCGTGGGCTATTGATGACCCACAAGTATAGGGGATCGCAACAGTCTTCGAGGGAAGTATTACCCAATTTATTGATTCGACACAAGGGGAGACAAAGAACACTTGAAAGCCTTAACAACGGAGTTATCAATTCAGTTGCACCTGGAAACAGACTTTCTCGCAAGAGTTTATCAGTAGTAACAGTTTATAGCAGAGTGAGTAGTGAAATAACGAAGAGAATAACAAAGACAGCGAGTGATTTTAGTAAACAGCAGGATTAAAAATACTGTAGGCACGGGGACGGATGACGGGTGTTGCATGGATGAGAGAAACTCATGTAACAATCATAGCAGGGCATTTGCAGATAATAATAAAACGGTGTCCAAGTACTAGTCAATCAATAGGCATGTGTTCCAATTATAGTCGTACGTGCTCGCAATGAGAAACTTGCACAACATCTTTTGTCCTACCAGCCGGTGGCAGCCGGGCCTCAAGGGAAACTACTGGATATTAAGGTACTCCTTTTAATAGAGTACCGGAGCAAAGCATTAACACTCCATGAACACATGTGATCCTCACATCGCTACCATTCCCTCCGGTTGTCCCGATTTCTGTCACTTCGGGGCCATTGGTTCCGGACAGCGACATGTGTATACAACTTGCAGGTAAGACCATAAACAATGAATATCATGATGAAATAATAACATGTTCAGATATGAGATCATGGCACTCGGGCCCTAGTGACAAGCATTAAGCATAACAAGTTGCAACAATATCATAAAAGTACCATCTACGGACACTAGGCACTATGCCCTAACAATCTTATGCTATTACATGACCAATCTCATCCAATCCCTACCATCCCCTTCGGCCTAGCGGGGGAATTACTCACACATGGATGGGGAAACATGGCTGGTTGATGGAGAGGCGTTGGCGGTGATGGCGGTGATGATCCTCCAATTCCCGTCCCGGCGGAGTGCCAGAACGGAGACTTCTGGCTCCCGAGACGGAGTTTCGCGATGTGGCGGCGTTCTGGAGGGTTTCTGGCGACTTCGACTTCTCCCCATGCGTTTTTAGGTCGAGGCGAATAAGTAGTCTGAAGGGGGGCGTCGGAGGCCGGCCGAGGGGGCCACACCATAGGGCCGCGCGGCACCCCTAGGCCGCGCCGCCCTATGGTGTGGGGCCCTCGGGCCTCCACCTGATTTGTCCTTCTGGCTCCGTCATTATTCTGGGAAAATAGGGCCTTTCGTCAAAATCCCGAGGTTTTTCCTGAAAGTTGGATTTCTGCACAAAAACGAGACACCAGAACAGTTCGCTGAAAACAGCGTTAGTCCGCGTTAGTTGCATCCAAAATACACAAATTAGAGGCAAAACAATAGCAAAAGTGTTCGGGAAAGTAGATACGTTTTGGACGTATCAACTCCCCCCAAGCTTAGCTTATTGCTTGTCCTCAAGCAATTCAGTTAACAACTGAGCGATAAAAGAACTTTCACGAACACATTTGCTCATATGATGTATATATTCTCATGATATGGCTAATACTTAAGCAGTTCATAATAAGATACATGCAAATAAGATCATCTAACAGCTATGTCAATCATGAAGAGGTACCAACAATTAATAATAAGCATCATGAATCATGTATATAAGCAGGATTGCAATGTTCATAAGAGAGTATGATAAAGTGGTATCTCGCTTGCCTGTATTTGATCGGCAAAACATAAATGCCCGGCACCTCTGGAGTTCATAGAAAGACTAGAAGTAGTGATTGTCAAAGATAAAAGCATCAAAGTTATACCACAATCAATCATATTTTGAGACAAGCATATTATACTAAGAATGACAGTTGTGCTCTCAAGAAAGTGCTCAAAGAAAGGATGGAGACACAACATAAAAGTAAAAGATTGACCCTTCGCAGAGGGAAGCAGGGATTAACATGCGCTAGAGCTTTTCATTTGTAAAGCGGGAGTAAAATTATTTTGAGAGGTGTTTGTTGTTGTCAACGAATGGTAATGGGTACACCAACTACCTCGCCAACCGGACTTTCAAGAGCGGCTCCCATGAGTTATTAGCATTTTAATGTGGCACTCGTTCCAACCTTTCTTACACAAACCATGGCTAACCGGATCCTCGGGTGCCTGCCAACAATCACATACCATGAAGGAGTGCCTTTTTAGTTTAGTTTTATTATGATGATGACACTCCCCCAACCTTTGCTTACACAAGCCATGGCTAACCGAATCCTCGGGTGCCTCCAACAATCACAAACCATGGAGGAGTGTCTATTTAAGTTAATTAATTCGGGACTGGGAATCCCATTGCCAGCTCTTTTTGCAAAATTATTGGATAAGCGGATGTGCCACTATTCCATATGAGAGTCCGTCAAAAGTAAATGACAAGGTTGAAAGCTAAAC
This sequence comes from Lolium multiflorum, assembly GCA_030979885.1. NCBI lineage: Eukaryota > Viridiplantae > Streptophyta > Magnoliopsida > Poales > Poaceae > Lolium > Lolium multiflorum. Next base: position 293,078,115 of record CM061750.1, read on the forward strand.
ACCACATACTTCCTCATGAGCTATGAAACATTAACACAAATTAAGAAGCATTTTGAAGATTTTAAAGGTAGCGCATGAGAATTTACTTGGAATGGTTTGAAATGCCATGCATAGGTATTTATGGTGGACACTGGAATAACTTGGTTTTCATGTATTTGGAAGCACGAGCAGCGTTCCCGCTCAGTACAAGTGAAGGCTAGCAAAAGACTAGGGAGCGACAAATCAAGAGAGCAATAACTGTCATAATCATGCTTGCGGCAAAATAAATTAACTGAGGCATAAAAGTGATACAAGAACTCTGAAGCAATGTAAATCATTGAGGCTTAATTGACTCTTGTTCAGTCATATGCATGCGTGAGCATGTGCCAAGTCGATATAAATGAATTATTCAGAGGAGGATACCACAATGCCATACTTACTTATGAATAAAACAATGCAAGCAAACATTCATGACATGCTACTCATATAAATAAATTGGAGCTAAACATGAGAGATCATGAACTACAAGACTTTCTTAAATAACATATACCTCACATGAACCAACTAAGCATGCTCACATGGATGAGTATATGTACAAAAATGAAAACAAATAGAGTTCATACAAGCCTCTCACCACAATCAGATTGTCGTAGATCGTCATTATTGCCTTTTCACTTGTGTAGCTTGGATAATATGAAATGAAAACCACGCTCCAGCCACCGAAGACCATTGAACTCATGATGAACTTTACAAACCAAAGAAGAACAACAAATATTTTTGGTGTTTTCGAATTTGAGAACAAGAACAAAAGAAAACAAGCAAACAAAGCGAAATCTTTTTGGGTTTTCTTATAGCAAACTAGCAATAGCAAATAAAGCGAAATAAATGCAAGAAACCAAGATAAACAAATGATGAAGAGAAACAACAGAAATATTTTTGGTTTTTTGTGTTTTGGGAAAGAAATAAAGCAAGAACAAGAAATAGCAAACTAAAAGAAACACAGAAAAGCGGAATGGCAGAAATCGATTTTTACAAAAATCTTACGTTGCTCAGTTCAAAAAGTGTTCAACTAATGAAAGTTAGATAACAACCTGGGGAACCTGCACAAAAATTTGCAACTCAAAATAACGTTCTGGCTGTGCGCACGAATTTTTACGGTAACAGCCCAGAATCTGTTTTCAGGCAGCACTTCCCCAAATATCATCTTCCTCTCATTAGAAAACCACTCAAACAAACTAAACAAGTATATACAAGTATCCAGCAATCATAATATGCAAAGAATGAGTGATGCCGGTATACCTCCCCCAAGCTTAGGCTTTTGGCCTAAGTGGAGTTCAACCCCATCGAGGGTCTGGGTTCCACGCCGGTGGATCATACATGGAGTAGTCATAATAAGGTACCGATGCAGAGGAAAAACGTGGGGGCTCCTCATACCCAGCTTGTGGATGCGAAGAGCTTGCTGCATCGGATGACGAGTCGAGGTGTTCCTCGACCTCATCCGTGTTGTCTCGTGCACGATGGCTTCCTCCCTCGATGTATGCGTTAACTGCACTTTCCGTGACTGACCAATCCTCCCTGGAATCAAGGTTAAACAGAGAAGGTGCAGGCAATCCTACTAATTTTTCAACTTTCTTAGTCCTTGTCCAAGATTTCTTGTAAAATGTTATTCTATAAGACAGGTTCCCTAAATTAGACGAATTAGAAAGAAATTCATGCTTAATCATGGAAGCTATGTCAAGTTTCTCCATGGGGAGCGGAATATCAAGATGGTGAGGTCCTACATTATGCATAGCTAATAAGCGAGAGGCGATGAGACCCCCACAAATTCCTCCCCTCTCACGGTTAGTGGCAAGTCTGTTGGCTATCAAAGCTCCCAAGTTATAAGTCCTATTACCTTGTAATGCAGCAGCTAGAAAGGCTAGATCCGGGATAGTTACTTTACCTCCATTCTTTCTCGCTAGAACGCACTTGGTAATGAAATAAGCGAAGTAACGAATAGCTGGGAAATGAATACTACTGATTTTACCATCATCCTCTGAGAAACTCCTTCCATGACAAATCATCTTGAAGAGGTCCAAGAGCTCTTGCGGCGATCCCTTTATCTTCTCGCATGATCCCCATTGCGGCACTCTGATTGCTGCACAAAAATCATTGAATGGCAAGTTGACAGTTTTATTATAAATTTTGTACTGAACCATGGGGTTAGATCGTGACCAATTGAATTTAAAATCTTGCACTACTGACATAGTCAGTTTCACATATTGGCATGGTTCCCCATCAACAAAATCATCCAATCCTGCACGAGAGATTAAATTTTGAACGTCCTGCAAGATCCCTGCACTTCTCATGAAATCCGCACACGGATAGTAAGTGGGATATACTCCTTCTTCTCGGTGAACTCTCATGACCTGTGGCACCTCCAACTCATGTTGGTTGAGTTGGTGCCTACCTCCTTCCATTTTCTGAAATTTTCAACAAACAATATAAAACTTGATTTGGTGACATATAATTGAGGGAAACTACTATAGGAACTTGCTAGAGTACTAATCATGCATCAAAACTAGTTTCTACCACTTAGAACAAGCATGCAAGCTCACTAAACATGTTACCTACAGCAGCAAAATATTCAAGATATACTCAACCAAACAAAATTCTACTTGGATAGGCGGAGGAGTCACATACCGGAGAGCAAATATGCCAAATTTCAAACAGAAATCTGGGCTGAGCAAAGAGATCGAAAAATCTGAGCTCTTGAGCAAAAACGCGAGTGAGAGAAAGTTGGTTCGAGTTTTTTCGGGAGAGAGAAGATGCTGGGAGGAAGAGATGAATAAGTGGGGCAAGGAGGGGCTGATGGCGTGTATTTCACACGTTCGTTGGGCAACCCCAAGAGGAAGGTATGATGCGCACAGCAGCAAGTTTTCCCTCAGAAAGAAACCAAGGTTTATCGAACCAGGAGGAACCAAGAAGCACGTTGAAGGTTGATGGCGGCGGGATGTAGTGCGGCGCAACACCGAGATTCCGGCGCCAACGTGGAACCTGCACAACACAACCAAAGTACTTTGCCCAACGAAACAGTGAGGTTGTCAATCTCACCGGCTTGCTGTAACAAAGGATTAACCGTATTGTGTGGAAGATGATTGTTTGCAGAGAAAATAGTAAAAACAAGTATTGCAGCAGATTTGTATTTCAGTATTAAAAGAATGGACCGGGGTCCACAGTTCACTAGAGGTGTCTCTCCCATAAGATAAAGCATGTTGGGTGAACAAATTACAGTCGGGCAATTGACAAATAGAGAGGGCATAACAATGCACATACATGAAATGATAAGTATAGTGAGATTTAATTGGGCATTACGACAAAGTACCTAGACCGCCATCCAACTGCATCTATGCCTAAAAAGTCCACCTTCAGGTTATCATCCGAACCCCCTCCAGTATTAAGTTGCAAAGCAACAGACAATTGCATTAAGTATGGTGCGTAATGTAATCAACAACTACATCCTCGGACATAGCGCCAATGTTTTATCCCTAGTGGCAACAGCACAACACAACCTTAGGGGTTTCTGTCACTCCCCCAGGTGTCAATGCAGGCATGAACCCACTATCGAGCATAAATACTCCCTCTTGGAGTTACTAGTATCAACTTGGCCAGAGCCTCTACTAATAACGGAAAGCATGCAAGATCATAAACAACACATATGTAATAACTTGATAATTAACATGACATGGTATTCTCTATCCATCGGATCCCGACAAACACAACATAGAGTATTACAGATAGATGATCTTGATCATGTTAGGCAGCTCACAAGATCCAACAATGAAGCACAATGAGGAGAAGACAACCATCTAGCTACTGCTATGGACCCATAGTCCAGGGGTGAACTACTCACTCATCACTCCGGAGGCGACCATGGCGGTGTAGAGTCCTCCGGGAGATGAATCCCCTCCCGGCAGGGTGCCGGAGGAGATCTCCTAATCCCCGAGATGGGACGGCGGCGGCGGCGTCTCTGGAAGGTTTTCCGTCATGGTTTTCGCCTGGGGGTTTCGCGACGGAGGCTTTAAGTAGGCGGAAGGGCAGATCGGGGGCCACGAGGGGGCCACACCATAGGCCCGCGGGCCGGGCGCGCCGCCTTGTGGTGTCGCCACCTCGTGGCCCCACTTCGTATGTTCTTCGGTCTTCGAGCTCCGTGGAAATATAGGCCCTGGGTCTTCGTTTCGTCCAATTCCGAGAATATTTCGTTACTAGGATTAAACCAAAAACAGCGAAAACAGGAACTGCACTTCGGCATCTTGTTAATAGGTTAGTTCCGAAAATGCACGAATATGACATAAAGTGTGCATAAAACATGTAGGTATCATCAATAATATGGCATAGAACATAAGAAATTATCGATACGTCGGAGACGTATCAGACCCCACCAGCCCTGCTCGCGCCCGGCAGTGTGTGGCACCCGTGGTGCCCCACAGGTCATCCTCTGGTGCTCCCAGGTGCCTCGTCGAAAAATAGGACCAACGGTGTAATTTTCGCGAATTTTTGAAAACTTTGAAAAATGCACATTTCTGGGTATTAAGTTTATTATTACTGGCCAGGAAAATTTTTGAAATCTCAAATCAACTAAGAAACTTTGCAAATTAAAAATGCTACAGCAACTAAAGCAAGTGGAGGAAGAAAGAGATGTTGTTTACCTCCTCTATGCATATAAAAGGTATTTGTTAACAAGGTTGATCAAGTCTTGCCACCAAATAAATTTTACATAGCATATGAAGAAATAAACCTCAAATCAATCATGTTACCTTGAATTGTATTGATATGGATCCAATCACAAGAGTTTGATATTCTTCTTTAGGCTCATATATAGGACAATCAATAGTTCCCACTTTGATAGTTCTCACATTAGAAATAGTATTAACTCCACACGCTTTTTCAATCCTCTTGGGGAAATAGACGGTGTGTTCCTTATCATCAACATTGAAAGTAACCTTTCCTTTATTGCAATCAATAACAGCCCCTGCGGTGTTAAGAAAAGGTCTCCCAAGAATAATAGACATATTATCGTCTTCAGGCATTTCCAACACAACAAAATCAGTTAATATCAAGCAGTTATTAGTAACTTGAACAGGAACATCCTCACATATACCAACAGGAATAGCAGTAGATTTATCAGCCATTTGCAAAGATATAGGTAGGTATCAACTTATATAAATAAAGTCTCTTATAAAGAGAAAAAGGCATAACACTAACACCGGCTCCCAAGTCACATAGAGCAGTTTTAACATAATTATTCTTAATAGAACAAGGAATAGTAGGTATACCTGGGTCGCCCAACTTCTTTGGAACTTTGCCATTGAAAGAGTAATTAGCAAGCATAGTGGAAATTTCCTCATTGGGGATTTTCCTTTTGTTAGTAACAATATCTTTCATATACTTTGAATAAGGAGGCAATTTAATAGCATCAGTCAAAGGGATTTGCAAGAATAAAGGTTTCATCCAATCACAAAATTTATTATAATGTTCTTCTTCCTTTGATTTTAGTTTCTTAACAGGAAAAGGCATTTGCTTTTGCACCCAAGGTTCTCTTTCATTACCATGTTTCTCAGCAATAAAATCTTCTTTAGTATACTTTTTATTTTTAGCATGCTTTTCAGGTTCTTTTTCAACCTCTTCTTTATCAGGAGTATCATTCTTATCATTATCTTTATCATGTTCATTACCACTTTCAGTTTCAGCATCAGAAATAGAAATACTATTAGGATCATTAGCAGGTTCAGAGGATTCTACAACATTCTTATGTTTCTTCTTCTTTTTCTTAGAAGGAGCTCTAGGTTCAATGCGTTGAGAATCTTGTTCAATTCTTTTGGGATGTCCTTCAGGATATAGAGGATCCTGGGTAGAAACACCACCTCTAGTTGTTACTTCATAAGCATGTTTTTCTTTAGCATTATTTCCTAACAAGTCATTTTGCACTTTAGTGAGTTGATCAATTTGAGTTTGAACCATATGAAAATGTTTAACAAGCATCTTAACATCATTGGAGGTTCTCTCCACAATATCATGCAATTGACTAATAGCTTGAGAATTTTCCATTAGATGATTCTCTACTCTCATATTAAAATTTTCTTGCTTAACAATATAATTATCAAACTCATCTAAGCATTGCGCAGGAGGTTTTGAATACGGAATATCTTCCCTAGTAAAGCGTTGAAGGGAATTTACCTCAATCATGGATGAAGGGGGAATTATCTCACATATATCTTCTATGGGAGGTAGATTCTTCACATCTTCAGATTTAATACCTTTCTCCTTGAGAGACTTCTTGGCTTCCCTCATATCTTCATCATTCAATTTAATTAAACCCCTCTTCTTCACTATCGGCGTTGGAGTTGGTTCAGGCGTAGTCCAATCATCATAATTCCGGCCTATTTTAGCCAATAATTCTTCAGCTTCGTCTGGAGTTCTTTTCCTAAAAACACAACCAGCACAACTATCCAGGTATGCCCTAGACTCAATGGTTAGTCCACTATAAAATATATCAAGTAGATCATGCTTTTCTAAATCATGGTCAGGCAGCTCTAATAAGAGAGCAAAATCTCGCCCAAGCCTCAGGCAATTTCTCTTCATCTCCCTGATCAAAATTATAAACTCTCTGCAAAGCAGCATGTTGAGCACTAGCAGGAAAGTATTTCCGAAAGAAAACAGCAAGCAATTCTTTTGGACTTTTAATAGAGCTAGGTGGCAAACTATTATACCAAGTTTTAGCGTCATCCTTTAATGAGAATGGAAAGATTTTAGCAACAAAGTAAGTACGCTTCTTAACATCATCAGAAAACAAGCTACTCAAAGTAGATAACTCAGTCATGTGTTCAACAGCACTTTCTTTTTCAGTACCACAAAAAGGTGTTTTCTCAACAATAGCTATATGAGATAGATCAAGAGAAAAATCATAATCTTTATCCCTAATGTTTATAGGAGATGTGGCAAATTTAGGATCAGGAGACAATTTATATCTAACAGTATGTTCTGCAAGAAACTTTTTAATTTTTCTTGCATCAGTAGTAGCATTGCATTTTTCAATAAAATCATCATCAAGTTCCACATAATCTTCATCAAGATCATCACTAGAGTATTCAAGTTCAGGTGAATTAACAGGTGTAGTAGCATCAGGAGTTTCAGTATTTTCAATTTGTCTAGACCTAGCAATTGTAGCATCTAGAAAAGTTCCCAATGAACCACTATCATCAAGCACAGCAGAAGCATCATCAATATTATGAGAGTTTTCAGATTCAGCAGAAGTACCAGCATTTGAAGCATGTGGCGGTGAAACAAGTTTATCAATCACAGATGGTGAATCAAGAGCAGCAGAGGTACTCAGAGTTGTACCTTTTCTTGTAGTGGATGGTAATATGGCGATCTTAGTATCGCGAGGTTTACCCATGATGGAGAATTTGCAGCGAACAATATCAATCCAAGTGAACTTCCAAATAAAGCTATGCTCCCCGGCAACGGCGCCAGAAAATAGTCTTGATGACCCACAAGTATAGGGGATCGCAACAGTCTTCGAGGGAAGTATTACCCAATTTATTGTTTCGACACAAGGGAGACAAAGAACACTTGAAAGCCTTAACAGCGGAGTTGTCAATGCACCTGGAAACAGACTTGCTCGCAAGAGTTTATCAGTAGTAACAGTTTTATAGCAGTAGCAGTAGTGAAATAACAGCACAACAAAGACAGCAGTAGTGATTTTAGTAAACAGCAGGATTAAAAATACTGTAGGCACGGGGACGGATGACGGGCGTTGCATGGATGAGAGAAACTCATGTAACAATCATAGCAGGGCATTTGCAGATAATAATAAAACGGTGTCCAAGTACTAATCAATCAATAGGCATGTGTTCCAATTATAGTCGTACGTGCTCGCAATGAGAAACTTGCACAACATCTTTTGTCCTACCAGCCGGTGGCAGCCGGGCCTCAAGGGAAACTACTGGATATTAAGGTACTCCTTTTAATAGAGTACCGGAGCAAAGCATTAACACTCCGTGAACACATGTGATCCTCACATCGCTACCATTCCCTCCGGTTGTCCCGATTTCTGTCACTTCGGGGCCATTGGTTCCGGACAGTGACATGTGTATACAACTTACAGGTAAGACCATAAACAATGAATATCATGATGAAATAATAACATGTTCAGATCTGAGATCATGGCACTCGTGCCCTAGTGACAAGCATTAAGCATAACAAGTTGCAACAATATCATAAAAGTACCATCTACGGACACTAGGCACTATGCCCTAACAATCTTATGCTATTACATGACCAATCTCATCCAATCCCTACCATCCCCTTCGGCCTACAGCGGGGGAATTACTCACACATGGATGGGGGAAACATGGCTGGTTGATGGAGAGGCGTTGGCGGTGATGGCGGTGATGATCTCCTCCCCGTCCCGGCGGAGTGCCGGAACGGAGACTTCGGCTCCCGAGACGGAGTTTCGCGATGTGGCGGCGTTCGGAGGGTTTCGATTTCGACTTCTCCCCGTGCGTTTTTAGGTCGATGCGAATAAGTAGTCCGAAGGGGGGCGTTGGAGGCTGGCCGAGGGGGCCACACCATAGGGCCGCGCGGGCCCCCCCTAGGCCGCGCCGCCCTATGGTATGGGGCCCTCGGGCCTCCACCTGATTTGTCCTTCTGGCCCGTCATTATTCGGGGAAAATAGGGCCTTTCGTCAAAATCCCGAGGTTTTTCCTGAAAGTTGGATTTCTGCACAAAAACGAGACACCAGAACAGTTCTGCTGAAAATAGCGTTAGTCCGCGTTAGTTGCATCCAAAATACACAAATTAGAGGAAAAACAATAGCAAAAGTGTTCGGGAAAGTAGATACGTTTTGGACGTATCAGCTATGTTCTTCGATGGATCGGCTTGTGACGATGGTTGTGGCATCGGCATTCTGCTCGTATCGCCCGGGGGGCAACATATTCTTTCGCCATCAGGCTATCTGCCCCTTGCACCAACAATGTCGCTGAGTATGAGGCAGTGCGCAAGGGAATGGAGTTGCTTTTGGAAGCCGGGGCAGAGGCAGTGGAGCTTTTTGGAGACTCGAAGTTGGTGATCTCCCAACTCACGGACGAATACAAGTGCGAGAGTGAGTCACTTTTTCCATATTGGATGGAATGTCGTGAGCTGATGACACATTTTCGGTACATCAATTTCAATTGGGTCCCAAGGTCTCAGAATACCGACGCCAATGATCTCGCACAGATGGCGTCAGGATACAAGGACATACCAGACGGGTCGGAGGTTCAGGTGCAGTTCCTGGAACAGGATGATTGGAGGCTCGGGGGGCACCCAAAAGGATAAGATACAAGGCTATGAAATATGTCCTCATAGGAGATGACATGTTCTACAGGACGTTGGAAGGGTTACTACTCAAATGCCTAGGACCAACTGAGTCTAATCGGCTCTTACATGAGGTACATGAAGGCGCCTGTGGAACTCACCAATCGGCCCATAAGATGAAGTGGTTAATCAGGCGATCAGGGTTTTATTGGCCTACCATGCTGGAAGACTGCTTCAACTACTACAAGGGATGCCAAGCGTGTCAGATGTTCGGGAAGATCCAGATGGTACCCGCATCAGCGATGAATCCTATCATCAAACCTTGGCCATTTCGAGGTTGGGGCATGGATATGATCGGCAAGATACATCCTCCGTCAAGCAAGAACCACGAGTGGATTCTGGCCATTACAGATTATTTCACCAAATGGGTGGAGGCCGTTCCCATGAAGAAAGTAAAATCGGAAGATGTTATCCAGTTTGTCAAAGAACATGTCATTCATAGGTTCGGGATTCCCCAAACCATCACGACCGATGGAGGTTCGGTCTTTGTCTCTAAAGAATTCAGAAAGTTCTGCGATGACATGGGGATTAAGCTAATCCGATCATCTCCGTATTACGCTCAAGCCAACGGGCAAGCCGAAGCATCCAATCAAAGCCTGATCAAGCTGATTAAGAGGAAGATTGACGAGAACCCTAGGGTGTGGCATGAGATTGTCAGAAGCTTTGTGGGCCTATCGCATGTCATGCCATGGAGCTATAAAGACTTCGCCGTACCAGCTTGTCTATGGACAGGAGGCCGTATTACCTGGGAAATTACGGCCGGATCGAGACGTGTCACGTTTCAGAATGACCTGACGCTGAAGAATATGCAACTCGATGAGTGACACCATGGAGGATGCAACGGAACTTAGACTTTGGTCGCTAGAGAAGATTAAAGAAAACAAAGCCAAGGTAGCTCGGGCATACAATAAAAAGGTGAGACCAAAGGAGTTTCAGGTTGGTGATCTAGTATGGGAAGCCGTGTTGCCACTAGGAACCAGGGATAAAGCATACGGCAAATGGTCTCCTAATTGGCACGGTCCTTACAAAGTCATCCAGGTTCTGAAGGGCAATGCCTACATGCTTGAACAGTTGGATGGTGTGAAGTTCCCAGTGGCCGTCAATGGCCAACATCTCAAGAAGTATTTCCCAAGCATGTGGGAGGATGGGCAGTGAGATATGGAGGCCGATTTTTAGATCGGCCAGTAAAAAATCACAGCGATGTACGACATCGACTTGAGAAAACATGGAGACAACAGTATGCTAACAACCGATGCACGGGCCTCGACTTCAGAATAATAAAAGCCGATGCATGGCCATCGACTCTAGCGGAACAAGCTCAATTCAGATCATAATATTTGGGATAAATCTCCTAGTGGTTTGTTGAGAGTTCAATCTGCACGTTTATGAGGGTTTGGACGGGAGCTAGACCTGCTGGACCGTGTGGATAGGCAACGGTTTTGCCTCAAATTGCTTTTGTAGTGCAAGCCGATGCCTTGTCATCGGCTCTTTGTACAACGACTTCGTTCGACGATTGGCAAAGTTGACAAGAAAGCAAGACTCACTCGGGAATATTCTCTTCATTAATAGGGATTTCTTACAAAGAAAGAGCCGATTGCTCGGGAAGGAAGAGCAAAAGCCGACTACTACTACTAATCCCTTCTAAGGGCCGTTGCTGCCCTCGTCATCGTCATCACTATCGTCGTCCCACCAGGTGCGGAGGCGCTTCGCCGGTGGGTAACCTTCGAGAGTCGCCGTCGTCCTCCTCCGCCTCTTCTCGGAGGAGATGAAGCTATCCCAGGTGAAGCGGTCGTCCTCGCTCTCCGCCTCCTCTCCCCTTCGACGAGGAATCGAAGGTCCCTCTCCATCGGTCAAGGATTTGTCATCCTCGGACCAGATGGAGGAATCGTGTTCCTCCTTGTCTCACGTCGTTGGGGCGAGGATGTCGTGCGCCGCCAACGAGCCCCACTTTGGCGTCGGCTCACGGAAGGGAGATGACACATAGAAGAGGAGGAGGAGGAGGAAGAAGACATGGCTACGAAGGAATGGGGGTTTTGCCGATGGCTAGTACGGAGCAGGAGGGTGAAGGGGCGAATTGCTCAACACGGTTAAATAATGGGTATTGGAGAGAGTGAATGATACAACAGTTTCCGAGGGAATAGTGCCAAAGAATTGTCGAATCGTGCATAGAGGGCAAGGCATCATGATGAGGGATTCTGCGGAGGTTTCTGCTCTTCCACGACATGACCCGACGAAAGAAAAGCGTAATGATTTTGGAAATGTCATTTCCAAAACCAGGGGGGCATTGATACGTCTCCGACGTATCGATAATTTCTTATGTTCTATGCCATATTATTGATGATACCTACATGTTTTATGCACACTTTATGTCATATTCGTGCATTTTCTGGAACTAACCTATTAACAAGATGCCGAAGTGCCAGTTCCTGTTTTCTGCTGTTTTTGGTTTCAGAAATCCTAGTAACGAAATATTCTCGGAATTGGACGAAACGAAGACCCAGGGGCCTATTTTTCCACGGAGCTTCCAGAAGACCGAAGAACATACGAAGTGGGGCCACGAGGTGGCGACACCACAAGGCGGCGCGGCCCGGGGGGCCCGCGCCGCCCTATGGTGTGGCCCCCGACTCTGCCCTTCCGCCTACTTAAAGCCTCCATCGCGAAACCCCGAGTACCGAGAGCCACGATACGGAAACCTTCCGAGACGGCCGCCGCCGATCCCATCTCGGGGGATTCTGGAGATCTCCTCCGGCACCGCCGGAGAGGGGATTCATCTCCGGAGGACTCTACACCGCCATGGTCGCCTCCGGAGTGATGAGTGAGTAGTTCACCCCTGGACTATGGGTCCATAGCAGTAGCTAGATGGTTGTCTTCTCCTCATTGTGCTTCATTGTTGGATCTTGTGAGCTGCCTAACATGATCAAGATCATCTATCTGTAATTCTATATGTTGTGTTTGTCGGGATCCGATGGATAGAGAATACCATGTCATGTTAATTATCAAGTTATTACATATGTGTTGTTTATGATCTTGCATGCTCTCCGTTATTAGTAGAGGCTCTGGCCAAGTTGATGCTAGTAACTCCAAGAGGGAGTATTTATGCTCGATAGTGGGTTCATGCCGCATTGACACCTGGGGGAGTGACAGAAACCCCTAAGGTTGTGTTGTGCTGTTGCCACTAGGGATAAAACATTGGCGCTATGTCCGAGGATGTAGTTGTTGATTACATTACGCACCATACTTAATGCAATTGTCTGCTGCTTTGCAACTTAATACTGGAAGGGGGTTCGGACGATAACCTGAAGGTGGACTTTTAGGCATAGATGCATTGGATGGCGGTCTATGTACTTTGTCGTAATGCCCAATTAAATCTCACTATACTTATCATGTCATGTATGTGCATTGTTATGCCCTCTCTATTTGTCAATTGCCCGACTGTAATTTGTTCACCCAACATGCCTTTATCTTATGGGAGAGACACCTCTAGTGAACTGTGGACCCCGGTCCATTCTTTAATAAATACAAATCTGCTGCAATACTTGTTTTTACTATTTTCTCTCGCAAACAATCATCTTCCACACAATACGGTTAATCCTTTGTTACAGCAAGCCGGTGAGATTGACAACCTCACTTTTTTCGTTGGGGCAAAGTACTTTGGTTGTGTTGTGCAGTTCCACGTTGGCGCCGGAATCTCCGGTGTTGCGCCGCACTACATCCCGCCGCCATCAACCTTCAACGTGCTTCTTGGCTCCTCCTGGTTCGATAAACCTTGGTTTCTTTCTGAGGGAAAACTTGCTGCTGTGCGCATCATACCTTCCTCTTGGGTTGCCCAACGAACGTGTGAAATACACGCCATCAAGCTCTTTTTGGCGCCGTTGCGGGAGATCAAGACACGCTGCAAGGGGAGTCTCCACTTCTCAATCTCTTTACTTTGTTTTTGTCTTGCTTTATTTTATTTACTACTTTGTTTGCTGCATTATATCAAAACACAAAAAAATTAGTTGCTAGCTTTACTTTATTTATTGTCTTGTTTGCTATATCAAAAACACACAAAAAATTAGTTTACTTGCATTTACTTTATCTAGTTTGCTTTATTTACTATTGCTAAAATGGCCAATCCTGAAAATACTAAGTTGTGTGACTTCACTAGCACAAATAATAATGATTTCTTATGCACACCTATTGCTCCACCTGCTACTACAGCAGAATTCTTTGAAATTAAACCTGCTTTACTGAATCTTGTTATGCGAGAGCAATTTTCTGGTGTTAGTTCGATGATGCTTGCCCATCTCAATAATTTTGTTGAACTATGTGAAATGCAAAAATATAAAGATGTAGATGGTGACATTATAAAATTAAAATTGTTCCCTTTCTCATTAAGAGGAAGAGCTAAAGATTGGTTGCTATCTCTGCCTAAGAATAGTATTGATTCATGGACTAAATGCAAGGATGCTTTTATTGGTAGATATTATCCCCTGCTAAAATTATATCTTTGAGGAGTAGCATAATGAATTTTAAACAATTGGATAATGAACATGTTGCTCAAGCTTGGGAAAGAATGAAATCTCTGGTTAAAAATTTCCCAACCCATGGACTGACTACTTGGATGATCATCCAAACCTTCTATGCAGGACTAAATTTTTCTTCGCGGAATTTATTGGATTCATCTGCTGGAGGTACCTTTATGTCCATCACTCTTGGTGAAGCAACAAAGCTCCTTGATAATATGATGATTAATTACTCTGAATGGCACACGGAAAGAGCTCCACAAGGTAAGAAGGTAAATTCTGTTGAAGAAACCTCTTCCTTGAGTGATAAGATTGATGCTATTATGTCTATGCTTGCGAATGATAGGACTAATGTTGATCCTAATAATGTTCCATTAGCTTCATTGGTTGCTCAAGAAGAACATGTTGATGTAAACTTCATTAAAAATAGTAATTTCAACAACAATGCTTATCGGAACAATTCTAGTAATAACTATAGGCCATATCCTTATAATAATGGTAACGGTTATGCTAATTCTTATGGGAATTCTTACAACAATAATAGGAATACACCCCTGGACTTGAAGCCATGCTTAAAGAATTTATTAGTACACAAACTGCCTTTAACAAATCTGTTGAAGAAAAGCTCAATAAAATTGATATTCTTGTTTCTAGAGTTGATAGTCTTGCCTCTGATGTTGATCTTTTGAAATCAAAAGTTATGCCTAATAGGGATATTGAAAATAAAATTTTTACAGCAAATGCCATCCAAGTTAGAATTAATGAGAATATAAGATTAATGGCTGAACTGCGTGCTAGGTGGGATAGAGAAGAAAATGAAAAACTAGCTAAAAAGGAAAATGTAGCTAAAGTTTGGACTATTACCACCACTAGCAAAGCTAATGATTCATATGTTGCTGCACCTCCTACTATCAATGGTAAAATAATTGGTGTTGGCAATGCTTCTACTCCTAGTGCAAAGCGCAAAATTACCTGAAATCTAAAACTGAAACTGCTTGTGATAAAACTGCTGAAATTTTTTCCAACCTTGGGGATGATAATCCCATTGCTTTAGATTGTAATGATTTAGATTTTGATGATTGCCACATCTCTGAAGTTATAAAGTTCTTGCAAAAACTTGCTAAAAGTCCCAATGCTAGCGCTATAAATTTGGCTTTCACAAAACATATTACAAATGCTCTCATAAAAGCTAGAGAAGAGAAACTAAAACTTGAAACTTCTATTCCTAGAAAGTTAGAGGATGGTTGGGAGCCCATCATTAAAATGAGAGTCAAAGATTTTGATTGTAATGCTTTATGTGATCTTGGTGCAAGTATTTCTGTTATGCCTAAAAAAGTCTATGATATGCTTGACTTGCCACCATTGAAAAACTGTTATCTGGATGTTAATCTCGCTGATAATGCTAAAAAGAAACCTTTGGGGAAAGTTGATAATGTTCATATTGTGGTTAACAATAACCTTGTCCCCGTTGATTTTGTTGTCTTGGATATTGAATGCAATGCATCTTGCCCCATTATATTGGGAAGACCTTTTCTTCGAACCGTTGGTGCTACTATTGATATGAAGGAAGGTAATATTAAATATCAATTTACTCTCAAGAAAGGTATGGAACACTTCCCTAGAAAGAGAATGAAGTTACCTTATGATTCTATCATTAGAACAAATTATGATGTTGATGCTTCATCTCTCGATGTTACTTGAGATACACTTTCTGCGCCTAGCTGAAAGGCGTTAAAGAAAAGCGCTTATGGGAGACAACCCATGTTTTTACTCCAGTATTTTTGTTTTATATTTGTGTCTTGGAAGTTGTTTACTACTGTAGCAACCTCTCCTTATCTTAGTTTTATGTTTTGTTGTGCCAAGTAAAGTCTTTGATAGAAAAGTAAGTACTAGATTTGGATTACTGCGCAGTTCCAGATTTCTTTGCTGTCACGAATCTGGGTCTATCTCCCTGTAGGTAGCTCAGAAAATTAAGCCAATTTACGAGAATGATCCTCAGATATGTACGCAACTTTCATTCAATTTGAGCATTTTCGTTTGAGCAAGTATGGTGGCCTAATAAAATCCATCTTTACGGACTGTTCTGTTTTGACAGATTCTGTCTTTTATTTCGCATTGCCTCTTTTGCTATGTTGGATGAATTTCTTTGATCCATTAATGTCCAGTAGCTTTATGCAATGTCCAGAAGTGTTAAGAATGATTGTGTCACCTCTGAACATGTGAATTTTTATTATGCACTAACCCTCTAATGAGTTGTTTCGAGTTTGGTGTGGAGGAAGTTTTCAGGAGGATGATGCAACATGATCAAGGAGAGTGGAAAGCTCTAAGCTTGGGGATGCCCCGGTGGTTCACCCCTGCATATTCTAAGAAGACTCAAGCGTCTAAGCCCCAAGGCATCCCCTTCTTCATCGACAACATTATCAGGTTCCTCCCCCGAAACTATATTTTTATTCCGTCACATCTTATGTACTTTGCTTGGAGCGTCGGTTGTTTTTGTTTTTGTTTTGTTTGAATAAAATGGATCCTAGCATTCACTTTATGGGAGAGAGACACGCTCCGCTGTAGCATATGGACAAATATGTCCTTAGGTTCTACTCATAGTATTCATGGCGAAGTTTCTTCTTCGTTAAATTGTTATATGGTTGGAATTGGAAAATGATACATGTAGTAAAATGCTATAATGTCTTGGATAATGTGATACTTGGCAATTGTTGTGCTCATGTTTAAGCTCTTGCATCATATACTTTGCACCCATTAATGAATAAATACTTAGAGCTTGCTAATTTGGTTTGCATATTTGGTTTCTCTAGAGTCTAGATAACATCTAGTATTGAGTTTTGAACAACAAGGAAGACGGTATGGAGTCTTATAATGTTTACCATATGTCTTTTATGTGAGTTTTGCTGTACCGTTCATCCTTGTGTTTGTTTCAAATAACCTTGCTAGCCTAAACCTTGTATCGAGAGGGAATACTTCTCATGCATCCCAAATACTTGAGCCAACCACTATGCCATTTGTGTCCACCATATCTACCTACTACATGGTATTTATCCGCCATTCCAAAGTAAATTGCTTGAGTGCTACCTTTAAAATTCCATCATTCACCTTTGCAATATATAGCTCATGGGACAAATAGCTTAAAAACTATTGTGGTATTGAATATGTACTTATGCACTTTATCTCTTATTAAGTTGCTTGTTGTGCGATAACCATGCTTCTGGGGACGCCATCAACTATTCTTTGTTGAATATCATGTGAGTTGCTATGCATGTCCGTCTTGTCTGAAGTAAGAGAGATCTACCACCTTTATGGTTGGAGCATGCATGTTGTTAGAGAAGAACTTTGGGCCGCTAACTAAAGCCATGAATCATGGTGGAAGTTTCAGTTTGGACACACATCCTCAATCTCATATGAGAATAATAATTGTTGCCACATGCTTATGCATTAAAGAGGAGTCCATTATCTGTTGTCCATGTTGTCCCGGTATGGATGTCTAAGTTGAGAATAATCAAAAGCGAGAAATCCAAAATGCGAGCTTTCTCCTTAGACCTTTGTACAGGCGGCATGGAGGTACCCCATTGTGACACTTGGTTAAAACATGTGCATTGCAAAGATCCGGTAGTCCAAGCTAATTAGGACAAGGTGCACTATTAGTATACTATGCATGAGACTTGCAACTTGTAAGATATAATGTACATAACTCATATGCTTTATTACTACCGTTGACAAAATTGTTTCATGTTTTCAAAATAAAAGCTCTAGCACAAATAATCGATGCTTTCCTCTTTGAAGGACCTTTCTCTTTACTTTTATGTTGAGTCATTTCACCTATCTCTCCACCTCAAGAAGCAAACACTTGTGTGAACTGCATTGATTCCTACATACTTGCATATTGTACTTGTTATATTACTCTATGTTGACAATTATCCATGAGATATACATGTTACAAGTTGAAAGCAACCGCTGAAACTTAATCTTCCTTTGTGTTGCTTCAATACCTTTACTTTGATTTATTGCTTTATGAGTTAACTCTTATGCAAGACTTATTAATACTTGTCTTGAAGTACTATTCATGAAAAGTCTTTGCTATATGATTTACTTGTTTACTCATGTCATTACCATTGTTTTGATCGCTGCATCCACTACATATGTTTACAAATAGTATGATCAAGGTTATGATGGCATATCACTTCAGAAATTATCTTTGTTATCGTTTTACCTGCTCGGGACGAGCAGAACTAAGCTTGGGGATGCTGATACGTCTCCGACGTATCGATAATTTCTTATGTTCTATGCCATATTATTGATGATACCTACATGTTTTATGCACACTTTATGTCATATTCGTTTTCTGAACTAACCTATTAACAAGATGCCGAAGTGCCAGTTCCTGTTTCTGCTGTTTTTGGTTTCAGAAATCCTAGTAACGAAATATTCTCGGAATTGGACGACACGAAGACCCAGGGGCCTATTTTTCCACGGAGCTTCCAGAAGACCGAAGAACATACGAAGTGGGGCCACGAGGTGGCGACACACAGGCGGCGCGGGCCGGGGGCCCGCGCCGCCCTATGGTGTGGCCCCTCGGCCGGCCCCGACTCGCCCTTCCGCCTACTTAAAGCCTCCGTCGCGAAACCCCCGATGCGAAAAACCACGATACGGAAAACCTTCCGGAGACGCCGCCGCCGCCGATCCCATCTCGGGGGATTCTGGAGATCTCCTCCGGCACCCTGCCGGAGAGGGGATTCATCTCCCGGAGGACTCTACACCGCCATGGTCGCCTCCGGAGTGATGAGTGAGTAGTTCACCCCTGGACTATGGGTCCATAGCAGTAGCTAGATGGTTGTCTTCTCCTCATTGTGCTTCATTGTTGGATCTTGTGAGCTGCCTAACATGATCAAGATCATCTATCTGTAATTCTATATGTTGTGTTTGTCGGGATCCGATGGATAGAGAATACCATGTCATGTTAATTATCAATTATTACATATGTGTTGTTTATGATCTTGCATGCTCTCCATTATTAGTAGAGGCTCTGGCCAAGTTGATGCTAGTAACTCCAAGAGGGAGTATTTATGCTCGATAGTGGGTTCATGCCTGCATTGACACTGGGAGTGACAGAACCCCTAAGGTTGTGTTGTGTTGTTGCCACTAGGGATAAAACATTGGCGCTATGTCCGAGGATGTAGTTGTTGATTACATTACGCACCATACTTAATGCAATTGTCTGTTGCTTTGCAACTTAATACTGGAGGGGGTTCGGATGATAACCTGAAGGTGGACTTTTTAGGCATAGATGCAGTTGGATGGCGGTCTATGTACTTTGTCGTAATGCCCAATTAAATCTCACTATACTTATCATGTCATGTATGTGCATTGTTATGCCCTCTCTATTTGTCAATTGCCCGACTGTAATTTGTTCACCCAACATGCCTTTATCTTATGGGAGAGACACCTCTAGTGAACTGTGGACCCCGGTCCATTCTTTAATAAAATACAAATCTGCAATACTTGTTTTTACTATTTTCTCTGCAAACAATCATCTTCCACACAATACGGTTAATCCTTTGTTACAGCAAGCCGGTGAGATTGACAACCTCACTGTTTCGTTGGGGCAAAGTACTTTGGTTGTGTTGTGCAGGTTCCACGTTGGCGCCGGAATCACTGGTGTTGCGCCGCACTACATCCCCCCGCCATCAACCTTCAACGTGCTTCTTGGCTCCTCCTAGTTCGATAAACCTTGGTTTCTTTCTGAGGGAAAACTTGCTGTTGTGCGCATCATACCTTCCTCTTGGGGTTGCCCAACGAACGTGTGAAATACACGCCATCAGGCATGTGTTATCACCAGAATTTGACCGGATCAGAGGTGGGCCGCGATTGAAGATGGACTTGAAGAATATACATGGAAGAAATACATGAATCGGCCTTGCATACCAAGTTTGGGCTAATTGCCCGTGTATCTGTAACATAGTAGATCGCATCTTAGTTTAGAAGTTAGAGTTTTACCCGTGCACGGTTCGGTGCACGCCTGAATTAGAAAGTCCCCCGGACTATAAATATGTATCTAGGGTTTATGGAATAAACAACAACCAACGTTCACCACAACCAATCTCGGCGCATCGCCAACTCCCCCGTCTCGAGGGTTTCTTCCGGGTAAGCACCATGCTGCCTAGATCGCATCTTGCGATCTAGGCAGCGCACGTTTACTCGTCCCCCATGCGTTGCTCGTCTGAAGCCTTTTTGATGGCGAGCAACGTAGTTATCATAGGTGTTTTAGGGTTAGCATTGTTCTTCGTATCATATGTTATCGTCGTGCAACCCTTAGGCATCTAGCCGCCCTACGCTGGTCACGGGTGTAAGGCGGCACCCCGCTTGATCATCGTTTAGTAGATCCGATCCGTTACGATTGCTCCTTGTTCTTCAAGGATTAGTTTAATATCTGCAATAGTTAGGCCTTACAAAGGGTTGGAGGATCCAGCGCGTAGGGTGTCGTTTGCTAGTCCTAGACAGGATGTTCCGGGGATCAACCTCGTGTTGGTTTTTAGGCCTTGTCTAGGACCGGCTCACGATCACCGTGCGTGGCCGCGAGGCCCAATCGTGAGTAGGATGATCCGATTATGCGGTGAAAACCCTAAATCGTCGTAGATCGCTTTAGCTTTATCTTGATCAAGCAGGACCACCATATATTCGTACACCTTGTACGAATCATGGGTGGATCGGCTCTTTGAGCCGATTCACCAGGATAACCTGAGAGCCGATCGAGGCTCGTATTTAATGTTTATGTGTATGCCATGCAGAAACTAAGCGAGGCATCATCCACCTTCCTGACCAGGTATAGGTCAGGTGGCACGCCTTGCATCAGCATCGGACGTGTGCGCAGAAGGCTTTGCGGGCCGTCGCTCGGAGGGACCAGGGCCAGCCGCAGCCCTGGGAGATTCCGGCTCTACGGTGTGCCTGCCGCTGCCCGGGTGGTTTCTGACTTGGCTTTACTCATAGTATTCATGGCGAAGGTTGAATCTTCTTCGTTAAATTGTTATATGGTTGGAATTGGGAAATGCTACATGTAGTAATTCTAAAATGTCTTGAATAATTTGATACTTGGCAATTGTTGTGCTCATGTTTAAGCTCTTGCATCATATACTTTGCACCCATTAATGAAGAAATACATAGAGCTTGCTAAAATTTGGTTTGCATATTTGGTCTCTCTAAAGTCTAGATAATTTCTAGTATTGAGTTTTGAACAACAAGGAAGATGGTGTAGAGTCTTATAATGTTTACAATATGTCTTTTATGTGAGTTTTGCTGCACCGGTTCATCCTTGTGTTTGTTTCAAATAACCTTGCTAGCCTAAACCTTGTATCGAGAGGGAATACTTCTCATGCATCCAAAATCCTTGAGCCAACCACTATGCCATTTGTGTCCACCATACCTACCTACTACATGGTATTTCTCCGCCATTCCAAAGTAAATTGCTTGAGTGCTACCTTTAAAATTTCCATCATTCGCCTTTGCAATATATAGCTCATGGGACAAAATAGCCTTAAAAACTATTGTGGTATTGAATATGTACTTATGCACTTTATCTCTTATTAAGTTGCTTGTTGTGCGATAACCATGTTCCTGGGGACGCCATCAACTACTCTTTGTTGAATATCATGTGAGTTGCTATGCATGTCCGTCTTGTCTGAAGTAAGGAGATTTACCACTCATTTAAATGGTTAGAGCATGCATATTGTTAGAGAAGAACATTGGGCCGCTAACTAAAGCCATGAATCATGGTGGAAGTTTCAGTTTTGGACATATATCCTCAATCTCATATGAGAACATTAATTGTTGCTACATGCTTAAGCATTAAAGAGAAGTCCATTATCTGTTGTCTATGTTGTCCCGGTATGGATGTCTAAGTTGAGAATAATCAAAAGCGAGAAATCCAAATGCGCTTTCTCCTTAGACCTTTGTACAGGCGGCATAGAGGTACCTTTGTGACACTTGGTTAAAACATGTGTATTGCGATGATAATCCTGGTAATCCAAGCTAATTAGGACAAGTTGCGGGCACATTATACTATGTATGAGGCTTGCAACTTGTAAGATATAATTTACATGATACATATGCTTTATTACTACCGTGGACAAAATTGTTTCATGTTTTCAAAACCAAAGCTCTAGCACAAATATAGCAATTGATGCTTTCCTCTTTGAAGGACCATTCTTTTACTTTTATGTTGAGTCAGTTCACCTATTCTCTCCACCTCATGAAGCAAACACTTGTGTGAATTATGCATTGATTCCTACATACTTGCATATTGCACTTGTTATATTACTTTACATTGACAATATCCATGAGATATACATGTTATAAGTTGAAAGCAACCGCTGAAACTTAATCTTCCTTTGTGTTGCTTCAATACCTTTACTTTGATTTATTGCTTTATGAGTTAACTCTTATGCAAGACTTATTGATGCTTGTCTTGAAGTACTATTCATGAAAAGTCTTTGCTTTATGATTCAGTTGTTTACTCATGTCATTACCATTGTTTTGATCGCTGCATTCATTACATATTCTTACAATAGTATGATCAAGGTTATGATGGCATGTCACTCAAATTATCTTTGTTATCGTTTACCTGCTCGGGACGAGCAGAACTAAGCTTGGGGATGCTGATACGTCTCTGACGTATCGATAATTTCTTATGTTCCATGCTACATTATTGATGATATCTACATGTTTTATACACATTATATGTCGTATTTATGCATTTTCCGGCACTAACCTATTAACGAGATGCCGAAGAGCCAGTTGTTTTCTGCTGTTTTTGGTTTCAGAAATCCTAGTAAGGAAATATTCTCGAAATTAGACGAAATCAACGCCCAGGACCTTATAATTCCACGAAGCTTCCACAGCACCCAAGAGGGACCAGAGGAGAGCCACAGGGCCACCACATGTGTGGGCGGCGCGGCCCAAGGTGTGTGGGCCCCTCGTGACGCCCCTTGACCTGCCCTTCCGCCTACTTAAAGTCTTCGTCGCGAAACCCCCAGTACAGAGAGCCACGAGACGGAAAACCTTACAGAGACGCTACCGCCGCCAATCCCATCTCGGGGATTCAGGAGATCGCCTCCGGCACCCTGCCAGAGAGGGGAATCATCTCCCGGAGGACTCTTCACCGCCATGGTCGCCTCCGGAGTGATGAGTGAGTAGTTCACCCCTGGACTATGGGTCCATAGCCGTAGCTAGATGGTCGTCTTCTCCTTATGTGCTTCATTGTCGGATCTTGTGAGCTGCCTAACATGATCAAGATCATCTATCTGTAATGCTATATGTTGTGTTTGTCGATCCGATGGATAGAGAATACTATGTTATGTTGATTATCAACTATACCTATGTGTTCTTTATGATCTTGCATGCTCTGCTATTAGCAGAGGCTCTGGCCAAGTTGCTTGTAACTCCAAGAGGAGTATTTATGCCTCGATAGTGGGTGCATGCCTCCATTGAATCTGGGGAGACAGTGACAAAAAGTTCTAAGGTTGTGGATGTCCTGTTGCCACTAGGGACAAAACATTGATGCTATGTCCAAGGATGTAGTTATTGATTACATTACGCACCATACTTAATGCAATTGTCTCTTGTTGCTTGTAACTTAATACCGGAAGGGGTTCGGATGATAACTCGAAGGTGGACTTTTTAGGCATAGATGCATGCTAGATAGCTAACTATGTACTTTGTCGTAATGCCCAATTAAATCTCACAATACTCTATCATATCATGTATGTGCATTGTTATGCCTTCATTATTTGTCAATTGCCCAACTGTAATTTGTTCACCCAACATGCTATTTATCTTATGGGAGAGACACCTCTAGTGAACTGTGAACCCCGGTCCATTCTTTTACATCGAATACAATCTACTGCAATACTTGTTCTTACTGTTCTTTTCAAACATCATCATCCACACTATACATCTAATCCTTTGTTACAGCAAGCCGGTGAGACTTGACAACCTCACTGTTTCGTTGGGGCAAAGTACTTTGGTTATGATGTAGGTTCCACGTTGGCGCCGGAATCCCCCGGTGTTGCGCTTCAGCACACTACATTCACGCCATCAACCTCTCAACGTGTTTTACCCTATCGGGTTCGGATAAACCTTGGTTTCTTATCTAGGAAAACTTGCCGCTGTACGCATCACACCTTCCTCTTGGGGTTCCCAACGGACGTGTTAACTACGCGCAATCAGGGCCTCCAAGAGCAGAAATTGGAACAACCGAAGGGGAAGGCGTTGATATGAGGATCACATGTGTTCACGGAGTGTTAATGATTTGCTCCGGTGCTCTATTAAAAGGAGTACCTTAATTTCCAGTAGATTCCCTAGAGGCCCGGCTGCCACCGGCTGGTAGGACAAAAGATGTTGTGCAAGTTTCTCATTGCCAGCACGTACGACTAAATATGGAACACATGCCTATTGATTGATTAGTACTTGGATACCGTTTTATTATTATCCGCAAATGCCCCTGCCCTTGATTGTTACATGAGTTTCTCTCATCCATGCAACGCCCGTCATCCATCCCTGTGCCTACAGTATTTTAATCCTGCTGTTTACTATAATCACTACTGTTGTCTTTGCTACTCTGCTGCTGTTATTTCACTACTGCTACTGCTATAAACTGTTACTACCGATAAACTCTTGCGAGCAAGTCTGTTTCCAGGTGCATCTGAATTGACAACTCCGATAGATTCCCTGAGGCCCGGCTGCCATTTGGTAGGACAAAAGATGTTGTGCAAGTTTCTCATTGCGAGCACGTGCGACTAAATATGGAACACATGCCTATTGATTGATTAGTACTTGGATACCGTTTATTATTATCTCCGTGCCCTGCCTTGATTGTTGCATGAGTTTCTCTCATCCATGCAACGCCGTTCATCCATCCCCTGTGCCTACGGTATTTTAATCATGTTGTTTACTATAATCACCACTGTTGTCTTTGTTACTCTGCTGCGATATTTCTGCCCACTCTTGCTATAAAGCACATTACCTCTTGATAAACTCTTGCGGAGCAAGTCTGTTTCCCGAGTGCGGTGAATTATTAACTCGGCTGACCCAAGGCTTACAAGTATTCTTTGGCTCCCCTTGTGTCGAATGAATAAATTGGGTTTTACTTCCCTCGAAGACTGTTGCAATCCCCTATACTTGTGGGTCATCACACGGCGGGGGCTTAACCTAGAAATTCTGGGTGGCCCACTTGGGTGGTAGAATCATCAAAATAGCCGGGTGGCTTAGTTTCTAGAAGATGGACGCCATCCTACTAAGGATAGTTGTCCAAGCCATATTCTAGAAGGTTCAGGAAGACGGAAGACTTGCAGGGCAAGAGACGGCATACTTGCCGACATAGATTAGGGCTTCGTAGTTGGTTAGGTTTGTACCTCCATCGAACCCTAGGTCTTCGCGCCTTTATAAGCTGGCCTGGAGACAGCCTTTAGGGCGACGACTCAATACACATAACAACCATTATAGTGAGTTTTAGCGGGACGTCGCGATCCTCAAGTCGAGGGGACCTAAGATAATCTCTAACGAGGCGGTAAATCCTGCGGGAACTGAACTTTCTGGTGGTTACGGGTTCGGAGCCGAATATATGTGAGAACAGAGCCCGAAAGATGGGCTGGCCCGTAAAAGTTCGGGGGCAGAAACTCCCCGCACACCCCGTATTAAAAGGGTTCACAGAGGGGAGTTCGGTTCGCAAACCCTACTCCCCTCCGCCGTTCCTCTCCCTCCGCCGCTGCCAAGCACCATTTTCGGCGAGCAATCCAGCGAGCCCAAGCAGCGATCCAGCGCCTGGCGGTGCGAGATGGCGTCCCGTGGCGGCTCTGAAGGCCGTGGCGCCGGATTGGGCGGCGGCGCCTCGCCGCCGCATCCGCCCGTGTTCCACACCGAGGCGGACACCGTCCGCCAGGTCCGTGAATACGAGGCGGCCCGCCGAGAGGCCCGCGTCCGCCGTGTCAAGCTCGAAATCGTGAAGATCGTCCACGACAGCGTCGGTGTCGTCTGCCGCCGACACGCTGCGCCACCACCGGCACCGCCGGGCGCGTAGGTCGCTATATTGGCCGCATTTTTCTTTAGCTATTGTAGCGCTCGCCGATGTACCAGTAACGTAGCTTTAATTTGTCGAACAATGTAAGTTTTGATGCTCAATCCGAGCATCAGTCGAACTATGATCATCGCCTAATTTACCCGCGCCATTTCAAATTCCGCTTTTCAGTTCTATTTCACGGTTTCTAATCTGCGCTACTGCCAAAATCGAACGAACTTACGTTTTCAAAAGACTGAAAACCACTTTTTCGGTTTGCACTTTTTTGAGCTCTACTAGAGGCTATACCGCCAACTTGCACCATCCTCTGTCGTCTAGCTCTGCTACTAACCCCAAGTCGTGAGTACCCCCATGGCACTATTGTTAGCAAGGCAAGGACATGGAACTTTCGAGGTGTGGTGCTACTATTTTTATGCCTATAGGCTATTTCCTACTAGTGCACTCTTACTTATCGAAAGGTACTATAATTGCTCACTGCACTTATGGGATATCAACAGTCTAGGCAGTTCGAGGTGAAAGGAGTGCCAAGGTCAACAAAATTCGTTCTCTTGTGGAAGTGATGGCGTTCGCGGGGGACTAACCTTCTTTGACGCATCGTAGTTGACCCATCTCCTCTTGTACACTCGATCTCAAGGGTAATTATTGGATCCATGCACCGTAGATCAGGCGATGGTGTTTTCCTCAGCGTAACATCAACATTCAACTCGTTGTAGGCATCGTGTCAAAGTTTGACACCAGCTGGAGGGGCCAGTGTTCAGCGGCTTGTCTGCATGGATGCCTAGGCGGCTACCTCAGATCCTTCATGTGATCTCTATTTTGCCACAATGACGGTGGCGAGCATATTTGGGTCGCGGTATGCGCGTCGGAGCTATCACCTAGTTTCCTCGGTTGTGACAATGATGCATGGAGGGTTGTTGCTTCTAGGACTCTCGGTGGACGGAATCCTGCATATTTCTTCTGTGAAGCTTGTTGCCAAAGTCAAAGTGGTCATTTGTTGGCATGAGCCTATGCGGTCTTCGTGTAACCGTCGCGGGATTCATCCCATTGATGATGCCTGCAGCAATGTCAGAATCGTTGTACCGGGGCGACGATGGGTGATGAGGATGATGTTTACGGTCACTTTCTACGGGTGTTCTCTTTTTAGCCGTGTGTGCGCGAGTTCGC
The DNA here is from genome assembly GCA_030979885.1 of Lolium multiflorum. NCBI lineage: Eukaryota > Viridiplantae > Streptophyta > Magnoliopsida > Poales > Poaceae > Lolium > Lolium multiflorum. The sequence continues at coordinate 293,105,232 of CM061750.1, forward strand.
TTCAGCAGCCAGGTTGGTGAGGTTGGCGACGGTCGTGCTCCATGCGTATTTTTAAAATATACTTGAATGGTTTCTCTGGTTCACCAATGGAACCATTGGTTTCTCCGGTTCACTTGCCGGTTCGATAGTTACAAGAAATAGTTTTGGTGTACAGAAATAGTTTTGGTGTACTGATAGTTCTTGATCTCAAATGGTTGTCAAAATGGAGCCCTTTGCTTCGTCAATTGAAATAATATTTAGGATGTCTCTCACTTGTAGTAAACTTGTTTGTTGCCGAGTGTGATAAGTTATGTGCGGTTTATACATACTGTTTTTTCACGATCATCTCTAGTCTTAGGTCGTACGTACCTGCATCCATGGACAATTCACGCCATTTGAAGTATATTAGGCACTACCTCCAATTTTAAAGTAAGTGTGGCAACTTTATTTAGATACGGATGAATTTAGTCCTAGTTTAATGTGTACATACGCCCATACCTAGATAAAGTTGCAATACTTATTTTGGAACAAAGGAAATACGACCAATAATATATTGAAAAATAAAAAGGTACAGTACAAAAATGGGTTTTGGATGAATAAATGGTAGGAATTGACTAGTAATATAGGCTGGATCTTTGAAGAGGAAAGATGCGTGGCGCCACTTCATGTCATTCAATGCATATTATGAATATGGATATGCATACGCGCCCACAATATTCTCATGTGTGTACGTAATACTAAATAGATACCAAAAATTGGCACATACTATGCGTTTACGATTTTTCAATAAAGAAATATCAAACCTTGGGTCATTGGGTCTTCCCCTATAAATAGACGAGCATGGCCCTGGCGCATTGCACTTGCACCACACCACTCTCTTGCCTGCAAATGCGCAGCTGCCTCCTCCTCCTCCTTCTGGTAAAAATCCACCTAATATCGACATATCTTTCTTGAGTTGTAGTTGCAGATGTTGTTATTTGGATCTCATTCGACAGATTTTTTTTTTTGAGAATTTCGACAGATTTGACTCCAGCTGATTACTAGCTGGTAGATTTGCATACGTCTGTATAGATTGAGATACTAGACAGCTTTTTCTTGTGGTGAAGTATACTAGACAAGGTTTTTGAAATCCACATATTTGTTTTGCGTACTCAAGCTGCTTGGAAGATTGAAATACAAAATGTTTTTTCTTCTTTTGTTATATCGCCATCTCCTTGCCTGTTCTAGCTAGTTCTACGTTTGTGTTCTTGGATAGATGTACGTGTGATTTTCCTATAACAAAGAGACCGAAGTGCTTCCATTATTTCCCACTAAGACGGAGAGAAAACATCACCATGTATTGGACACACAATGGATTTTATTTTTTGGATCTCGTTGGCCAGATTTGACTCAAGCTGATTGCTTTTTTTTTAGATCAAGTTGGTAGATCTTTATTTCCAAATGGATTCAAATACTATACAAGCTTTTTCTTGTGAAGAATACTACACTAGTTATTTGATATCCAAATATTTGTGCCACATGTAGATCTAGATCTACTTTTCTTCAGAAATGCTTTAAAGGATTTCTGATGTTAATTACTACTGTGCATTACTAAAGATATGCTGTAGTCTAGGATTAATTAATAAACTTGCACGGTTCAAGAATGCTAATACAATCTTGAGCTGGATCTGATATGAATATTTGATTCACCAATATTAATGTTTGATATGTCATTAATTTCCGCCTTGCCATGCATGGTCACGTTTCATTCAGAAGTTTAGATTGGAAGGAAAACCATTTGTATTTCCGATGTGCTGTAACATATAATCAAGTTTGCTATTTTTTTCCTATCGCTTAATTATATAATTAATCGTTGGTTATCGTTCTTCTTAGATTGCGGCGACGGGCAAGGCAGCTGCGGCGTCGAAGCAGGTTGAGGCCACCATGGACTACCAGACGCACATGGAGCAGATGCTGCAGTTTCTCGGAAGCTACCACTCGCCGGTGTACGGGAGCCGGGACAATTTCATCAACGGGGTGAAGCGTGGAGTGATCTACACGCTCACCCTGGACCCCATCCTCAAGGGGGATGAAACAACTGTGATGCCCGTCAGCTTCGAGACGCGGCGCGATAGCGAGCAGGAGGCCATCCAGGAGACGGCGCGCCTTGCCCTTCTCCACCTCGCGAACCACCACGCCGCCGAGCTGAAGAGCACCGTGTTCCGCCTCTACCCGGGTGCTAGTCATCCTGGCGCGGACCCACGCCCGCAACGTCCCCTGGTGGAGGGGAAAGAGGACGCCACGGTGGCGCAGCTGGCAAGCTTCGCGCTCGCGCAGGCCTCCTTTGCTCACACCACGGCCGCCCAGCTGGGACGCACGCAAGAAAACCTCAGCCGTGTGCAGGCGGCCCTGCGTGCCGCGCGGAGGAGGGTCGCAGAACTAAGCAACATCAAGTATGAACTCGCCGCCGCGCAGACGAGGATCGCCGAGCTGGAGGACGCGTTCTTCCACGGCAATCAGGAAGACGAGGAAGTGATGGTGGAGGCGGCTCCTCCTGTCCAGGAGCAGCCGGTGGAGGAGGATGCAGATTCAGACGTGCCAGAGCAGGAGGAGGATGAGGAGGTGCTTCAGCCGGCCCCTGCGCCCGTCTCCGCTCCTACTCTCTACTACACCCGCCGCCGTGGACGCGGCGGCAAGTAATCTCCGGCGCTGCTGCAGCCTCAGATCTTTCGTCGTGGAGCATTATAGTTTGTGAGTGTGACTCGCGTCGGCTTCGAGTCGCGTCAGAAACTGTTTATCTATGTGGTCTGTTATAAATTAGGTCGAGCTAGCGCTACAGGAACCTCTAATGGTCTTCCTCCCTAGCCTTGCATTTCATGCTTTGAATAAATCGAGTGCTCCACGGACTGATGATAAAGCTTGATACTTATCTCCATTTTGGATCCTCAAAGGCTTGTTGTGTTTCACTATTCCAGTAATCTAGTTACAATTCACATATGCCCCCGCGGTCCTGTTCGTCCATAACCTAGCAGAACCGTGTACGTGTGCGCAGCTCATCAGAGACACTCGAGCTTACGACCACAGATTCAACAAGTTCCTTGCTCTGTCGCTGCTATATATAATAGCACTTCGATTACAAGCAAATATGCATGGTTGAACATGGCCGTGACTTAATTACTGGACTACAAACCTAACCATGCAGCTGGGATTCTTTGCAAGGTTTTGCTGACCTGAAGGAATTGTGGATATCCGTCACCGTACTCTCCGGGTACTTAGAAAAAATGCTAGGACGTCTCCAAGATTAAGCATCAGGCTTCCTCGTGTCTTGTTCCGATTTTAAACTCCTCTCCCTGATTGACAAATTCTACGGTTTGACACCGTAATTAAGCAGCCAACAGCAACCACACATCTAGTGTCAACACTAGCACTGCCGGCGTTTTTGCCATGCATGGTATGTTCCACCTGTTGATTCACGCTGGAATGCTTCACCAAGTTTCGTCGTGCTTCAGAAAACTCACGAATTGACACGCGATGGAACACGATGTAACCATTCATGTAGAAAGTTATTTCTGGCACTAGCGTCTTACATCTCTACAACTGTAAGCTTGTGTTTTACTTTTTACACATATTTGTATTGGGGTTATAGTAATTTTATTTCTTCGTGCTATAGAGTTGTTTTACTTGCCTTTCAATTGCCTAAGATTTTCTTTAGGGGTTATTTTCCGGGAGCGGTGTTTTGGAACATGGGTGCATATGCTCCCTATATTTCAAAATGCATCTTACATATATTTTAAAATTTTAAAAAAATTGAAACTAAAAATTCGCATGTACATCTTCACGTGCTACGTGCTCACAAAGTCGTTTCATAAAAAATTGACTTATCATTTGACGTGTGTAAAAAAGACAAAAATCAGTGCTAAACATAATGCTTTTCACAAGATAAACTTTATCTTTTTTATATAGACCACACAAAATATTGGTTTTTCGTGAAACTTGACGAACACACGTATATTATGAAGATGTACATGTAGAATTTTTTGTCCAAATTTTTCGACATTTCGAAATATGATTTTTTGGTAGAGGGAGCATACGCACCCGGGAGCCGAATTGAATTTCCACTATTTTCCTTCATATTTTTCTTCCATTGAATTCATATTTTGTGCAACTTTAGATAATAGTTTCTTAAACACTTATGTATCAATTATTCTTTTAGATTCCTAGAAAGAAGCATTTGCATTCTCCCCATCCATTACACATGTAACGGAAATACTTTTCTATTTACACGCATGGTGTGGTGGTTTTATTGTTCAGTGCTTTGATCTATCAACCCATTAGGCCCTAATATTACAGAAAATTGTTTTTGGGATTTCTATTTTCGTGTCTCTGCTTCGTTAGTTGTACTCAGTTTTCCCCATCTCGTTAGTTTTTCCTCAGCTTTCCCCTCCCTCTAGTTTGAAACCCCTCGAAGACGCGGGTTGCCGTCAGGTCAGAGGCCATACCATTACCGTCAGGTCAGTTCCTCTCTAACCGTCTCGTGCTGACGGGTAGCCATCCATCTACCGCTGACGCGTGGGCCGTTTTATTTCCTGATTGTATACGCGGTGCTGCCAATGACAAATGGGGCCGCTCTTAGCCATCCATCTACCGCTGACGCGTGGGCCGTTTTATTTCCTGATTGTATGCCAATGACAAATGGGGCCGCTCTATGGGGCTGCCGCAGCCAATGACTAGTGGGTCGTCTATTTATTTATAGAAAATTATATATTGCCGCTCTGTGGGGCCTCCGCAGCCAATGACCGCTGTGGCAGGTGACTATTTTCGCAGCTTAATCTAAAGTGACTCTTATGCTAAACATTGTGCATCCCGACGTTGACCTAGCAGTGGCGGCGAGCATAGCCGTTCTGACCATGCCGATATTGGCATCGGCATCGGCATCGTTTGGAGGATGTGGTGCTCGAATAATAGTGGAAATGCGATATTATTTTTTACATAATATATAGAAAATAGCTAGATCTCTAAATCGATGCATATGAAGCTACATATATATTCTTGTCATAATCCCCTTATCTAAAGGGGATGGATGCATGGCTTCACGTCGTCGTCACTTTCATCGTCAGTATCTTCGTCGTCTGAGTAGTAGTACTTCCTGCACATTGTTCCGTCGAACACCTTCACTGTGAGCACATCATCGCCTTCATATTTGAAGTGTACGTGCAGCCGAAATCCACACCGTGCGCGATGGCGAAATTCTCCCAGCCCTTGTCGAGATACATCCGGCCTTGTCCGTCAAATAGGACCTCCACGGTCCAGAGACGAGGACCGCAGTCAGCTGCTCGCAGATACACCTTAGCTGGCTCCTGGCCATCAAGATAGTCGGCAAACTTTTTTGGGAGTGCCTGCAAAGAGATCGAGCGCCGATCGTTTGAAATTAAAGGTTTTTAGAACATGCCCATAATTAATCACATGCATCATATATGTGTGAACGCATACGTACCTTCTTGACCAAAGGGTCTTCGTAGATGACGATGAAGAACTCCTCTATGATCAATGGCAGTGTTGACAATGGTGGTGGTGACAATGATGATGATCCACCACCCCGGCCGCCCCTTCCCCTTCCCCTTCCCCCTTCCCCTTCCCCTTCCGGTCCGCGTCCGAGACATGGAAGCCATGGCAATGGATGATCAAGTGTATGTGAACGAAGAAGAGAGCAGAACCTATTGACACAAGGGATGGCCGTGTGGGTGTTTATAAGGGAGAGATGACCGTTGTAGGGGTTTACACAATAAAATAAGGAGGAGGTGAACGTTGGTGGGAGTTTACACAATAAATTAAGGAGGAGATGACCGTTGTGGGGGTTTACACAATAAATTAAGGAGGAGACGACCGTTGTGGGGGTATATATCTCAACAAAAAAGTAATGCGGGCTATCTTGACGGAAATGGAACTTCATGATATAGTTTATCATTTTACCGTGAAAAGTAATGCCTAAAAGAAATGGTAATTCGTGATAGTTTATCATTTACCGTAATGGCTACAACAAATCGTTGATGGTTTATCATTTTTTGCGTGAAAAGTAATGGATACAAGAAATGGGTGATGGTGTATCATTGTTTGCGTGCAAAGTAATGGCTACAACAAAATCGGTGATGGTTTATCGTTTTTTGCGTGAAAAGTAATGGCTACAAGAAATGGGTGATGGTGTATCATTTTGCGTGAAAAGTAATGGCTACAACAAAATCGGTGATGATTTATCGTTTTTTCCGTGAAAACTAATGGGTACAAGAAATGGGTGATGGTGTATCATTTTTGTGCGTGAAAAGTAATGGCTACAACAAATCGGTGATGGTTTATCGTTTTTGCGTGAAAAGTAATGGCTACAAGAAATGGGTGATGGTGTATCATTTTTTGCGTGAAAAGTAATGGCTACAACAAATCGGTGATGGTTTATCATTTTTTGCGTGAAAAGTAATGCCTAAAAAGAGTTTATAATTTAGCTCGTGGAAAATAATGCAGAAAACCAAACTTTGCGTGAAGCTAACCGACGACAGAGAGAGAGAGAGGGTGGTGGTCCCGACCAGAGAGAGAGATAGGGGTTATCCTGCCCGTTAGATCATACGATCAACGGTCGGCGGGCACGATCCGCGTGACATGGGCTAGACCAATCAGGGCAATGTTGGGCGTCTGTGAGAATTTGTGAAGGGAGAGGGCAAAACTAGTATCAAGAAACCAAGGGCAAGTGAGTAGTAAACAGACTAAGGGATTCAAATATGAGATTTAAAAAATGGAAAATGCGTGTTTTGTACAATGAAACCCATCTTGGCCTACCTCAAACTATTTGCAATACAAATCTACATGAGTGTGAAAATTATGGCCTCATTCAGACAAAGTATGTTTTGGGGAAAGCTGTTTTGGGTAGGGCTTATTATGGAAAACCAAGCACCTTCATAGCTACTAGGTGATTTGAGAAGTGGCAATTTGTGGTGAAACTTGATTTATCTATGATTTATCTATGATTTGTGAAGTGGCAATTTGTTGTAAAGACTCCATGAGTAAGTGCCACTCTTTTTCGGAATTTTTTGCACATTAAATAACTAATTTAACTAGTTAATCTCATTTGTTGACTCTCTATTGACCAGCCACTTGAGGGTAAAACTGAGTATATTACACTAGCCAGTATTAGCACTCAAGGAGAAAACTGAGCACACAAAAAATGCTAGTACATGACTCGGGGGTATACCTGAGTATATCTAAATTTCCAGGGTTAGACCCGAGGACGCGTGTTGCGGTGCAGAAGTGGAAGACGTGCCATTGTTGACGTGTCGCGGTGCGGACGTGCAAATAGTGGACGCGGGTCGCATTTAGGACGCGTAAGCCCCTCCCTCCCTCCCTCTGCACACAGTCGTCTCATTCTCGCTCACGCACGAAACCACCCCTCTCACGTCCCATCAACTTCTCCAAATCGAAAAAACCCCAACCGCCGTACGCACGCTACCCTGCGGCGATGGAGAAGAATGCGCCGGTGGCCGTCGCCTCCGAGCCCGTCGCCTCCGCGCCCGTCGCCTCCGAGCCCGTCGCCTCCGCGCCCATCGCCTCCGAGCCCGTCGCCGCCGAGCGCGTCGCCGCCGACCGCGTCGCCGCCGAGCGCGTCGCCTCCGAGGCGGCGCATCCAAGCGGCGCCTCCGTGACTGGGCCTCTCTCTCGGCTGATGGACCACTTCACAAGATCGGCCAATGCTGGCGAAGAGTACGCCGACACCTACTCTGCTATGAGGCAAGTCGTAGAAATTGGCGCTCAGGTTTGCCTGAGCCTGACGTGCACCTGGACGAATGGATCATGCTACACCACGCCCTTCCACGCGTCGCTGAGTTCACCTTCCTCCAACTCGGCACATCACGCTACGTCACCATAGATCTATCGGAAGTTCATACAAGGTTCAAATTCCTCCATATCTACCTTTTTATTTTCAATCTTAAACACATCTTAGTGCTGAATGTTATCTTCATCAATATATTTTAGATACTACTTCGTCGGCTTTTGCCGTGGTGTCATCGTGCTTGCCCAGAAGAACCCGCCGCACAAGATACGGCTGCTGAACCCACTCACAAAGAAATCGAACACTATGTTTGAGGCGCAGATGCCATCTGTTTTTCTGAAATCAGTCGCTGTTATCAAATATCCGACTATGGTCTTCGTTTCCGCACATTACCCGTCGGAAATTGGTTGGGTCGATGAGAGCACTCCAACTAAGGATATAAATGAAGATTGGGGAGAAGGAAGATTTTCGATCAAGAACCATTGTCTACGTTGCATTACCCCGTTCAATGGTGAACTGTATGCAGTAGCTGTTTGAGATCGGAAGAATAGTGTGCACCAATGTACAGTTGCGGCAGCGCGCGAGCACTGTCAAGATGGAGACACTAATTTCATTTCCAGAACTTGGACGTCAGAAGTTCTACCTTGTGAAGTCGGATGGTGATCTGTTGCTTGTGTTGTTGGTCAGCGAGGCTTTGGCGGGAAAACCATTGGTGTACCGTGTGGACACTCAGAGCCGCTCTCTCCATCCGGTCAGTAACATTGGCAGTAATGCCTTCTTCGTGAATTATATCCGGTGTATCTCCATCGACACCAGAGTGTACCCGACACTTCGACCTGGCAGCATCTACTCCGCGGATTTGGGTTATATCAGAGAGTACTCTCATGATACAAAGGCCTGGGATGAGTGGCCAGTACGTGTGGATAAAACAGGAAGGTACGGTATGAGAAATGAACACAAGCCATACCGTTTGGAGGATGTATTGGCCGCACACTGCAGACGGAAGGAGTTCAATGAATATTTCCTTGGGAAATGCACGAATGGAGCGACGAAGAAATATATGAGGAGGAATGAAGAACAAATTCATTCATCCTAATCTTCTTGTTGTCCATACATTGCGTGCGTCTTGTATATTTTGCAGCTTAGTTTGTCGTGAACATTAACAATGTTATTGCCTGCTTTTGGCTGCTGTATGCAGTTTATGTGTTATACTTAGTTTTGTGATTATGCTGTTGTGAATTTATCATATACTAGCTTCTAGATTTGCTACTAGATTTGCTGCCATATTGGGCAAAAAACGAGGGCCAAAAGGCATAAATAACCCCAGAGATTTGCTACTAGATTTGCTACTAGATTTGTTGCCATATTGAAGAAAGACAGAAATAGAAGCTTCTAAAAAGATAGAGAGAGAAAGTGGGGAAAAGGTGCTCTTAAAAATGCCAATTTGGGCCGAGAGAGACAAAACCCAGCTCCTGCTCACGTGCAACCAAACGCTTCTTGTCCTGTCCCACGCGGTCTCTTTCTACCAGCCCCACGCGACGCGGCCCCACACGACGCGACCCCACACGACGCGGCCCCACACGACGCGGCCCCACAGACGACGCGGCGCAACACGTCAGCACAGAACGTCCAAATAAACGGATTCCTTCCGTCTGAGCTCCTTCTGCGGGATTCAGACATAGGCTTGGGGAAAACTGAGGAAAAACTAAAGGGCTGGGGAAAACTGAGTACAAATAACAACCCGAGGGCACGAAAATAGAAATCCCATTATTTTTTCGTCGGAGGGAATCTAAATAGTTTTAATTATGGCAATCTTGATTTTCTCTCATATGGATGAGTTTAGCGAACTCATGGTTTTCTACTCGGAGAAGTAGCCGCTAGGTTTCTTGTGGCAATAGAGCTTCTTAGCAATGTTGTCCTTCGCTGCTCAGGCGTGAGTATGCATTTCTTTTCATTGTCACTAGTTAAATCCCTTTTACATAAACAATAATTTTCAGGAAATTTTACATAAACAATATTAAAACTTTATTCATATTGTCACTCTAAATTATCTCCCCTAAGGATTTCATTCTAAACTTTCTAAGGATAACCTTAATGGGCGAAAATACTATTTGTTGTTGGACAAAGTTCACGGGGTATACATCACTCCAATATTACTAATTTCATCTCGAGGATATCTAAAATTTTATGATCAGTTTGAACTTTTGGATTTATCAACCCTAATACACATATGATATTGATGAAAGAAAATTTACGTTTCTTGCATTTTACTTCAGCAGTAGATTTCTTCTATTGCTTACACCACTAAATACTAAGTTTTTCCACCCTAATTTGAAGGGTGATACAATTCATGCTACAATTTTGAAGGATCTACTAGACAAGTAAAAATCATAGATCAATGATAGTTATATTATGTTTATTTATCAACTTCAAAGTTCTATAATCTACAAATAATCATAGTTAGCAACCACCTATTTGTGCACTACAAAGCCGTCATCCTTTTCTAGATTTCTAGTTTGGAGCACTAAGCTAGCAAGGGAAAAAGGCACTTTAAACATGAACGGATTTAATGCTTATGTATAGATAAGTTTTTACATGGTGATTCAGTCTTTAGTTGATTATTAAGTCATTAACCTTAAGATTTCAATTTCATAGAATTCCCACCAAGAGTAAACAACCGACCAAATCAAGGAAAATTATAATACAAGTCATAAACTTTTAGATATCCTCGTGAACTTTGTCAAATAGTCACTGTTCAAAAAATCGGCCGAGATACCGATTTATCGGCCAATTTATCATGAATCGGGTGGTAACCTATAAGATTTCAGCATATCGGCCAGTTTATCACGCCACCGATATTTCGGCCGATTTTCTGCATGAGAGCCGATATTTCGCCATATTTTCACTCTCATGGCCAATATTTCGTCTGCCTCTCACTGAAATTTCAATGAAATTTGGTATGTCAGTCAATATTTTCGTCCTATGATTTTGCAGAATTATGCATTAGCTCAAATTTTCCATTATTATTCATTCAAATGCAAGGAATCAAGGTAATACTTATGCGAAATGCTCCAATATTATTTTTTACATAGCATATTATAGAAAATTTAGTGACGGAAATTAGGATTTACTAAAAAAATAAGCCGATAAATGGCTGACCGATAAAATTGATTAATCAGCCGATAAGCGATTAATCTTTATTTTAAGGCCGATCGATAAGTTAAGATTACGATTTCTTGAAAATTGCAAACAGTAAATAGTATTTTCTTCAATTAAGGTTATCCTTAAATATTTTAGAATGAACTCCTTAGGGGTGATAAATAAGAGTAACAATTTGAATAAAGTTTCAATATTGTTTATGAAAAAAATTCTAAAACTTATTGTTTATGTGAAAAGAATTTAACTAGTAACAATGAAAAGAGATACATACTCATGCCTGAGCGAAAGACCTATCTTTCATTTTGAAATTCTAATTCGAATCTCCAATGCACGATAACTGCTTTTCTACTAAATTGAATTTAATATTAATATTTTCCAATTAATATATTTTGAGATTCCGATGTAAAATTGTACATAAAAGATAAATAACTCCCCTAAATGTATGGATATCGTAAAAATTGTAATTAATAAAATTTCCAAACTTCTCTACACCACTATGATGCAACAGAAGACGACAACATCATGCATGCCCACGTGTCTCGTACAATTGGTAGTTGACAAGGCAGTACCATAATAACTAGTACTTAGTTGAGGTCATGCTTAAAAAGTGTGCGTCTTGAAAATCTGTTATTTATCATATGATTGGTTATAGCAAGGTAAGTACATGCATCCTCCGGACATCATGCATTTATAATGCAAATAAAGCATGCATGGCTTGCTCGGAAAAATGGCTATGTGGTTCATTCATTTTCTTGAAACTTACAATAAGGTAATAAACTAAAAATTAATTTACTCCATGATGGAAAGATAGAATATAACATAAATTATACATGCATACAATACTTCACCCTGTCATATCGACACTTTGTGTTTATCTTAACTTTGATGTGAAATCTTGAAATAGTTTGCAATGCCTACATTAGGTTGTACATTATTGGCTCACATGGCGAAATTATGTTGAGTTTCTGAGACATATGTCTGCATGGCTTGTGAGTTCATTTCTATAGTAGATAAACCATAATAATAGTATTTTGTAGTTTCATTTCCAGTAATTACCTAGAAGATTAACCGATCCTGAATCACCCAATTCACTAAACAAGATTGTCTCACATTAGATGACTAGTGCTATCAAACCTACTATCTTTCATATTAAGTAGATGCATCTATTTCAAAACATTGCTACTGGCATACATACATATGTCGCGAGGCCATTTTGTATGAGTAATTGAGTATTCATGAAACACCATAGTCCTACATCTTCAGTTAAAATCATGGTGACATCAGGTGATTGAAACTAATAATATGTTTCAAAGATTGAGGTAATTTAACTAGGATTTGGTGATTTTGGATACGGTAAGATATTGCTAAGATAATGACCATACTACATTTTAGAAGGTTTGACGCTCGATAACTTGTTTTGAAATGATCAAATGTTCAATACTATTGAGATCATACTATGTTAGAATTAATTTTCTAGGTCCTTAGGACATCCTATGTTGGTCAGATAGTTCCCTTGTAACAAACAATGAGTTAGTATGCTTTATTCATGGTGCTTCATTAATAAACATGTTTCTAGCATATATGTCCTCTATGGCGAGCAAAGAATTTTTGATGCAAGAATAGTATGAAAATTATCTTGCTTGGGTGTGTTTGTAGTTAATGTAGCTAAAAGTGAAAGAACTTCACAAACAAACATTTTGTCTTAACATTCAAAGGCACTAACTAAGATAATTCCAAATGGAAGGAAGAACAACAATAAATTCAACTTTGGGTGATATATGTGGACACATCTTCATGTGTGTTTCCATGTTTATAGCTCAACATGTCTTGCTAGCTCCTTTCCAAACAAACCATTTGCATGTTAATTAGGGTATAGTAATTTTCTAAAATTTCTATTAAATAAATCATTATATAGGAACCACAAAAATAATAAGACCATTGTGTAAATGAAGCTGAATTTTGTAACGACATTCAAAAAATACGGAGCATTGATACGTCCCAAATGTATCTATAATTTTTGATGCTCCATGTTTGTTTTGTTACAATTCTTATATGTTTTATGTGCACTTTTCCACACTTTTTAGCATTTTTTGGGACTAACCTATTAACGCAGTGCCGCAGTCAGTTCCTGTTTTCTGCCATCTTTGTGTTTCAGAAAAGTTGTACATGAAAGTTTCTCGGAATTGGACGAAACAAAAGCCCAGAGTTTTATTTTTCCGGGACGAAGACGTAGCCAGAAGGACACGCGCAGGAGAGGTGCCACGTGCAGTACAAAGGGCAGGCGCGACCCCACCCTTGGCCGCGCTTGGCCCATGTACTGGCGTATCGTCGCCTCGTTTGCTCCGCCCTTCTTCCTATTTATTTCCTCGTATCGGGAAAACCCCAGAGACCCGCGCCTCCAGCCATGAAAAGTTCCGACGCCGCCGTCAATCGAAACCCTAGTTCAGGAGGGTTCTGCAGTCCATCCCGGCACCCTTCCAGAGAGGGAAATCACCGCCGGAGGCCTCTACATCGCCATGTCTTCATCCGAGGTGATGCGTGAGTAGTCCTCCACGGGACCATGGGTCCATAGCAGTAGCTAGATGGCTGTCCTCTCCTTGTTGTGCTTCATGTATAGATCTTGTGAGCTACCTAACATGATCAAGATCATCTATTTGTAATTGCTACATGTTGGTTGTATGTGGATCCGATTTATAGAGAGATTGCTTTGATTGGGATTATGTATTATGTTATTACGATCTTGCATGCTCTCTATTTCTAGTAGATTCTCTGGCCAAGTAGATGCTAGCGACTCCAAGAGGGAGTATTTATGATCGATAGTGGGTAATGTCTCTATTTAACCATGGGAAGTGACATTGTTCTCTACGGTTGTAGATGTGATGTTGCTACTAGGGAGAAAACAGCGGTGTTCTATTCAAGGGTAGTTTCATCGTTTACTTTACACACATTGCTTAAAGCGATAGTCCATTGCTTGCAACTTAATACTGGAGGGTGTTGACAAGGGATTAACTTGTCAATGCCTACGGGTTATAGGCTAGGGTTTAGTTAGAAGTAGAGGGTAAGTAGATCTCGAAGGTTTCAGCCGAAAAGTACTCGACGATTATGAAAACTAGGGTTTGTGAACAATGATTCGATGATCTCCTCGTCCCTCGACTCCCCCTTTTATATAAGAGGTGGAGCTGAGGGTTTCGTGTTGTACAAGTTACAGAGTCCGGGACGGTTTCTAACTCATCCCGCCAGATTACAGACAACACTTCCTATTACAATTCTACTTTCCTTAATATATCTTGGGCTCTTGAACCTTCTTATTCTTCGGGTAGTGGGCCTTCATTAAACCCCGGGTACTATCTTTGGCAGGCCCATTTGGGATGCCTATGTCAGTAGCCCCCGAGATTTTGCTTGAATCGTAGAATCAGGGAAAATCTCCACTGTTTATTTTTATTTGACAACTTAAACTGTTTTATATTTCTTCATATAAATTTCTATATTGTACAGGGATAATGGTAGTTGGGGCTAGTTCATCTGACGGATCAGGTACTAGTTAACTGCTCTAGTGGCAATCCGCAAAAACCTACTTCAAGATCACGTCCCTGGACATGATCTCGGGATACTGGTGTAAACTCGACAGTGCCGCTTAGGTCTTACCATTCGTCGAGTCCCAGTTAAATTTATCGGGTACCTAACGCGTTCGTTAGGATTTTCTTCGTATCTGTTGATACGGATAAAAGTAGCAGAGCGCAGTCTTCGGCGATGCCACGCCCAGAATGGATCTGGGGTCTTACCTTCGCAAATTTGCGGCATTCGAGAAATTGATCGCAACTTTGGCGTTCTGAGAATATATTGTCGAGTGCTTTTCCGGCTGTTGGAATGGCACATTTTATCGAGTCAAATATGACTTATATTATTCTCCCGATGGGAGTATATGTAGAGTTAATTATAACTCGAAATATACTCTCTTTCTTTTCTATCTTTCTTTCTTCTTCCTTTTTAAATTTCATCGGGCACGCGAACAGCGTTCCCGATGGGAGTAGCCCCGAGGCTACAGCCAAGAACTTGTGCTTGGTTGTAGGCTCAACATTTTAGTCCATCTTGTCGCTATATTGCCATTACTTCCGATATTCTCTCTTTTCTTTCTTCTTCTTTTTTTTTATCTCTCGGGTGCGCGAACAGCGCTCCCGATGGGAGTAGCCCGAGGCTACAGCCAAGAACTTGTGCTTGGTTGTAGGCTCCCACAATTTCTATATTTGCCATAGTCGAAATTTTACTTTTATCGAAGTAGCCCCGAGCATTTGGGCAAAAACTTGTTTCTGACCAAGGCTCCCGAAGTATTCAAATAACTTCTCCTGTCGCCATTCTCCTTTTATTTTCCTTGTCGACATACTTTCCTTTGTCAAATTTTCTTCAGCTCCATGAATAGTCGAGATTTCTCTGCCTTGTGGGTCCATTATTCCCACCACATTGACACGTCGTGCAAGTGGGGGACACACGTCCTCCGCTTTTCCTGGCGCACGTACAGTACGCCTGTTCCATTCCATCCCAGTAAAATACCTTTTTACCCTTGTATCTACAAGATCCTTTTTTCACCATACGATTTCTTCATCCAACGGTGCACTGTTTCGTCCGAACCCTATATAAACCTTTCTTCAACCTCGGTCCAGTCCTTCGCTTGCGCCGCACATCTGTTCCCCTCTGCAAAAATTTCCCTTGCGCCCAACTCTGTTTGATCTTCCGCACGCACAAGCTCTGCTTTTCCCAGTGCCGTTGATGCCACCGCGCACGCGACTCACTCGCCACAGCACTCCAGAATCGACGATGGCTGCTGAGGATCTTGAGTGGGAGAGATCTAAAATCTCCAACCAAGATGTCAATATGCTGAAGAGGCTTGGCCTGATGAAGAAGGAAGACGCCATCCGCTTTCCCAGCGAAGAAAGCTACCCAAACCCTCCAATGGAGTATCGGGTTAGTTTCGTTGATCACCTCATCCGCGGCCTTTCCGCCCCAATTCATGATTTCCTCCGCGGCCTTCTTTTTGTTTATGGGATTCAACTACACCAGTTGACTCCTAATTCGATCCTCCACATTTCTATTTTTATCACGCTTTGCGAATGCTTCCTTGGAGTCCCTCCTAATTGGGCTCTTTGGAAACGCATTTTCTGCCTCCGCCGTAATGGCGCTCACAACACCACCTACAACATAGGCGGCGTTGTTATCTGTGTCCGAACCGACGTTGATTACTTCGACGTTAAATTTCCTGACTCTGTCCAAGGATGGCGCAAAAGGTGGCTTTATATACACGAAGAAAGTGCCAATTCCGTGGAGCACAACATAGTTCCTTTCGACGGAAACGCAAAAATTCAACACCGCCACTCCTGGGATGCTGAAGCTTCCGACGAAGAGAAAAAGGCGACAGAAGCTCTTTTGTCTCGCATTCGTCATCTTCAAAATACTCGGGGCAAAGAACTTTCTGGTGTTCAAATCACTGCTTACTTTCTTAGGATTAGAGTGCAGCCTCTTCAGGCTCGCAAAAATCCCCTTTGGACGTATTCTGGTGAAAATGACGCCAATAGACTCTCCAATGACCTTTCTTTGAAGGACTTGGAGAAGTTAGTTTGAAGAATTACCTCGCTAAACAAGAAGGATTCTATTCCTTCCTCTTGTCGCGTGGAACCATACAGCTCCACCAATCCTCTTCCCGAGGTATTTTGTCTTCTCGAATTTTTATCTTGTTCCGAACTTTCCCTGCATCTCATTGTATTGACATCTCTCTAATTTTCCTTTTACCGCTATTTTTCTGCAGAATCATCCTACTATGGCTTCCCTTCCTCCTCTTCCTGAGGATGGAGAAGTCGAAGAAAGGGGCATTGTCACTGATGACAATGAAGAAGCTCCATCTTTTGTGAATGATCCCGTGGATTCTCGAAAATCCGCGGGATCTTCCGAGGACACTACGTCGGTCCAATCTCCTCCTCCCGTCGTTTCTCCACAAAGAAAAAGGAAGAGGAGTAATGCCGAATATTCCGGCACATCCAAAGCCGAAGAAGTTGTTCCTTCTCATCCGAAGGCAGCTTATGATCCTTATATTGCATCCCTTGTCAGTTCGTAAGTCGCCTTGATTTCCCCTTATTTCTGTAGTTGAAGTTTTTTCTTGTCTTGCTTTTTATGCTATTGATCCTTACTCGCAGTGATGACGAGGAAGAAGTACCAACTCGTGACGTGGCTCCTCGGACGAGCACGTCACATACTTTAGTTATTTCGGAGAAACCCGTTGAAGGAGAAGAATCGTCGCCTCCTCAACAAAATGTTGGCACATCTACTCCTCCTTCGAGCCCCCTTGTCCCTTCACCAAAATGGGCAAGGGTTGAAATGATCATTGAGCCTCCCCCTCAATTGAGCAGCTCTTCGTCCCAGCTCTTGGATGATGTAAGTTTGTCGACATCTATATTTCCTCTATTTTGCAATTTTAGGCCCTCACTTTTTTTTTAATGCCAACGTTTTCTCTTGCGTTCTTCTTCTTTGACAGCCCATGATCAAAGATCTTATCCGCATCGGGTCCCAATTTATTGGGTACCGCGAGTATGCCAGCAGAACCGAAGGTAACAACCTTTATATTTGCCGTTCTCCCTGGATTTTGCTCCTGTTGCTTGTCGCGATTTTTTGATCTTTCCTCTTCCTTTTTTATCTCGATAGAGAAACTTGCAGAGGCCAATAAGCGTGCCGACGCACTTGCTCATAAACTGGAGCAAAGTGAGGCGGCTCGCGAGAAAGCCGAACTCGTTGCTAGCGAAGCTAAAGCCGAGGCTGATGATGCCAAAGCAAAGGCTGCTAGTGTCGAGGAACTGCAGAAAAGGCTTAAAGATGCTGAATCTGCTTTAGACGAGCAGAAAGCTGCACAAGCTGCTCGTGAGCAAGGGATCCTCAAGCGTCTGAAGTAGCAAAGTCGACGTACTCTGAGTAATATTATCGATCCCTTCTATTTTTATTGTACTTCCTGTTTCTTGGTTTGTGACTAATGTTTTTGTCTCGTGTGGCAGCCCAAACAAACCAAGATTTTGATCTGGAGAATCCCAGCAATGACCCTCTCCTTGACGCACTTTCTTCTCTGGAGTTTCATGGACGCAAAATTCGTGAAGGTGTGGCAAATGCTAGTGCGGGTTTGTCGGCGTTGTTCCCCTACTTCTTCCCGAAGAAAGAGGAACCTTCGACTTTCCTTGCCCTTGCCAAGATTTTCAATTCATCAGAGGACCTTGGACTGAATATGCGTCATGAAAATATGAAGGTTGCTGTCGAAAACACTGTTGCCCTGGTTGCTGACAGCCAACAGACTCTTGATTGGATGAAAGTTGGCGACACCGATCAGATAGAGCAGTCTAGATGGAAGTCGCTGATTAAGGCGGCCAAGCCCAACACGAAGAGGATCTTGACGTATCTCGGGATCAAGCCAGCTTCGACTCCAAGCTCATCGAGGCCGGAGGTCTAGTTGCATGCCTCCTTGTTTTTTCTTTCTCTGTTTCTCTTGCTCTTGTCACCATTTTAGCCTTGGCGACAGTTATTCTGCTAGTCCCTCTGTAAAACTTCTTTTGTAATGTCCGTGTAAATTTTCTAGAAAGTAATGAAATTCCTCTTCGTTCTTATCATTGATCCTGGGGCTCTCTTTTCCAGTTAATATTTGATAATTACTCGACCACTCCTTGCTCTGCCGCTGCTTCACCTGCATCTTCCTTCTCGAAGAAAGTACTAGTCGACCATAATCCCCTCGAAAGTTCGTCAAGCAGACATTTGTCGGAAGATTTGCAAGAACTTCGACAACAACTTCAATCTATGAAGAAACAAACTTTGGCCATGATGGAACAATCTCGGAAAGCATCTGAACGAGAAAAACTTGCTCTTCATCAAGCCAAAGAAGCTACGGCTGCTAAGGATGCTGCTGTATTAGAAGCAAAGGGAGCCAGGACCCGAGAAAATAGTATGCTCGAGCTGATGCTGGAGGCTAGCACAGATATGTTGGGTACGTTTTTGCGATCTCATGATGCCTTCTCTTTATTTTGCTGTTCCTTCCTTCAAATCTTTTGCCTTGGTGCTTAATAGGCTCGGTTCTTGATGCTGCTGCCGAAGATCAAAGATTAAACGAGAGAACAAATCGTCTTGTCAATCTCTCCCTTAACCATGGCTGTTTGTTCTGGGCCACTCCTGAACGAACCCAACAAATTGTTAGGTTCCAAGACCGTGCTTGCCAAGTGCGCGAATTTCTCAGTTTTTGCACGACGACGTTAACCCTTGTCTATAGGAATTTATTTCCTCGAAACGAGGTTCCCAAGACTCTTCCTGAATTATTAGAGGTATTCAGAGATGCTCCCCGCATTCATAACTTTGTGCGTGCTCAACTCTCTGCTGGAGCGAGATTTGCCATGATTATGATAAACATCTGTTATCCAAAGTTAGACCTGACGAAGATTGTTGCTAATTGTCTGGCCAAGAAAACGCGGCGGAAGAATGATATTGATTCAATCGATAATATGGTAGCTCCTGTGGCCGAATCAATGATAGATGAGCTTCTTCGGATGGATTCGGAGTTCTTTATCAAGGGTTCTTATGCTGAACATAAAACAACCAGAGGCTTGTCCGTAGATAGTATCTTGGGATTTAACTGATTTGTACTATATTGAAAACCTTATATCTCACTCTCTTTTTTGATTTTTTTTGTATGTCCGAAGAAATTTATTGTATGTTGCCGAAATCCTTTATATTGTTGAAGCCCCCGAGCCTATTTTGGCAGAGGTTATACTATTTTTTCCATCTTGAAGGTTTATCTTTCTGTCGTAATAAGACATCTTTGTTCTTTCCTTGAAGGATTGCCAATCTTCGAGTACTGTCGACGTTCTATATTTTTATTGCGAGGTTCTTAGACCAAAGCGCTTAAGATTTTGACGAGGACGCTATATTTATGATTGCTGTCTTCCGATTTTTATATTTGGCGATTTATTAATGTACCAAGGCGAAATATTTCAGTGAATCTATATTGTATGTATTTTGAGACTTAGGCGTTGAGCCCCCGAGCGTGTCGAAAAATAAGAAGTATATCTCCACTCTCTTTATTATATTGCAGCACCACGAGCCCGCCTCATTAAAAACCTTTCCCGATCCCACTCGGTGCCCCGAAAAAGGAAAAGAGTGTGTCTGAAAACTCGTGGGCGTTTCAGTACATTGAAGTTTTACAAGGACTATATTTTAGCTCTAGGCGTAGAACCGCCTGAGTTGCGCCACGTTCCAGGGGTTTTGCTCCTCCACCCCTGTCTTCTTATCATTTATCCTGTATGCTCCTCCTCCGATTACTTCCGTGACGATATAGGGACCAAGCCATGGTGACTCGAGTTTTTCATGACTTTTTTGCGTGAGCCGAAGAACTAAATCTCCCACTTGAAAGGATCTTGGCCGCAAACGTCGACTGTGATAATTCTTCAAGTCCTGTTGATATTTGGTGACTCTCGATAATACTTCGTCTCGTGCTTCGTCGAGTGCGTCTACGTCGTCTTCCAATGCTGTCCTTGAAGCTTCTTCATTATACGATGTGACTCTCGGGGAGTCGTGCTTTATTTCTATTGGTAGTACTGCTTCCGCACCATGGACCAGAAAAAACGGGGTTTCTTGTGTCGCTGTATTTGGTGTTGTTCGGATGCTCCACAACACACTTGGTAGTTCTTCGGCCAGGTATGTCGAGCTTTTTCTAGTGGTCCCAACAGGCGTTTCTTGATGCCATTGCAGATGATGCCATTGGCTTTCTCGACTTGCCCATTGGTTTGAGGATGTGCAACTGACGCAAAGTGCAACTTGATACCCACTTCCTTGCAATAATCTTTGAATTCTTTGGATGTGAAGTTACTGCCATTGTCTGTAACGATGCTGTGGGGCACTCCGAATCTGAAGACGAGGCCTTTTATGAATTTTACTGCGGATGCTCCGTCCGGCGAGTTTATCGGCTTCGCTTCTATCCACTTTGTAAATTTGTCGACAGCTACTAGCATGTATTCCTTCCCTCCTGGCCATGATTTGTGTAACTTGCCCACCATATCGAGTCCCCATTGTGCAAAGGGCCACGACAAAGGTATTGGTGCTAGTTCGCTGCTGGAGAGTGAGGTTTTGCGGCGAACCTTTGACACGCATCGCAAGTCCTTACTATTTCTTTGGCGTCCTCGATTGCTGTCAACCGTAGAATCCTGCCCGAAAACCTTGGCTGCGATGGCTCGACTACTCGCGTGGTGGCCGCATATTCCTCCGTGCACATCCTTCAGAATTACTCTTCCTTCTTCGGGTGTTACACACCTTTGCAGAACACCTGAAATACTTCGCTTACAGTTCTCCTTTGATCACCGTGAAAGCTTTAGACCGTCGAATTACTCGCCTTGCTTCGACTGGATCGTCGGGTATTTCTTTCCTAAGGATGTATGATATATATGCTTGCATCCAAGGAACCTGTACCATCATCACAAGCTCTTGTTCATCTTCATCCTCCGTGGTTTCTGCGGGGGGTGTCGAAGTTTTTTCTTTCTTCTGCACCTTTTTTGGTTTTGTAGATCTCTCCGATATTTCTTCCCAAAACACTCCTGGCGGAACTGGGAGGCACTGCGACCCGATGTTTGCGAGGACGTCGGCTTCATCGTTGCTCAATCTACTGATGTGGTTTACCTCGCATCCATCAAATAGCTTCTCGAGTTCATTGTACACCTCCTTGTATGCGACCATGCTATCATTGACTGCATCACATTGATTCATAACTTGATGGGCCACTAATTGTGAGTCGCCAAAGATTTTTAGTCGAGTTGCGCCGCATGCTTTCGCCATCTTCATCCCGTGTATGAGGGCTTCATATTCTGCTTCATGGTTAGATGCGTTAGGGAACGTCATCCGAAGGATATACTTCAATTTGTCGCCTTCGGTGATATGAGTACTACTCCTGCGCCAGCCCTTCTACTCTCTTGGACCTGTCAAAATTCATGGTCCAGTTCTCGATAAGTCTGGGGTCCTGTGTTTTGCAACTCCATCCACTCTGCGATGAAGTCCGGCAGAATTTGCGACTTGATTGCTTTTCTTTTTTCATACGTGATGTCCCGAGGGAAAGTTCTATTCCCCAAAGGGAGACACGACCCGTAGCTTCTGGATTGTTCAGTATATTTGACAAAGGAGCCTCATTGACCACTATGATCGGGTGTGCCGAAAAATAGTGGCGCAGTTTTCGTGCTGTTGTGAATACTCCATATGCTAGCTTTTGGTACTGAGGGTACCTTTGTTTTGATGGCGATAAAACTTCGCTGACGAAGTATACTGGCCTCTGTACTCCGTGGAGTTTTCCTTCTTCTTCTATTTCGACAACTAGCACCGTGCTCACCACTTGGGGCGTGGCTGCGATATATAGCAGGAGAGGTTCCTTGTCCCTCGGCGCCACCAAAATTGGTGGTGTCGAGATTTTGCGCTTCAAATCCTCGAAAGCTCTGTCAGCTTCCTCGTTCCACTGGAATTTGTCTCCTTGCTTTATCAGAGCGTAAAATGGTAACGCTTTTCTCCCCGCCTGGCGAAATCTGCTCAAAGCTGCGACTCGCCTTAGCTGTTGTATCTCTTTCAACTTTGTTGGCTTTCTCATTGTTACGATAGCTTGTATTTTATCGGGATTTGCTTCAATCCCTCTCGCTGAGACTAGAAATCCCAGGAGTTCTCCTGCTGGGCGGAAACTTCGTTGGGTTCAACTTGGACAAAATTTGTTGAGGTTGTCGAAAGTTTCCTTAAGATCCTCGATCATTGTTGTCCCCTTTTTTGATGTTATGATGACATCGTCGATATATACTTGCACATTTTTTCCAATCTGTGTCGCCAAACACTTCTGCATCATCCTCTGGTATGTTGCTCCCGCAGACCAAAGGGCATTGTTTTGTAGCAAAACACGCCGTAAGGTGTGATAAACGCGGTTTTTACTTCATCTTCTTCTTTCAACCTGATCTGGTTATAACCAGAATACGCGTCCAGGAAGGAAAGACGTTCGCATCCAGCCGTGGAGTCGATAATTTGATCGATCCTCGGGAGGGGAAGTGATCCTTTGGACAATGTTTGTTGAGGCACGTAAAGTCGACGCACATGCGAAGGACCTTAGTGTTTTTCTTTGGCACCATCACGGGATTTGCTACCCATGTGGCTTCTGTGAATATCTCTTTGATAAAACCAGCTTCTTGTAGTCGATTGATTTCTGACAGCATAGCTTTGCGGTTTGGTTCCGAAAAACGCCGCAAAGGTTGTTTGATTGGTCTTGCTGATGGATCCAAATTTAGGTGGTGCTCGGCAAGTTCCCTGGGTACTCCTGGCATGTCAGCTGGACACCGTGCGAAGATTTCCCAGTTCTCACGGAGGAACTCGACGAGCGCGCTTTCCTATGCGATATCCATGTTGTTTGCAATGGATGTCGTCTTTTTCGGTCTGTCGGGTGAATCTGCACCTCCTTAGAATTTTTCTCTGTATTGAAAGTTGATTCTTTATTTGGCCTTCCAACGTCGCAGCGTCGTAATCAGTCATACTTTTCGACGCAAATACTCAGCTTGCATCCCGAAAGTTTCGATAACCGATGGAAATCCTTGTCGCATTTATCGGCTAAGGCGAAGCTCCCTTTGACTGTGATTGGTCCCTTGGGTCCGGGCAATCTCCACAACAGGTATGTATAGTGTGGTACTGCCATAAATCTAGCATATGCTGGTCGCCCCAACAAGGCGTGGTACTGCGATGGAAAATCCACGACTTCAAACTCCAGTTTCTCGATTCTATAATTTTCTCGGGTTCCAAACTCGAGGTTGATCTTCCCCAATGGGTAACTTGGTTTTTCCGGTGTGATGCCGTGGAACCTTGTGTCTGTTGGCTTCAAGTTTGCTAAGGATATGTTCATCTTCCTCAATGTATCTGCATACATAAGGTTTAAGCTGCTGCCACCATCTATGAATACTCGAGAAACATCAAATCCCGCAATGACTGCTGGCAGAATAAGTGCTGACTGCCCTGGTCGAGGAACTTGCTGCGGATGATCCGCTATGGTGAAGCCGATGTCTTGCCCTGACCAATTGAGGTACTCAACTGTTAGTGGAGGCATTTTCTGCCATGAACACCTGTCTCGAGATTACTTTTTGAGTTCTGTTGGACGGCCTTCCCTTCTGAATCATCGACACCGCTCCGTTTGAGTTAGGATCGACATAAGGTGGTGGTGGAGGTGCTGCCGCTATTCTGAGTTGATGCCGATTGTCGTCTGTAATCGCGGGAGGTGGCGGTAGGTGAACTTCGCTCCTAGGCTCCCGAGGATTTCTCTGTGCTGCTCGAGCGTGAGCGTTTTCTGCACATCTGAACATTGCTTGAAAATTTTGACAGTCTTTGGGTGCCCTGACTGTCTTTTCCCGTTGCTTTCGAGGAAAAAGTGCATCGGCACGGTCCGTTCAGCATTTCTTCGGGGGACACGAAAGGTCTTGGAAACCTTGGCCCACTATTTTGTCATTGCGGGAGTCGTCCCTATTATCGCCGCTGCTCATTGCTTCTCGATAATCATCTCTTGTTTCCTCCTGTGTTTGCCCGAAATCCTGCCGAAATTTGCCCTGGGCGTCATAGTTCGGACTGCCAAGGAAATCGTCGCCTTGATTGATAATTTCGACCACGGTCCTCCTCTGGCGACCTGTGTCGTTTATTGTGGACAGCGTCTTCTCCATCTTCCCATCTATTTGCTATCTCCATCAACGCGGATACTGTCTTTGGATTGGTCCTTCCCAAGTCCTCGACAAAATCTCCACGCCTAATTCCTGCGACAAACGCGTCTATTGCTCTCGTCGGATATGTTTTCTGCTGAGTTTTTATGATGTTCCACCTTTGGATGTATTTTCTCATTGACTCATCTGGCTTTTATCGACACGCTCTCAGCTCTTCTAACGACGCAGGTTTTTTGCACGTGGACCTGAAGTTTTTGACGAATACGTCCTCGAAACTTTCCCAGCTGTCGATAGATCCTGGCGGAAGCTTTTTGATCCAAGATCGTGCGGCTCCACTTAGGTGCACTTGAATACTTTGCATGGTTGTTGCCCTAGTTCCTCCAGTTAACTTCACCGTCTCGAGGTAGTCAATTAGCCAATCCTCTGGATCTTGCAGGCCGTCGAATTTTTGAAGTGATCAGCAACTTAAATCCCGAAGGGACTCGAGTTTTTCGTACTCTTCTTGTAAAGCACACCAGGCCGCACATATCCTCGTCATTAAGCTCCGGGGATTGCCGATGATCCCTGCTGCTGCTCCTATTATTTGCTTGCTCCTGTGTCTCTTGCTCCGCTTGGTCCTTCGTGCCGCCATTGCTGCCGCAGTCGTGGACTATTTTTCCTTGCCGCTCCTTCGGGAGGCGTTGATACAAACGCTGTTCCCATGCTCCAACCCTGCCTATTGTATAATGTTTCCCTTGGATCTCCTGGGGGTGGCCTAGATGCGAGGATATAATCCTGTGTCGCCATATACCCAGCTTCTGGTATCTTAGGGATAATGTTTCCTCTTGTGTCTATCGACATAAAGGACATGTCGAGATTTTGAATCAAGTGCTCTCTTTCTGCTTCGGGTATGTGTTGTAACCTTGATCTTCCTCTGTTCCGAGCCTCCCTGTGGCTATCACCCGAAACTCTAGATTGTCGACTTAGATCTGCCCTTCTCCTGCTGGATGCGGAAGCTGCCTCCTTTCTCTGTTCAACTCAGCATCATTTTCTATTTCTCGGCAGCTCGTGCGAGCCTATATTGATAAGCTTGCAGTTCTTGAGCCGTAGCCGTTGTCGTCATTGGCTCCGAACCATCTAGAGCTTTTGCAGCTCTATCCCAGGCTGCTTGTGGAAGTTGAACTCTGACACGTGGTGTGGGCCCGTCATATTTAGTGCCCATACCTCTCCTTAGATCTGAGGGATCGACATAGGGATTACCCAAATCGTCGAAAGCCTCTGATGTTTCCTCTTGGTTTTCGATAGCATAAATCTGATGATATTTTGTATTCAGATCTATGTTCGGTTTGGTGACATCATTGTTGAGATTGATGAAGACCTTGCCCACTGTGATGGATTTGTCGATGAAGTCGTAACTGTTGACATCGCTTGAGCCATCGCTTATATATGAGTCCGCAGATGACTCAAACGATGTGTCGCTCAAGATCTTGGCGAGTTTCTCTCTTGCTCTGGTACTGACGTAATATGTTGCCGAAGTTTCTTCTTCTGACTCGGTTGACGATGCATAGCTTGAAAAATCGGAATCGACCGCCGACAATCCCGACGAAATCGGAATTTCGACACGATACGATCCTTCCTTCTCGACGCGAAAGTGAAACCTTCCGAACGTCATCTCCATGGGCTCCGCCAGATGCATATGCATCCAAACGGGAGGGTGGGTGAGGAACAAAATCAACAAGACCAGCAGCGATCTGTTTACCTCGATCCATAGTGTTGCTTCCGGTTGACGATGTCGAAGACCTTGAACGTGCCATCGAGATCAGATCCTTACGCCTCTAATTCCCAGACGGCGCCAATTGGCAAGGGATTAACTTGTCAATGCCTACGGGTTATAGGCTAGGGTTTAGTTAGAAGTAGAGGGTAAGTAGATCTCGAAGGTTTCAGCGAAAAGTACTCGACGATTATGAAAACTAGGGTTGTGAACAATGATTCGATGATCTCCTCGTCCCTCGACTCCCCCTTTATATAAGAGGTGGAGCCGAGGGTTTCGTTTTATACAAGTTACAGAGTCCGGGACGGTTTCTGACTCATCCCGCCAGATTACAGAACACTTTCTATTACAATTCTACTTTCCTTAATATATCTTGGGCTCTTGAACCTTCTTATTCTTCGGGTAGTGGGCCTTCATTAAACCCCGGGTACTATCTTTGGCAGGCCCATTTGGGATGCCTATGTCAGGTTTCGCGGATGCAATCCTGAAGGTGGATTATTATTCATAGATGCAGTCGGATTACGGTCTATGTATATTATTGTAATGCCCGCATACTTTCATAGCATGTAATCTGCACCAACCATTAGCGTAGAATCTCTGTTTGTCAATTACCCATCTGTAATTTGTTTACCGAGCATATTTATTTTATTGGGGAGGCGCCTCTAGTGAACTGTGGATCCCGGTCCTTCTTTTTTAAATTGCAATTTTCTACAGTATTTTTCTGTTCTGTTCCCTGCAAACAATTCTTCTTCCACACGGTTCGTTTAATCCTTTGTTTTCAGCAAAACCAGTGAGCTTGACACCCTCGCTGAAAGTTGGGGACAAAGTACTTGGTTGTTTATGTGCAGGTCTCCACGTTGCTGCTGACGCCGGCTGTGCGCCCTGCCACAAGTTGGTTTGCAACACCTCGGGAGAGAACGTTTTTCTCCTACTGGTCGATAAACCTTGGTTTCTTACTGAGAAAAAACTTCCTGTTGTGCTCATCATACCTTCCCCTTGGGGTTTCACTCAACGTTGCGCATAAATTATCCTTCATCAACTCCGCGCTTAGCAAGCATTCAAGCGAAAGTAATGAGAATGTGAGGTTTACTCAACCATTGATTATTTGAATTTTTTGATTTCTTAACCCTAATAGGCATATGATATTTACAAAAATGTACTTTTCTTGCATATTTACTTCAGTAGTAGATTCTTCTATTGCTTAAACTAGAAAAATACTAAGTTTTTTCACCCTAATTTTAGGGGTGGTACAATTCATGACATAATGATGAAGGATCTACTAGACACTTACAAATAATATATCAATGATAGTTATACTATTTTTGTTTATCAACTTCAAATTTCTATAATCTACAAAAAAATATATAGTTAGCAAGAAAATAAAATCACCTCTTTGTACACTACAAAGTTGTCCTCCTTTTCTAGGTTTCTAGTTTGAGGCAGTATGCTAGCAAGGAAAAAGCACTTTAGACATGAATGGATTTAGTGCTTACTTTTTTCGATGCTGACAATTTTTACATGGTGATTCAGTTCATAGTTTATTTTTAAGTAATCTTCAGCTTTAAATTTTATAGAATTTCCACCAAGAATAAACAACATACCAAATAAAGGTAATGACAATACTAATCATAAAATTTTATATATCCTCAAGATAAAAATAAAAATACTAAAGTAATGCATATCCTGTGAACTTTTCCAACAGCAAATAATATTTTCTTCCATTAAGGTATCCTTAAAGATTTTAGAATGAACTCCTTAGGGTTGAAAAATTAGAGTGACAATATGAATAAAGTTTTAATATTTTTTATGTAAAATTTCCTAAAAATTATAGTTTATGTGAAAGGGATTTAGCTAGTGAAAAATAAAAGAGATATGCCTGAGCCAATGACCTATCTTTTCATTTTGAAATTCCAACTCGAATCTCCAATGCACTATAACTATTTACTAGTTAATTTAATTTAATAATAATAGTCTTGCAATTATTATATTATGAGATTCCGAGGTAAAATCATTCATGAAAAAATGAATGACTCTCCTAAAAGTATGGATATTGTACAAACAAATAGTAATTAATAAAAGTTCCAAGTAGGGGAAATAATTAATATACGCCCCGTTGGGAAGCTATAATATAACATAAATTAGCCATGCTTACAATGCTTCACCCACTATCCATATTGGAACTAAGTGTTTATCTTAACTTTGATGTGAAATCTTCAAATAGTTTGCAATCCTACCTTGGGTTATGCATTATTGGCTCACATGGTGAAATCATGTTGAGTTTCTTCAAATAGTTTGCAATGCCTACCTTAGGTTGTGCATAATTGGCTCACATGGTGAAATCATTTTGATTTTTTGAGACATAGTTCTGCATGGCGTGTGAGTTCATATCTATTAATAGATAAACAATGACAATAGTCTGTTGAAGATTTCACTTCCCTAGAATATTAACAAATCTTGAATCGTCCATTTCACTAAAAAATATTGTCCCACATTAGAGGGCTAGTGGCATCCAACCTACTATCTTTCATACTATTTAAGTAGATGCATCTATTTCAAAAGATTTCTTCTAGCATACATACATATGTTATGAGGCCATTGTGTATATGTATTCATCAAACACGATAGTCCTACATCTTCATGTAAAATCATGATGACATCTAGAGATGGAAACTAATAATAAAGTTCAAAGATTGCGGTAATTTAGCTAGGATTTGGTGATCTTGGATATGGCAAGAAATTTATAATATAGTAACCATACTACATTTTAAAAGGATTTCAAACTTGATAACTTATTGTGAAATGATCAAATGCTCAATAATTGAGATCATACTATGGTAGAATATATTTTCTAGTTCCTTAGGACATCCTATATTGGTCATATAGTTCCCTTGTAACAAACAATGACTTAGTATGCTTTATCCTTGGAGCTTTATTGAAAATCAAGTTTCTTGCATATATATCCACTATGTTGAGAAAAGAATTTCTGATCATATGTAGTATGAAAATTATCTTGCTTGGGTGTGTATGTAGTATGTGTACATAAAAGTGAAAGAACTTAACAAACAAACATTATGTCTGACATTCAAAGGCCGAAGATAATTCCAAATAGAAGGAAACAACAATAAATTCAACTTTGGGTAGTATACATGGCCACATGTTCATTTGTGTTTCCATGTTTTTAGCTCAACATGTCTTGCTAGCTCCTTTCCGAACAAACCATTCCCATGTGAATTAGGGTATAGTAGTTCACTTAAATTACTATTAAATACATTATTATCCGGAAACCACAAAAATAATAACACCATTGTGAAAATGAAGCCGGATTTTATAACCAATGCGAAAAAATATGGAACATTCAAATGAAACTAATGAGAATGTGAAATTTAGTAAACCATTGAATATTTGAACTTTTGGATTTATCAACTCTAATAGGCGTATGATATTGATGAATAAATTGTACTTTTCTTGCATATTTACTCAGCAGTAGATTTCTCCTATTGCTTACACCACTAAATACTAAGTTCATTTCACCATAATTTGAGGGGTGATACAATTCATGTTACAATTATGAAGGATCTACTAGACACTTACAAATCATAGATCAATGATATTTATATTATGTTTATTTATGAACTTCAAAGTTCTATAATCTATAAAAAATAGTTACCACGAAAATAAAATCACCTATTTGTGCCCTACAAAGTTGTCCTCCTTTTCTAGGTTTCTAGTTTAAGGCAGTATGCTAGCAAGGAAAAGGCATTTTAGACATGAAAGGATATAATGCTTAGATATTTCTATGGTGACAATTTCTTACATGGTGATTCAGTTCTTCGTTGATTTTTAAGTAATTAATATTCAGATTTTAATTTTGTAGAATTCCCGCCAAAAATAAACAACCGACCAAATAGAGTTAAATGACAATACTAATCATAAAATTTTAGATATCATCGAGACAAAAATAATACTACTACAGTAATGTATAACCTGTGAACTTTTTCCAATAGAAAATAGTATTTCTTACATTAAGGTTATCCTTAAACATATTAGAATGGACTACTTAGTGG
Source organism: Lolium multiflorum (assembly GCA_030979885.1). Lineage (NCBI taxonomy): Eukaryota > Viridiplantae > Streptophyta > Magnoliopsida > Poales > Poaceae > Lolium > Lolium multiflorum. The sequence continues at coordinate 293,135,694 of CM061750.1, forward strand.
CGATAAATCAGGGTGACAATATGAATAAAGTTTTTATATTGTTTATGTAAAATTTCCTAAAAATTATTGTTTATGTGAAAGGGATTTAGTTAGTGAAAACGAAAAGAGATACATAATCACTTCTGATCCAAAGACCTATCTTTTCATTTTTGAAATTCCAATTTGAATCTCCAATACACGGTAACTGCATTACTACTAAATTTAATTTAATGTTACAAGTATTCCAAATATTATATTTTGAGATTCCGAAGTAAAATCATTCATAAAAAATGAAGGACTCTCCTAAAACTATGGATATGGTACAAAAAATTGAATTAATAAAAGTTCCAAACATTTCTACACACCACTATGATGCAACAGAAGAAGACAACCTCATGTGTGTCAATGTTTCTCATACAATTGGTAGTTAACAAGGTAATACCGCAATAACTAGCACTTAGTTGAGGTCATGCTCAAAGAGTAAGTGTGTGCATCCTCCATCTCAAAAAAAAAGTGTGTGCATCCTCCGGATATCATGCATTTATAATGCAGGTATAGCATGCATGGCTTGCTCGAAAAAACGGATACGTTGTTCATTAATTTTCTTGAAGCTTGCAATAGGGTAATAATTAATATACTCCATGTTGGAAAGCTAGAATATAACATAAATTATACATGCTTACAATGCTTCACCCAATTTCATACTGACACCTCATGTTTATCTTAATTTTGATGTGAAATCTTCAAATAGTTTGCAATGCATACCTTAGGTTGTGCATTATTGGCTCACATAGCGAAATCATGTTGAGTTCTCGAGATATACATCTGCCTGGCTTGTGAGTTCATATATATTAGTAGATAAACCATGGAAATAATTTTTCAGAGGTTTCACTTACAATATTTACCTAGAAGATTAACAAATCATGAATCGTATATTTCACTAAATAAGATTGTCCCACATTAGAGGGCTAGCCATCTAAAGAGAGACATTCTTGTTTAGTGAAATGACAACTCAAGACTTGTTAATCTTCTAGGTAAGTATTGAAAATGGAATCTTCAAAACATTATTGCCATGGTTTATCTACTAATAGAAATGAACTCACAAGCCATGAAGGCGTATGTCTCGGAAATTCAACATGATATCGCTATGCGAGGAAATAATGTACAACCTAAGGTAGGGATTGGAAACTATTTCAAGATTTCATATCAAATTTAAGATAAACACAAAGTATCGGTATGATAGAGGGTGAAGCACTGTAAGCATGGATAATGCTATATTCTCGCTTTCTAACATGGAGTATATTAATTATTACCCTATTGCAAGCTTCAAGAAAATTAGTGAACCACGTATCCGTTTTTTCCGAGCAAGCCATGCATGCTATACCTGCATTATAAATGCATGATATCCAGAGGATGCACACACTTACTCTTGATATAATTTATCATACGATAAATAACGGATTTTCAAGACCCAACCTTTGAGCATGACCTCAACTAAGTGCTAGTTATTTCCGTTCTTCCTTGTCAATTGCCCATTGTACGAGACACGTGGGCACACATGACGTTGTCGTCTTCTGTTGCATCATAGTGGTGTAGAAAATTTTGGAACTTTTATTAATTACTTTTTTTTGTACCATATCCATACTTTTTAGAGAGTTCTTCATCTTTTATAAACAATTTTACCTATGAGTCTAAAAATATAATAATTTGAAAACTCCTAATATTAAATTCAAATATTATTCAAACAATTACTGTGCGTTGGGGTTTCGAATTGGAATTTCAAAATGAAAGATAGGTCTTTGGCACACTTGTGGTGCTGCAACTATGATAAGACAAGGGGTATCACGCACAAGTAACTATCTCTCTCTGCACGCGCTCTCCATCGCCAATCGCCGCCATCCCCGCGCGCCTCTAGTCCGACAACGGCGTCGATCCACACCGGTCATCTTCATCAACCGCGCGGCATGGCTGCACGCGTCACACAGGGGATACCTACGTGCGATGCAGCAGGCTGTCTTGCCTGCGCGGTCTCCATCGCCGGTTCGTCTACGTCGTCATCGCCTGGGACTACATCGACAACGACGCCATCGACTCCGATCTGCGTGTCGTCCACGCCATGGCGCTTATCGGTCTGATCAACCGATCGCGCGCACCCCTCCACCAAGCACGTTCCCGAGCACGCGCCTACCACCGATCAAGCTACGGGTTGCCACTGTGTCGCCCATTCGGCCTCGTCCTCGACTGTTCGGACTGCATCGACTTGGCATCGACACCCCTCTTCGACGACTGCCCGACGCATCTCCGTCACTCTCCTCGCGCACTATGCGCTTGCGGCTTCATGTGCGGCTACCTCGACACCGGCACCCGACCACGACATCAACCACGGCATCCCCTCGCGTGGCTACCCCGACCAAAGTTGCAGCACCCACACGCTCTCGGCTACCTCGACATCGGCACAAAGGGCTATCAACTCGCATGAGGACATCGGCTTCTTCTACAGTCCAAGAATTCGCGACACGACGCCGTCCACGATGCTCACGCTATGACTGCGGTGGAGTGTTAGCCTTCTGGGGCCCACTTCGGTTTATCTCCAGTCTGACCGTTCATGATTTTACTGTTGTTCACGTCACTACTGCTACGACTGCGGGGGAGTGTTAGAGATATATTTGGTATAGGTATATTAGGTAGTCTAGGTTTTGTAATCTCTACCCACCATATCTCTAGGAGAGCTATCTTAGCATCCAAGTTTGTACCACTATATATACTCGACCGAGAGGCTCAATACAACATCCAACATATTCCGCCAATCTCTCCTCTCTCTCTATCGTGGTTGTGCCGAATAGGCTATACCACGGTGGGGACTTAACTTAGCCTGAGTGGCCCACTTGGGTGGTAGAATCATCAAAATAGTCGTGTGGCTTAGTTTCTAGAAGAAGGAGGCCCATCCGAGTAAGGATAGTTGCCCAAGCCATATTCTAGAAGGTTCAGGAAGACGGAAGACTTGTAGTGAAACAGACGGCATACTTGCCGACATAGATTAGGGCTCCGTAGTCAGTTAGGTTTGTACCTCCATTGAATCCTAGGTCTTGGCGCCTTTATAAGCTGGCCTGGAGATAGCCTTTAGGGCGACGACTCAATACACATAACAACCATTATGGTAACTTTTAGCGGGACGTAGTGATCCTCCATCGAGGGGACCTGAACCTGGGTATACCGTTAGCCGACCAGCTTTTCTGCTAGATGGCGAAGTTTCAAATAAAGACATTTTGCAAACCTTCAACATTGTTTTGCTGACTAGGAAGAATCAATGTGGATGATCATCTTCAAGTTCTTCGTTAAGATGGTACAAGTCTCGAAGTGTTCCATGGACTACTATCGTGGTTGTGCCGAATAGGGTATACCACGGCACGGGCTTAACCTAGAAATTCTGGGTGGCCCACTTGGGTGGTAGAATCATCAAAATAGCCGGGTGGCTTAGTTTCTAGAAGATGGACGCCCATCCTACTAAGGATAGTTGTCCAAGCCATATTCTAGAAGGTTCAGGAAGACGGAAGACTTGCAGGGCAAGAGACGGCATACTTGCCGACATAGATTAGGGCTCCGCAGTCGGTTAGGTTTGTACCTCCATCGAACACTAGGTCTTGGCGTCTTTATAAGCTGGCCTGGAGACAGCCTTTATGGCGATGACTCAATACACATAACAACCATTATAGTGAGTTTTAGCAGGACGTAGCGATCCTCCGTCGAGGGGACCTAAGATAATCTCTAACAGAGCCGGTAAATCCCGCCGGAACTGAACTTTTCTGGTGGATTTACGGGTTCGGGCCGAATGTGTCGCAGAACAGAGCCCGAAAAGATGGGCTGGCCCGTAAAAGAAGTTCAGGGGCCCGAGAAACTCCCCGCACGCCCGTATTAAAAGGGTTCACAGAGGGCAGTTCGGTTCGCAAACCCTACTCTCCTCCGTCGTTCCTCTCCCTCCGCCGCTGCCAAGCACCATTTCCGGCAAGCAATCCAGCGAGCCCCAGGCAGCGATCCAGCGCATGCCGGTTGATACGTCCAAAACTTATCTACTTTCCCGAACACTTTTGCTATTGTTTTGCCTCTAATTTGTGTATTTTAGATACAACTAACACGGACTAACGCTTTTTTCAGCAGAATTGCCCTGGTGTCTTATTTTTGTGCAGAAAATCAACTTTCAGGAAAATCCCCGGACATAATTGCAATGGGCCTATTTTCACAGAAGACTTACGGAGCCGAAGACGAGACGGAGGGGGCCATGAGGTGCCCACCATATGGCGGCGCGGTGGGCCCCCGGGCCGCGCCGCCCTATGGTGACGCCGCCTCGGCTAGCCCCCGACGCTCCTCTCTAGACTACTTAAAGCCCTTGACCTAAAAACGCACGGGGGTTCGACCAATTTTCCAGAAGACATCCAGAACTCCGCCAACATCGCAAAACTCAATCTCGGGATCAGAAACTCCGTTCTGGCACCCTGCCGGGATGGGGAATTGGAGGAGATCATCACCATCATCATCACCGACGCCTCTCCATCAACCATCCATGCTTCCCCCATCCATGTGTGAGTAAATCCCCCGCTGTAGGCTGAAGGGGATGGTAGGGATTGGATGAGATTGTTCATGTAATAGCCATAAGATTGTTAGGGCATAGTGCCTAGTATCCGTTGTTGGTACTTTTATGATATTGTTGCAACTTATTATGCTTAATGCTTGTCACTAGGGCCCGAGTGGCATGATTTCAGATCTGAACATGTTATTGATTCATGATGATATTCATTGTTTTATGATCTTACATGCAAGTTGTATACACATATTGATGTCCGGAACCCGAGGCCCCAAAGTGATAGAAATTGGGACAACAGGAGGGGAAGACTGTGATATGAGGATCACATGTGTTCATGGAGTGTTAATGCTTTGCTCCGTTGCTCTATTAAAAGGAGTACCTTAATTACCAGTAGTTTCCCTAGAGGCTCGGCTGCCACCGGCTGGTAGGACAATAGATGGTGTGCACGTTTCTCATTGCGAGCACGTACGACTATATACGAAACACATGCCTATGGTTGTTTAGTACTTGGATACTGTTTTATTATTATCTGCAAATGCCTTGCCTTGATTATTACATGAGTTATCTTATCCATGCAGCGCCTGTTCATCCATCCCTATGCCTACAGTGTTTTAATCCTACTGTTTACTATAATCACTACTGTTGTCTTTATTACATTGCTGCTTATATTTCACTACTGCTACTGCTATAAAACTTTTGCTACTGATAAACTCTTGCGAGCAAGTCTATTTCAGGTGCAGCTGAATTGACAACTCCGCTGTTAAGGCTTACAAATATTCTTTGGCTCCCCTTGTGTCGAATCAATAAATTGGGTTTTACTTCCCTTGAAGACTGTTGTGATCCCCTATACTTGTGGGTCATCACCGGTGCAAGATGGCGTCCTGTGGCGGCTCCGAAGGCCGTGGCGCCGGATTGGGCGGCGGCGCCTCGCCGCCACATCCGCCCGTGTTCCACACCGAGGCGGACACCGTCCGCCGGGGGCTTAACCTAGAAATCTTGGGTGGCCCACTTGGGTGGTAGAATCATCAAAATAGTTGGGTGGGTTAGTTTCTAGAAGATGGAGGCCCATCCGACTAAGAATAGTTGCCCAAGCCATATTCTAGAAGGTTCAGGAAGATAGAAAGACTTGCAATGCAAGAGACAGCATACTTGCCAACATAGATTAGGGCTCCGTAGTCGGATAGGTTTGTACCTCCATGGAACCCTAGGTTTTTGGGTCTTTATAAGCTGTCCTGGAGACAGCCTTTAGGGCGACAACTCAATACCACATAACATACATTAAAGTGACTTTTAGCAGGACGTAGCGATCCTCCATCGAGGGGACCTGAACCTGGGTATACCGCCAACTTACACCATCCTGAGCAACCCGTCGTCTAGCTCTGCTACTAACCCCAAGTCGTGAGTACCCCCCATGGCACTATTGTTAGCAAGGCAAGGACATGGAACTTTCGAGGTGTGGTGCTACTATTTTTATGCCTATAGGCTATTTCCTACGAGTGCATTCTTACTTATCGAAAGGTACTATAATTGATCCCTTCACTTATGGGATATCAGCAGTCTAGGCAGTTCGAGGTGAAAGGACTGCCAAGGTCAACAGAATTCATTCTCTCATGGAAGTGATGGCGTTCACGGGGGACTAACCTTCTTGGACGCATCGTAGTTGACCCGTCTCCTCTTGTACACTCGATCTCAAGGGTATTTATTGGATCCATGCACCGTAGATCAGGCGATGGTGTTTTCCTCAGCGTAACATCAACATTCAACTCGTTGTAGGCATCGTGTCAAAGTTTGACACCAGCTGGAGGGGCCAGTGTTCAGCGGCTTGTCTGCATGGATGCCTAGGCGGCTACCTCAGATCCTTCATGTGATCTCTATTTTGCCACAATGACGGTGGCGAGCATATTTGGGTCGCGGTATGCGCGTCGGAGCTATCACCTAGTTTCCTCGGTTGTGACAATGATGCATGGAGGGTTGTTGCTTCTAGGACTCTCGGTGGACGCAATCATGCATATTTCTTCTGTGAAGCTTGTTGCCAAAGTCAAAGTGGTCATTTGTTGGCATGAGCCTATGCGGTCTTCGTGTAACCGTCGCGGGATTCATCCCATTGATGATGCCTGCAGCAAAGTCAGAATCGTTGTACCGGGGCGACGATGGGTGATGAGGATGATGTTTACGGTCACTTTCTACGGGTGTTCTCTTTTTAGCCGTGTGTGCGCGAGTTCGCTTCAGCAGCCAGGTTGGTGAGTTTGGCGACGGTCGTGCTCCATGCGTAGTTTTAAAATATACTTGAATGGTTTTTCCGGTTCACCAGTGGAACCATTGGTTTCTCCGGTTCACTTGCCGGTTCGATAGTTACAAGAAATATTTTTGGTGTACTGATAGTTCTTGATCTCAAATGGTTGTCAAAATGGAGCCTTTTGCTTCGTCAATTGAAATAATATTTAGGATGTCTCTCACTTGTAGTAAACTTGTTTGTTGCCGAGTGTGATAAGTTATGTGCGGTTTATACATACTGTTTTTTCACGATCATCTCTAGTCTTAGGTCGTACGTACCTGCATCCATGGACAATCCACGCCATTTGAAGTATATTAGGCACTACCTCCAATTTTAAAGTAAGTGTGGCAACTTTATTTAGATACGGATGAATTTAGTCCTAGTTTAATGTGTACATACACCCATACCTAGATAAAGTTGCAATACTTATTTTGGAACAAAGGAAATACGTCCAATAATATATTGAAAAATAAAAAGGTACAAAAATGGGTTTTGGATGAATAAATGGTAGGAATTGACTAGTAATATAGGCTGGATCTTTGAAGAGGAAAGATGCGTGGCGCCACTTCATGTCATTCATTGCATATTATGAATATGGATATGCATACGCGCCCACAATATTCTCATGTGTGTACATACATAAATTAGTTGTACCCAAAAAAAATCTTAGTAAATACTAAATAGATATCAAAAATTGGCACATACTATGCGTTTACGATTTTTCAATAAAGAAATATCAAATCTTGGATGATTGGGTCTTCGGGTGATGGCCCTATAAATAGACGAGCATGGCCCTGGCGCATTGCACTTGCACCACACCACTCTCTTGCCTGCAAATGCGCAGCTGCCTCCTCCTCCTCCTTCTGGTAAAAATCCACCTAATATCGACATATCTTTCTTGAGTTGTAGTTGCAGATGTTGTTCTTTGGATCTCATTCGACAGATTTGACTCCAGCTGATTACTAGCTGGTAGATTTGCATACGTCTGAATAGATTGAGATACTAGACAGCTTTTTCTTGTGGTGAAGTATACTAGACAAGGTTTTTGAAATCCACATATTTGTTCTGCGTACTCAAGCTGCATGGAAGATTGAAATACAAAACGTTTTTTCTTCTTTTGTTATATCGCCATCTCCTTGCGTGTTGTAGCTAGTTCTTCGTTTGTGTTCTTGGATAGATGTACGTGTGATTTTCCTATAACAAAGAGACCGAAGTGCTTCCATTATTTCCCACTAAGATGGAGAGAAAACATCACCATGTATTGGACACACAATGGATTTTATTTTTTTCATCTCGTTGGCCAGATTTGACTCAAGCTGATTGCTTTTTTTTAGATCAAGTTGGTAGATCTTTATTTCCAAATGGATTCAAACACTATACAAGCTTTTTCTTGTGAAGAATACTACACTAGTTATTTGATATCCAAATATTTGTGCCACATGTAGATCTAGATCTACTTTTCTTCGGAAATGTTTTAAAGGATTTCTGATGTTAATTACTACTGTGCATTATTAAAGATATGCTGTAGTCTAGGATTAATTAATAAACTTGCACGGTTCAAGAATGCTAATACAATCTTGCGCTGGATCTGATATGAATATTTGATTCACCAATATTAATGTTTGATATGTCATTCATTTCGGCCTTGCCATGCATGGTCACGTTTCATTCAGAAGTTTAGATTGGAAGGAAAACCATTTGTATTTCCGATGTGCTGTAACATATAATCAAGTTTGCTGTTTTTTACCTATCGCTTAAGTATATAATTAATCGTTGGTTATCGTTCTTCTTAGATTGCGGCGACGGGCAAGGCAGCTGCGGCGTCGAAGCAGGTTGAGGCCACCATGGACTACCAGACGCACATGGAGCAGATGCTGCAGTTTCTCGGAAGCTACCACTCGCCGGTGTACGGGAGCCGGGACAATTTCATCAACGGGGTGAAGCGTGGAGTGATCTACACGCTCACCCTGGACCCCATCCTCAAGGGGGATGAAACAACTGTGATGCCCGTCAGCTTCGAGACGCGGCGCGATAGCGAGCAGGAGGCCATCCAGGAGACGGCGCGCCTTGCCCTTCTCCACCTCGCGAACCACCACGCCGCCGAGCTGAAGAGCACCGTGTTCCGCCTCTACCCGGGTGCTAGTCATCCTGGCGCGGACCCACGCCCGCAACGTCCCCTGGTGGAGGGGAAAGAGGACGCCACGGTGGCGCAGCTGGCAAGCTTCGCGCTCGCGCAGGCCTCCTTTGCTCACACCACGGCCGCCCAGCTGGGACGCACGCAAGAAAACCTCAGCCGTGTGCAGGCGGCCCTGCGTGCCGCGCGGAGGAGGGTCGCAGAACTAAGCAACATCAAGTATGAACTCGCCGCCGCGCAGACGAGGATCGCCGAGCTGGAGGACGCGTTCTTCCACGGCAATCCGGAAGACGACGACGTGATGGTGGAGGCAGCTCCTCCTGTCCAGGAGCAGCCGGTGGAGGAGGATGCAGACTCGGACGTACCAGAGCAGGAGGAGGATGAGGAGTTGCTTCAGCCGGCCCCTGCGCCCGTCCCCGCTCCTGTTCTCTACTACACCCGCCGCCGTGGACGCGACGGCAAGTAATCTGGCTGCTGCTGCAGCCTCAGATCTTTCGTCGTGGAGCATTATAGTTCGTGAGAAACTGTTTATCTATGTGGTCTGTTATAAATTAGGTCGAGCTAGCGCTACAGGAACCTCTAATAGTCTTCCTCCCTAGCCTTGCGTTTCATGCTTTGAATAAATCGAATGCTCCACAGACTGATGATAAAGCTTGATACTTATCTCCATTTTGGATCCTCAAAGGCTTGTTGTGTTTCACTATTCCAGTAATCTAGTTACAATTCACATATGCCCCCGCGGTCCTGTTCGTCCATAACCTAGCAGAACCGTGTACGTGTGCGCAGCTCATCAGAGACACTCGAGCTTACGACCACAGATTCAACAAGTTCCTTGCTCTGTCGCTGCTATATATAATAGCACTTCGATTACAAGCAAATATGCATATGGTTGAACATGGCCGTGACTTAAATATGCACTTCGATTACAAGCAAATAATGTAGAACTGGGCACTCAGAAAAAATGCTAGGACGTCTCCAAGATTAAGCATCAGGCTTCCTCGTGTCTTGTTCCGATGTTAAACTCCTCTCCCTGATTGACAAATTCTACAGTTTGACACCGTAATTAAGCAGCCAACAGCAACCACACATCTAGTGTCAACACTAGCACTGCCGGCGTTTTTGCCATGCATGGTATGTTCCACCTGTTGATTCACGCTGGAATGCTTCACCAAGTTTCGTCGTGCTTCAGAAAACTCACGAATTGACACGCAATGGAACACGATGAAACCATTCATGTAGAAAGTTATTTCTGGCACTAGCGTCTTACATCTCTACAACTGTAAGCTTGTGTTTTACTTTTTACACATATTTGTATTGGGGTTATAGTAATTTTATTTCTTCGTGCTATAGAGTTGTTTTACTTGCATTTCAATTGCCTAAGATTTTCTTTAGGGGTTATTTGCCTTCATATTTTTCTTCCATTGGATTCATATTTTGTGCAACTTTAGATAATAGTTTCTTAAACACTTATGTATCAATTATTGTTTTAGATTCCTAGAAAGAAGCACTTGCATTCTCCCCATCCATTACACATGTAACGGAAATACTTTTCTATTTACACGCATGGTGTGGTGTTTTTATTGTTCAGTGCTTTGATCTATCAACCCATTAGGCCCTAACATTACAGAAAATTGTTTTTTCGTCGGAGGGGATCTAAATAGTTTTAATTATGGCAATCTTGATTTTCTCTCATATGGATGATTTTAGCGAACTCATGGTTTTCTACTCAGAGAAGTAGCGCTAGGTTTGTTGTGGCGACAGAGCTTCTTAGCAGCGTTGTCCTGTGGTGTTCTGGCGTGAGTATGTATTTCTTTTCATTGTCACTAGTTAAATCCCTTTTACATAAACAATAATTTTCAGAAAATTTTACATAAACAAAATTAAAACTTTATTCATATTGTCACTCTAATTTATCTCCCCTAAGGAGTTCATTCTAAACTTTCTAAGGATAACCTTAATGGACGAAAATACTATTTGTAGTTGGACAAAGTTCATGGGGTACACATCACTCCAGTATTACTATTTTCATCTCGAGGATATCTAAAAGTTTATGATCAGTTTGGACTTTTGGATTTATCAACCCTAATAGAAATATGATATTGATGAAACAAAATGTACGTTTCTTGCATTTTACTTCAGCAGTAGATTTTTTCTATTGCATACACCACTAAATACTAAGTTTTTTCACCCTAATTTGAAAGATGATACAATTCATGCTACAATTCTGAAGGATCTACTAGACACGTAAAAATCATAGATCACTGATAGTTATATTATGTTTATTTATCAACTTCAAAGTTCTATAATCTACAAATAATCATAGTTAGCAACCACCTATTTGTGCACTACAAAGCCGTCGTCCTTTTCTAGGTTTCTAGTTTGGAGCACAAAGCTAGCAAGGAAAAAGGCACTTTAAACATGAACGGATTTAATGCTTAGGTATAGATAATTTTTTACATGGTGATTCAGTCTTTAGTTGATTTTTAAGTCATTAACCTTAAGATTTAAATTTTATAGAATTCCCATCAAGAGTAAACAACCGACCAAATAAAGGCAAATGATAGTACTAGTCATAAACTTTTGGATATCCTCGAGATGAAAATACTAATACTAGCGTAATGTATACCCGGTGAACTTTGTCAAACAGTAAATAGTATTTTCTTCAATTAAGGTTATTCTTAAATATTTTAGAATGAACTCGTTAGGAGTGATAAATAAGAGTGACAATTTGAATAAAGTTTCAATATTGTTTATGAAAAAAATTCTAAAAATTTTTGTTTATGTGAAAAGAATTTAATTAGTAACAATGAAAAGAGATGCATACTCATGCGTGAGCCAAAGACCTATCTTTCATTTTTAAATTATAATTCAAATCTCCAATGCACGATAACTACATTTCTACTAAATTGAATTTAATATTAATATTTTCCAATTAATATATTTTCATATTCCGATGTAAAATTGTTCATAAAAATGAATAACTCTCCTAAAAGTATGGATATCGTAAAATTGTAATCAATAAAAGTTCCAAACTTTTCTACACCACTATGATGCAATAGAAGACGACAACATCATGCGTGCCCACGTGTCTCGTACAATTGGTAGTTGACAAGGCAGTACCGTAATAACTAGTACTTAGTTGAGGTCATGCTCAAAAAGAGTGCGTCTTGAAAATCTGTTATTTGTCATATGATTGGTTATAGCAAGGTAATTACATGCATCCTCCGGATATCATGCATTTATAATGCAAAGAAAGCATGCATAGCTTGCTCGCAGAAATGGCTACGTGGTTCATTAATTTTCGTGAAGCTTACAATAGATTAATAAACTAAAAATTAATTTACTCGATGGAAAGATAGAATATAACATAAATTATCCATGCATACAATGCTTCACACTGTCATATCGACACTTCGTGTTTATCTTAACTTTGATGTGAAATCTTGAAATAGTTTGCAATGTCTACCTTAGGTTGTACACTATTGGCTCACATGGAGAAATTATGTTGAGTTTCCGAAACATATGTCTGCCTGGCTTGTGAGTTTATTTCTATAGTAGATAAACCATGATAATAGTATTTTGTAGATTTCATTTCCAATACTTACCTAGAAGATTAACAGATCCTGAATCACCCAATTCACTAAACAAGATAGTCCCACATTAGATGGATGGTGCTATCAAACCTACTATCTTTCATATTAAGTAGATGCATCTATTTCAAAACATTGCTACGGGCATACATACATATGTCGTGAGGCCGTGTATGAGTAATTGAGTATTCATGAAACACGATAGTCCTACATCTTCAATTAAAATCATGGTGCCATCAGGTGATTGAAACTACTAATATGTTTCAAAGATGGAGGTAATTTAACTAGGATTTGGTGATTTTGGATACGGTAATATATTTCTAACATAATGATCATACTAAATTTTAGAAGGTTTGAAGCTCGAGAACTTGTTTTGAAATGATCAAATGTTCAATACTATTGAGATCATACTATGGTAGAATTAATTTTCTAGGTCCTTAGGACATCCTATGTTGGTCAGATAGTTCCCTTGTAACAAACAATGAGTTAGTATGCTTTATTCATGGTGCTTCATTAATAAACATGTTTCTAGCATATATGTCCACTATGGCGAGCAAAGAATTTTTGATGCAAGAATAGTATGAAAATTATCTTGCTTGGGTGTGTTTGTAGTTAATGTAGCTAAAAGTGAAAGAACTTCACAAACAAACATTTTGTCTTAACATTCAAAGGCACTAACTAAGATAATTCCAAATGGAAGGAAGAACAACAATAAATTCAACTTTGGGTGATATATGTGGACACATCTTCATGTGTGTTTCCATGTTTATAGCTCAACATGTCTTGCTAGTTCCTTTCCAAACAAACCATTTGCATGTTAATTAGGGTATAGTAATTTTCTAAAATTTCTATTAAATAAATCATTATCTAGGAACCACAAAAATAATAAGACCATTGTGTAAATGAAGCTGAATTTTGTAACGACATTCAAAAAATACGGAGCATTGATACGTCCCAAATGTATCTATAATTTTTGATGCTCCATGTTTGTTTTGTTACAATTCTTATATGTTTTATGTGCACTTTTCCACACTTTTTAGCATTTTCTTGGACTAACCTATTAACGCATTGTCGTAGTGTCAGTTCCTATTTTCTGACATTTTTGTGTTTCAGAAAAGTTGTACATGAAAGTTTATCGGAATTGGATAAAACAAAAGCCCAGAGTCTTATTTTTCCGGAACGAAGACGGAGCTAGAAGGACACGCGCAGGAGAGATGCCACGTGCAGTACAAAGGGCAGGCGCGGCCCCACCCTTGGCCGCGCCTGGCCCATGTACTGGCGCCTTATCGCCTCGTTTGCTCCGCCCTTCTTCCTATTTATTTCCTTGTATCGGGAAAACCCCAGAGACCCGAGCCTCCATCCACGAAAAGTTCCGACGCCGCCGTCAATCGAAACCCTAGTTCAGGAGGGTTCTGCAGTCCATCCAGGAACCCTTCCAGAGAGGGAAATCACCGCCGGAGGCCTCTACATCGCCATGTCTTCATACGAGGTGATGCGTGAGTAGTCCTCCACGGGACCATGGGTCCATAGCAGTAGCTAGATGGCTGTCCTCTCAGCTCCTTGTTGTGCTTCATGTATAGATCTTGTGAGCTACCTAACATGATCAGGATCATCTATTTGTAATTGCTACATGTTGGTTGTATGTCGATCCGATTTATAGAGAGATTGCTTTGGTTGGGATTATGTATTATGTTATTACGATCTTGCATGCTCTCCATTTCTAGTAGATTATCTGGCCAAGTAGATGCTAGCGACTCCAAGAGGGAGTATTTCTGCTCGATAGTGGGTAATGCCTCTATTTAACCATGGGAAGTGACTTTGTTCTCTACAGTTGTAGATGTGTTGTTGCTACTAGGGAGAAAATTGCGGTGTTCTATTCAAGGGTAGTTTCATCGTTTACTTTACACACATTGCTTAAAGGAATAGTCCATTGCTTGCAACTTAATACTGGAGGGTGTCGCGGATGCAATCCTGAAGGTGGATTATTAGTCATAGATGCAGTTGGATTACGGTCTATGTATATTGTTGTAATGCCCGCATACTTTCATAGCATGTATTATGCAACAACCATTAGCGTAGAATCTCTGTTTGTCAATTGCCCATCTGTAATTTGTTTACCGAGCATATTTATTTTATTGGGGAGGCGCCTCTAGTGAACTGTGGATCCCGGTCCTTCTTCTTTAAATTGCAATCTTCTACAGCATTTTTCTGTTCTGTTCTCTGCAAACAATCAATCTTCCACACAGTTCGTTTAATCCTTTGTTTTCAGCAAAACCAGTGAGCTTGACAACTTCGCTGAAAGTTGGGGACAAAGTACTTGGTTGTTTGTGTGCAGGTCTCCACGTTGTTGCTGACGCTGGATGTGCGCCCTGCCACGAGTTGGTTCTCAACACCTCGGGAGAGAACGTTTTTCTCCTACTGGACGATAAACCTTGGTTTCTTACTGAGAAAAAACTTCATGTTATGCTCATCATACCTTCCCCTTAGGGTTTCACTCAACGCTGCGCATAAATTCTCCTTCATCAACTCCGCGCTTAGCAAGCATTCAAGCGAAAGTAATGAGAATGTGAGGTTTACTCAACCATTGATTATTTGAATTTTTTGATTTCTTAACCCTAATAGGCATATGATATTGACAAAAATGTACTTTTCTTGCACATTTACTTCAGTAGTAGATTCTTCTATTGCTTAAACTAGAAAATACTAAGTTTTTTCACCCTAATTTTAGGGGTGGTACAATTCATGACATAATGATGAAGGATCTACTAGACACTTACAAATAATATATCAATGATAGTTATACTATTTTTGTTTATCAAGTTCAAATTTCTATAATCTACAAAAAAAGATATAGTTAGCAAGAAAATAAAATCACCTATTTGTACACTACAAAGTTGTCCTCCTTTTCTAGGTTTCTAGTTTGAGGCATTATGCTAGCAAGAAAAAAGCACTTTAGACATGAATGGATTTTGTGCTTACTTTTTTCGATGCTGACAATTTTTACATGGTGATTCAGTTCTTAGTTTATTTTTAAGTAATCTTCAGCTTTTAATTTTATAGAATTTCCACCCAGAATAAACAACATACCAAATAAAGGTAATGACAATACTAATCATAGAATTTTATATATCCTCAAGATAAAAATAAAAATACTAAAGTAATGCATATCCCGTGAACTTTTCCAACAGCAAATAATATTTTCTTCCATTAAGGTATCCTTAAATATTTTAGAATGAACTCCTTAGGGGTGAAAAATTAGAGTGACAATATGAATAAAGTTTTAATATTTTTTATGTAAAATTTCCTAAAAATTATTGTTTATGTGAAAGGGATTTAGCTAGTGAAAAAATAAAAGAGATATGCCTGAGCCAATGACCTATCTTTTCATTTTGAAATTCCAACTCGAATCTCCAATGCACTATAACTATTTACTAGTTGATTTAATTTAATAATAATAGTCTTGCAATTATTGTATTATGAGATTCCGAGGTAAAATCGTTCATGAAAAAATGAATGACTCTCCTAAAAGTATGGATATTGTACAAACAAATAGTAATTAATAAAAGTTCCAAACTTTTCTACACCACTATGATGCAACAGAAGAAGACAATTTCATGTGTGTCAACGTGTCTCGTACAATTGGCAGTTGGCAAGGCAATACCGCAATAACTAGCACTTAGTTGAGGCCATGCTCAAATACCGGTTCTTGCAAATCTGTTATTTCTCATGTTACTGGTTATCGCAAGAGTAAGTACGTGCATACTCTAGATATCATACATTTATAATGCAAGTATAACATGTATGGCTTGCTCGGAAAAACATATACGTGGTTCATTAATTTTCTTGAACCTTTCAATAGGGGAAATAATTAATATACGCCCCGTTCGGAAGCTATAATATAACATAAATTAGCCATGCTTACAATGCTTCACCCACTATCCATATTGACACTTCGTGTTTATCTTAACTTTGATGTGAAATCTTCAAATAGTTTGCAATCCTACCTTGGGTTGTGCATTATTGGCTCACATGGTGAAATCATGTTGAGTTTCTTCAAATAGTTTGCAATGCCTACCTTAGGTTGTGCATTATTGGCTCACATGGTGAAATCATTTTGAGTTTTTGAGACATAGTTCTGCATGGCGTGTGAGTTCATATCTATTAATAGATAAACCATGACAATAGTCTGTTGAAGATTTCACTTCCCTAGAATATTAACAAATCTTGAATCGTCCATTTCACTAAAAAATACTGTCCCACATTAGAGGGCTAGTGGCATCCAACCTACTATCTTTCATACTAGTTAAGTAGATGCATCTATTTCAAAAGATTTCTTCTAGCATACATACATATGTTGTGAGGCCATTTTGTATATGTATTCATGAAACACGATAGTCCTACATCTTCATGTAAAATCATGATGACATCTAGGGATGGAAACTAATAATAAAGTTCAAAGATTGCGGTAATTTAGGTAGGATTTGGTGATCTTGGATATGGCAAGAAATTTATAATATAGTAACCATACTACATTTTAAAAGGATTTCAAGCTTGATAACTTATTGTGAAATGATCAAATGCTCAATAATTGAGATCATACTATGGTAAAATATATTTTCTAGTTCCTTAGGACATCATATATTGGTCAGATAGTTCCCTTGTAACAAACAATGACTTAGTATGCTTTATCCTTGGAGCTTTATTGACAATCAAGTTTCTTGCATATATATCCACTAAGTTGAGAAAAGAATTTCTGATCATATATAGTATGAAAATTATCTTGCTTGGGTGTGTATGTAGTATGTGTACATAAAAGTGAAAGAACTTAACAAACAAACATTATGTCTGACATTCAAAGGCCGAAGATAATTCCAAATAGAAGGAAACAACAATAAATTCAACTTTGGGTAGTATACATGGCCACATGTTCATTTGTGTTTCCATGTTTTTAGCTCAACATGTCTTGCTAGCTCCTTTCCGAACAAACCATTCCCATGTGAATTAGGGTATAGTAGTTCACTTAAATTACTATTAAATACATTATTCCCGGAAACCACAAAAATAATAACACCATTGTGAAAATGAAGCCGGATTTTATAACCAATGCGAAAAAATATGGAACATTCAAATGAAACTAATGATAATGTGAAATTTAGTAAACCATTGAATATTTGAGCTTTTGGATTTATCAACTCTAATAGGCGTATGATATTGATGAATAAAATTGTACTTTTCTTGCATATTTACTCAGCAGTAGATTTCTTCTATTGCTTACACCACTAAATACTAAGTTCATTTCACCATAATTTGAGGGGTGATACAATTCATGTTACAATTATGAAGGATCTACTAGACACTTACAAATCATAGATCAATGATATTTATATTAAGTTTATTTATCAACTTCAAAGTTCTATAATCTATAAAAAATAGTTACCACGAAAATAAAATCATCTATTTGTGCACTACAAAGTTGTCCTCCTTTTCTAGGTTTCTAGTTTAAGGCAGTATGCTAGTAAGGAAAAGGTATTTTAGACATGAAAGGATATAATGCTTAGATATTTCTATGGTGACAATTTCTTACATGGTGATTCAGTTCTTCGTTGATTTTTAAGTAATTAATATTCAGATTTTAATTTTGTAGAATTCCCACCAAAAATAAACAACCGACCAAATAGAGTTAAATGACAATACTAATCATAAAATTTTAGATATCATCGAGACAAAAATAATAATACTAGAGTATTGTATAACCTGTGAACTTTTTCCAATAGAAAATAGTATTTTCTTACATTAAGGTTATCCTTAAACATATTAGAATGGACTACTTAGTGGCAATAAATCAGGGTGACAATATGAATAAAGTTTTTATATTGTTTATGTAAAATTTCCTGAAAATTATTGTTTATGTGAAAGGGATTTAGTTAGTGAAAACGAAAAGAGATACATAATGACGTCTGATCCAAAGACCTATCTTTTCATTTTTGAAATTCCAATTTGAATCTCCAATACACGGTAACTGCATTACTACTAAATTTAGTTTAATGTTACAAGTATTCCAAATATTATATTTTGAGATTCCGAAGTAAAATCATTCATAAAAAATGAAGGGCTCTCCTAAAAGTATGGATATGGTACAAAAAAATTGTAATTCATAAAAGTTCCAAACATTTCTACACACCACTATGATGCAACAGAAGAAGACAACCTCATGTGTGTCAATGTTTCTCATACAATTGGTAGTTAACAAGGCAATACCGCAATAACTAGCACTTAGTTGAGGTCATGCTCAAAGAGTCGGTCTTGAAAATCCGTTATTTGTCGTATGATGAAATATATCAAGAGTAAGTGTGTGCATCCTCCATCTCAAAAAAAAAGTGTGTGCTTCCTCCGGATGTCATGCATTTATAATGCAGGTATAGCATGCATGGCTTGCTCGAAAAAACGGATATGTGGTTCATTAATTTTCTTGAAGCTTGCAATAGGGTAATAATTAATATACTCCATGTTGGAAAGCTAGAATATAACATAAATTATCCATGCTTACAATGCTTCACCCAATTTCATACTGACACCTCATGTTTATCTTAATTTTGATGTGAAATCTTCAAATAGTTTGCAATGCATACCTTAGGTTGTGCATTATTGGCTCACATAGCGAAATCATGTTGAGTTCTCGAGATATACATCTGCCTGGCTTGTGAGTTCATATATATTAGTAGATAAACCATGGAAATAATTTTTCAGAAGGTTCACTTACAATATTTACCTAGAAGATTAACAAATCATGAATCGTATATTTCACTAAATAAGATTGTCCCACATTAGAGGGCTAGCCATCTAAAGAGAGACATTCTTGTTTAGTGAAATGACAACTAAAGACTTGTTAATCTTCTAAGTAAGTATTGAAAATGGAATCTTCACTATTGCCATGGTTTATCTACTAATAGAAATGAACTCACAAGCCATGAAGACGTATGTCTCGGTGATGACCCACAAGTATAGGGGGTGTATCGTAGTATCTTCGATAAGTAAGAATGTCGATCCCAACGAGGAGCAGAAGGTGTTGACAGGCAGTTTTGATGAAGGATTCACTGTAAATGCTCACAGACAAGTATTCGGGGGTTTTGATGTAGATGAATAAAGTACAAGTAAGTAAAATGCGAGAGAAATAATTGCAGCGAGTGGCCCAATCCTTTTTAGCACAAAGGACAAGCCGGTTTGTTTACTTATAATGACCAAACGTTCTCGAGGACACACGGGATTTTAGTCTAGTGCTTTCGCTACATACAGTTGATTAATCTTCATTGTTTTGATAAGTGTTGTGTGGGTGAACCTGTGCTAATGTACCGCCCTTCCTAGGACTAATACATACTTGTGATTATACCCCTTGCAAGCATCCGCAACTACAAGAAAGTAATTAAGATAAATCTAACCACAGCCTTAAACTCTGAGATCCTGCTATCCCTCCTGCATTGATATAACAGGGGTTTAGGTTTCTGTCACTCCGGCAACCCCGCAATGGCAAACGAGTACAAGATGCATTCCCCTAGGCCCATAAATGGTGAAGTGTCGTGTAGTCGACGTTCACACGACACCACTAGAAGAATAACACCACAACTTAAATATCATAACTCAACCATAGTTCACTACTAACAATTAGACTTCACCCATGTCCTCAAGAACTAAACGAACTACTCACGAGACATCATATGGAACATGATCAGAGGTGATATGATGATGAATAACAATCTGAACATAGACCTTGGTTCAATGGTTTCACTCAATAGCATCAATAACAAGTATAAATCAACCGGGAGAGTTTCCCCTATCAAACAATCAAGATCAAACCCAAATTGCTACAGCGGTGACGATGTCCAGCGGTGGAGATGGCGGTGATGATGGTGGAGATGATGATGATGGTGATGGAGATGATGTCCAGCTCGATGGCGGTGATGGCGTCGATTTCCCCCTCCGGGAGGAATTTCCCGGCGGATTCCTGCCCGCCGGAGAGCTCTTTTCTCTCGGTGTTCTCCGCCAGAGGCGGCTGTAACCATTCGTGAGGATTCCTCGTGCTTCGGTCTTCGGGACGAAGGGTTTCGCGAAGAAAAGGAGGCGAAAGAGGGAGGGGCCCCACACCACATGGTGGCGCGGCCAGCCATGGGCCGCGCACCCTATGGCGTGGGCCCACCCAGGGTCCACCTGGCTCCCCCTTCTAGCTTCCTCCGTCATCTGGAAAAATAGGATTTTTGGTAAAACTTCCTTCCACAGTTGATCTTCCGAAATATTGCATCCCGACGGTGCTTTTTCCAGCAGAATCCTGGCTCCGGTGCTCGATCCCCAAATAATCATGAAACATGCAAAATAGATGAAATAACATAAGTATTGTGTCCCAATATGAAATATATCAATGAATAACAGCAAATTATGATATAAAATAGTGATGCAAATTGGACGTATCAACCCCCCAAGCTTAGACTTCGCTTGTCCCCAAGCGAAACTGAACTCTGTAAACAGGTCCACATGTTTATGGAGTGAAGAGTCGATAAATAGAATACGGACAAGAAGCATCATATTCATCCACACAGGATATTATAGTAAACAACTTCCTCATATAACTCAACTTGAAACAAGTATAAGGTAATCACAAATAAAGGTGCATAAGAAATCATAATTGGTGATGGCAAACTTTGTTCTTGGTCAGAACATTTAACAGATTATATTCATCTATTGAGCAGCGCTCTCATATTAAGGCTTATGGTAAATTTGCATACTCAATCATATTAATCATTGATGACTTTCAAAGCTATATTCATTCAGGTAAAACTTGTACTAAACAAGAAAGAATAAAAACATGATGAAGCAAATCACAATATAATAGTTTGATCACAACAACTCAAATGCTTGCTTGAGATGGAGGGAAATAGGTTTACTGACTCAACATAAAGTAAAAGACAGGCCCTTCGCAGAGGGAAGCAGGGATTAAATCATGTGCTAGAGCTTTTTCAGTTTTGAAATCATATAAAGAGAATAAAAGTAAAGTTTTGAGAGGTGTTTGTTGTTGTCAACGAATGGTAGCGGGTACTCTAACCCCCTTGCCAAACAAACCTCCAAAGAGAGGCTCCCATGAAGGACGTTATTTCTACCAGCAAGGTAGATCATCCCTCTTCTCTTTTGTTTACACATGTATTTTAGTTTATTTAAGGGTGACACTCCCCCAACCTTTGCTTACACAAGCCATGGCTAACCGAATCCTCGGGTGCCTTCCAACAATCTCATACCATGGAGGAGTGTCTATTGCAAAGTTAAGTTGCTTACTGATGAATCAGGGCAAAGCATGTGAAGAGAATTATTAATGAAAGTTGATTAATTGGGGCTGGGAACCCCGTTGCCAGCTCTTATTGCAAAATTATAGGATAAGTGGATGAAGCCACTAGTCCTTTAGTGGAGGCTGCCTAACAAGACTGAAAGATAAAACACCACATACTTCCTCATGAGCTATAAAACATTGACACAAATAAGAAGTAATAAGTTTTGAATTGTTTAAAGGTAGCACATGAAGTATTTACTTGGAATGGCAGAAATTACCATGCATTAGGTAGGTATGGTGGACACAAATGGCATAGGTTTGGGTTCAGGTTTGGATGCACGAGAAGTATTCCCTCTCAGTACAGGTCTTTGGCTAGCAAGGTTAATTAGCAAGCATAGGAGTTGAGGGAAACAAACAAATATACATGTGATAGAAACAATCATGCATCTTACTTGTAAGCACAAACAGTTTTAACTCTAGAATACTAAGCAAAGAACTGATAAGAAAGATAATAACATCTTCTACATGTACTTCCTCTATTCTTCTTAAACTCAAAGTGTTGTTGCTATTGACCATTGCTAAGTTTGCCAAAACCAAATAGATTTACTCAATGCTCCCAAAGTGGTACCAATACTAAAATCAAGATCAATCATATAGTAGAAATTGCAAACTAAAATAAGGTGTGCAATATGTAAATGAAAAGACTTCTCATTAATATTCCGTAACGATAACTCACACCAAGGGATACATAGACAAACTAAAGGAGAGATACTTCCAAACTGCAACCCATCTCATACGATAACTTCCCTACTCATGATATGACACTACTTGATAGTAAAAAGTAAAAGGTAATGATAATGTGATACCTCGGCACTCCCCCAAGCTTGGAACAAACCAAGGGGATGCCAATACCGATGATGGATTACTCCTTTGGTGATGGTGGTGATGAATTCCCATGCGCTTCAGATCTCCCAGCTTCAGCTTCTCAGCTTGGCAAATCTGCACTAAGTCTCGAAGAGATTCATTGTTAGTCGGTGATGGCGAACCTGTGACGGGCATCAAGTAATATCCCAACAATCTACGGAGTCGGTAATTCTCCTCCTGGAGTATCTCCACTTCTCTTCTTAGAGCCCGATATTGATCGCAAAACTCATCGGTAGTCCGTAGGACTTCTTCCAGCGCAGGGAAAGAGGCGAGGCCGAGAGCAGGGGGTAAGGGTCCCTGCAAGTTATGAGAGAAAGAACGACGAGTATCAACAGATCCCACCAAGACTTGCTTACTCCCCACAACTTGTTGCTCTTGCTTTGACGACACCCTTTTCACTTCTTCCTTCGAAGGCCCTTTGCCCTTGTTGTCGGAGGCCATGGTGCTCCTAGATTGAAAACAGATCCTGGCAGAAACAGCTCGAAACAAAACACGTCGAGAAAACGATATACGGACCTCCAGGGGTCCGGGATTTTATAATAAAAATTTCAGAACAAACGGAAAGTACCAGGTCGAACCAGTCGGAAAGGGGCACGAGGCGACCAAACCATAGGTCGGCGCGGGCCCAGTCAGGCCGCGCCGGCCTATGGTGGCACGCCCTCGTGCGTCCTTTCCACTCCTTTCGAACTCATAATTTTTCATATTTTCCAAAAACAACAAAAATAATGTTCGGAAAGTAAATCGCGAACTTTTCATTACCAGTACTGTTACCTATTCAAAGTCGAGTTCTGGCGGACTGTCAATTTGTCCTTTGATGAAAGCCTCCGGTGTTTCCACTCGAATAATATCAACATCAACATTATAAGAATCACTTGAAATATAATGCTTGAGTCTTTGTCCATTCACCACTTGCGTAGCATTGCCTTGGAGAGAGCTAATTTTAATTGCTCATGAACGATACACCTCCTCAACAACATATGGTCCTTCCCATTTCGAGAGTAATTTCCCTGCAAAGAATCTGAGACGAGACCGATACAATAGGACTTTATCCCCAATATTAAACTCTCTTTTGATGATCCTTCTATCATGCCATTTTTTAACTTTTTCTTTAAAGAGTTTAGCATTTTCATAAGCTTCACTTCTCCATTCATCTAGAGAACTTAATTGTAGCAACCTCTTATCACCGGCAAGTTTTGGATCTTTATTTAATTCTCTAACAGCCCGATAAGCTTTGTGTTCTAGTTCTAAAGGTAAATGACAAGCTTTTCCGTAAACCATTTTATAAGGTGACATTCCCATGGGGTTTTTATAAGCAGTTCTATAAGCCCATAGTGCGTCTTTCAATTTACTAGTCCAATTCTTTCTAGATTTATTAACAGTTTTTCCCAAAATAGATTTAATTTCTCTATTTGATAATTCTACTTGACCACTACTTTGAGGGTGATAAGCGGAAGCAATTCTATGATTAATACCATACCTAGCAAGAGTTTTTCTAAAACCTCCATGAATAAAATGAGAACCTCCATCAGTCATAATATATCTAGGAACTCCAAATCTAGGAAAAATAATATCTAAAAGCATTTTTAAAGAGGTCTCACCATCAGCGCTTTTTGTAGGTATGGCTTCCACCCATTTAGTAACATAATCAACAGCAACAAGTATATGCGTGTTACCTTCTGAAGAGGGAAAGGTCCCATGAAGTCAAATCCCCAACAATCAAATGGTTCGATAACAAGAGTATAATTCATAGGCATTTCATTGCGTCTGGAGATATTACCAACCCTTTGACATTCATCACAGGATAAAATAAACTTCCTTGCATCTTTGAAGAGAGTTGGCCAATAAAAACCTGATTGTAGAACTTTTTGCGCGGTTCTATCTCCGGCGTGATGTCCTCCATAAACACTGCCATGACATTTACTCAATATCTCTTGTTGTTCATATTCGGGAACACACCTTCGCATAATACCATCCACTCCTTCTTTATATAAGTGTGGGTCATCCCAGAAATAATGCCTCAAGTCATAAAAGAATTTCCTTATCTATTGAGCTGAAAAGGTTGGAGGCAAGTACTTGGAAACAATAAAGTTAGCATAATCAGCATACCAAGGACTGTCTCGCGAGCTCGCCTTTATTACAGCCAATTGTTCATTTGGAAAACTATCATTAACAGGAACAGGATCATAAGCAATATTTTCCAATCTAGACAAATTATCAGCAACAGGATTATCAGCACCTTTCCTATCTACAATATGTAAATCAAATTCTTGCAAAAGAAGTACCCATCTAATAAGCCTCGGCTTAGCATCTTTCTTTGTCATAAGGTATCTAATTGCAGCATGATCAGTATGAATCGTAACTTTTGAATCAACAATATAAGATCTAAATTTATCACAAGCAAAGACTACAGCTAACAATTCTTTTTCAGTAGTAGCATAATTTCTTTGAGCAGCATCAAGAGTTTTACTAGCATAATGAATAACATTTAATTTTTTATCTACTCGCTGTCCAAGAACAGCGCCTACAGCAAAATCACTAGCATCACACATAATTTCAA
Source organism: Lolium multiflorum (assembly GCA_030979885.1). Taxonomy (NCBI): domain Eukaryota; kingdom Viridiplantae; phylum Streptophyta; class Magnoliopsida; order Poales; family Poaceae; genus Lolium; species Lolium multiflorum. Next base: position 293,161,042 of record CM061750.1, read on the forward strand.
ATGGTAAATTCCAATCAGGAGGTTCAACTATAGGAGCAGTTGTTAAGGCTTTCTTAAGAGTTTCAAAAGCTTCCTTACAATCGTCATCAAAAACAAAAGGTACATCTTTTTGAAGAAGATTAGTAAGAGGCTTTGAAATCTTGGAGAAATCTTTAATAAATCTCCTATAAAATCCAGCATGTCGAAGAACACTACGAATACCTTTAACATCCCTCGGATAGGGCATCTTCTCAATAGCTTCAACTTTAGCTCTATCAACTTCAATACCTCTCTCAGAAATTTTATGTCCCAATACAATTCCTTCATTAACCATAAAGTGGCATTTCTCCCAATTAAGAACAAGGTTAGTTTCTTCACATCTCTGCAAAACTTTATCAAGGTTTCGCAAGCAACTATCAAAAGAATTCCCGTAGACGAAAAATCATCCATGAATACTTCCACAATACTCTCACAAAAACCATGAAAAATAGCAGACATGCATCTTTGAAAAGTAGCAGGAGCATTACATAAACCAAAAGGCATACGCCTATAAGCATAAGTTCCATAGGGACAAGTAAAAGTGGTTTTCTCTTGATCTTCAGCAACAGCAATTTGTGAAAACCCGAATAACCATCAAGAAAACAAAAATGAGTATTTTTAGATAACCTTTCTAGCATTTGATCAATAAATGGTAAAGGGTAATGATCTTTCTTAGTAACTTTATTAACTTTTCGATAATCAATGCACATTCTATACCCTACAACTACTCTTTGAGGTATGAGCTCATCATTATCATTAGGCACAACAGTCATTCCTCCTTTCTTAGGAACACAATGCACAGGACTAACCCATCTACTATCAGCAATAGGATATATAATACCAGCTTCAAGAAGTCGCAATACCTCATTTCTTACCACATCCTTCATCTTAGGAATTAGACGACGCTGAGGTTCAACAACGGGCTTCGCATCATCCTCCATATTAATGGCGTGTTGGCAAATAGAGGAGAAATCCCCTTCAAGTCATCAAGAGTATAGCCAATAGCACCTCGGTGTTTCTTCAATATTTGCAATAATCTTTCTTCTCCAAACTCTGTAAGCTTAGAACTAATAATAACAGGATATATTTTCTTATCATCAATATGAGCATATTTAAGATTATCAGGCAAAGGCTTTAAATCAAAAACAGGATCTTCCTTTGGTGGCGGTGTTGTACCCAAGTCTTCCACCGGTAAATCATGCTTGAGAATAGGTTGGCGAAGAAAAATCTCCTCAAGCTCATCTCTTTCTTTCCTAAAACTTCACTCTCGCTATCCTCCAAATGTTGCTGCAAAGGATTATTAGGAACAAGAACAATAGATGCACACTGCTCCATTTTAAAATCATTACTAGGCAAATCAGCTTTATAAGGAGTTTTAGTAAATTTAGAAAAGTTAAACTCATAAGATTCACCAGCAAATTTAGTCAAAATTTTCTCTTTCTTGCAATCTATAATAGCTCCACAAGTATTTAGAAAAGGTCTACCAAAAATGATAGGACAATAATCACTAGCAGCAGAACCAAGTACCAAAAAGTCAGCAGGATATTTAATCTTACCACATAGAACTTCCACATCTCGAACAATACCAATTGGAGAAATAGTTTCTCTATTAGCCAGCTGAATAACCACATCAATATCTTCAAGTTCACAAGAATCAATTTCGTGCATAATCTCCGTGTAAAGCTCATAAGGTATAGCACTAACACTTGCACCAATATCACATAAACCATAATAGCAATGATCACCAATTTTAACAGATAGCATAGGAACACTAGCTTGTTTGGGTTTATTAGGATGTGAAACAATATTAGAAGCATCTTCAAAGAAAATAATATGACCATCCTCTACATTTTCAGTCACAAGATCTTTAACTATTGCAACAGCAGGTTCAACTTTTATTTGTTCTTCAGATTCTCTAGGTTTCTTTTCACTTTTATGAACCGCACTATTTATAACAGAGTACTCTTTCATTTTAGCAGGAAAGGAGTTTTTTCAATATAAGCTTCAGGAATAACACGATCAGCAGTTTCAATTACAACACACTTATTAATAGATGAATCAATTTTATCTTTATACGGTTCATGATACTTATCAAAATTCTTCTTAGGCAATTCATAATGAGAGGCAAAAGCTTTATAAAGATTTGCAGCAACTTGAGAATCAAGACCATATATAGCACTCATATTACGAAATGTATCAGTATCCATAAAAGCTTCAATGCATTTATAATCATAAATTATACCTGATTCTCTATCTTTGTCGTTCTCCCAACCTTCAGTATTTTCTTGGATCCGATCAAGAAGGTCCCTTTTAAACTCTTCTTTATTGCGTGTAAATGATCCAGAACAAGAAGTATCCAGCAAGGTCTTGTCTTGAAAAGAAAGTCTTGCATAGAAATTATCAATAATAACATTACCAGGAAGCTCATGAATGGGGCATTTGAGCATTAAAGACTTCAATCTCCCCCAAGCTTGGGCAATACTCTCTCCATCATGAGGCCAGAAATTATATATGCGGTTCCGATCTTTGTGAATTTCACTTGGAGGATAAAATTTGGAATATAATAAAGGCACAATGTCCTCCCAATCAAGAGAATCACCATTCTTCAGCAATTTATACCAATGCGCCGCTTTACCAGACAGCGATATAGAGAATAGTTTCTTTCTAACTTCATTCATAGCAATACCTGCACATTTGAATAACACGCATAATTCATGCAAAAACAGTAAATGATCACCAGGATGTTCCATCCCCTTCATAGCGGTTATCCATAACATGTTCAATAATTTTCGTAGGTATTTTATATGGTATCACTTCCTCACCTGGCGCCTCATCCACTACCGTTGCAGTAGTAGTAGATTTCCCAAATAGAAATTGAAGAGAAGATCTCTCCATAATGACTTATAGCAGCAGGCAGAAATAAAATCAGCACAAACAAAGGTTTTCCTTACCAATTCCACTTACCAATAGCACTTCACTCCCCGGCAACGGCGCCAGAAAATAGTCTTGATGACCCACAAGTATAGGGGGTGTATCGTAGTATCTTCGATAAGTAAGAATGTCGATCCCAGCGAGGAGCAGAAGGTGTTGACAGCAGTTTTGATGAAGGATTCACTGTAAATGCTCACAGACAAGTATTCAGGGGTTTTGATGACAGATGAATAAAGTACAAGTAAGTAAAATGCGAGAGAAATAATTGCAGCGAGTGGCCCAATCCTTTTTAGCACAAAGGACAAGCCGGTTTGTTTACTTATAATGACCAAACGTTCTCGAGGACACACGGGATTTTAGTCTAGTGCTTTCGCTACATACGTTGATTAATCTTCATTGTTTTGGTAAGTGTTGTGTGGGTGAACCTGTGCTAATGTACCGCCCTTCCTAGGACTAATACATACTTGTGATTATACCCCTTGCAAGCATCCGCAACTACAAGAAAGTAATTAAGATAAATCTAACCACAGCCTTAAACTCTGAGATCCTGCGATCCCTCCTGCATCGATATACCAACGGGGGTTTAGGTTTCTGTCACTCCGGCAACCCCGCAATTGGCAAACGAGTACAAGATGCATTCCCCTAGGCCCATAAATGGTGAAGTGTCGTGTAGTCGATGTTCACACGACACCACTAGAAGAATAACACCACAACTTAAATATCATAACATTGAATATTACTCAACCATAGTTCACTACTAACAATTAGACTTCACCCATGTCCTCAAGAACTAAACGAACTACTCACGAGACATCATATGGAACATGATCAGAGGTGATATGATGATGAATAACAATCTGAACATAGACCTTGGTTCAATGGTTTCACTCAATAGCATCAATAACAAGTATAAATCAGTACCGGGAGAGTTTCCCCTATCAAACAATCAAGATCAAACCCAAATTGCTACAGCGGTGACGATGTCCAGCGGTGGAGATGGCGGTGATGATGGTGGAGATGATGATGATAGTGATGGAGATGATGTCCAGCTCGATGGCGGTGACGATGGCGTCGATTTCCCCTCCGGAGGGAATTTCCCGGCGGATTCCTGCCCGCCGGAGAGCTCTTTTCTCTCGGTGTTCTCCGCCCCGCAGAGGCGGCTGTAACCCTTCGTGAGGATTCCTCTGTGGCTTCGGTCTTCGGGACGAAGGGTTTCGCGAAAAGGAGGCGAAAGAGGCCGAGGGGCCCCACACCACATGGTGGCGCGGCCAAGCCATGGGCCGCGCCACCCTATGGCGTGGGCCCACCCTGGGTCCACCTGGCTCCCCCTTCTGGCTTCCTCCGTCATCTGGAAAAATAGAATTTTTGGTAAAACTTCCTTCCACAGTTGATCTTCTGAAATATTGCATCTGACGGTGCTTTTTCCAGCAATCCTGGCTCCGGTGCTCGATCCCCAAATAATCATGAAACACGCAAAATAGATGTAATAACATAAGTATTGTGTCCCAATATGAAATATATCAATGAATAACAGCAAATTATGATATAAAATAGTGATGCAAATTGGACGTATCACTCGGAAATTCAACATGATATCGCTATGCGAGGCAATAATTACAACCTAGGGTTGGGATTGGAAACTATTTCAAGATTTCACATCAAATTTAAGATAAACACAAAGTATCGGTATGATAGAGGGTGAAGCATTGTAAGCATGGATAATGCTATATTCTCGCTTTCTAACATGGAGTATATAAATTATTACCCTATTACAAGCTTCAAGAAAATTAATGAACCGCGTATCCGTTTTTTCCGAGCAAGCCATGCATGCTATACCTGCATTATAAATGCATGATATCCAGAGGATGCACACACTTACTCTTGATATAATTTATCATACGATAAATAACGGATTTTCAAGACCCAATCTTTGAGCATGACCTCAACTAAGTGCTAGTTATTTCCGTTCTTCCTTGTCAATTGCCCATTGTACGAGACACGTGGGCACACATGCCCACATGATGTTGTCGTCTTCTGTTGCATCATAGTGGTGTAGAAAATTTTGCAACTTTTATTAATTACTTTTTTTTACCATATCCATACTTTTTGGAGAGTTCTTCATCTTTTATAAACAATTTTACCTATGAGTCTAAAATATAATAATTTGAAAACTCCTAATATTAAATTCAAATATCATTCAAACAATTATTGTGCGTTGGGGTTTCGAATTGGAATTTCAAAATGAAAGATAGGTCTTTGGCACACTTGTGGCGCTGCAACTATGATAAGACAAGGGGCATCACGCACAAGTAACTATCTCTCTCTCTGCACGCGCTCTCCATCGCCAATCGCCGCCATCACCGCGCGCCTCTAGTCCCACAACAGCGTCGATCTACACCGGTCATCTTCATCAACCGCGCGGCACGGCTGCACGCGTCACACAGGGGACACCTACGTGCGATGCAGCAGGCTGTCTTGACTGCGCAGTCTCCATCGCCGGTTCGTCTACGTCGTCATCGCCTGGGACTACATCGACAACGACGCCATCGACTCCGATCTGCGTGTCATCCACGCCATGGCGCTTATCGGTCTGATCAACCGATCGCGCGCACCCCTCCACCAAGCACGTCCCCGAGCACGCGGCTACCAACGATCAAGCTACGGGTTGCCACTGTGTCGCCCATTCGGCCTCGTCCTCGACGGTTCGGACTGCATCGACTTGGCATCGACAACCCTCTTCAACGACTGCCCGACGCATCTCCGTCACTCTCCTCGCGCACTATGCGCTTGCGGCTTCATGTGCGGCTACCTCGACACCGGCACCCGACCACGACATCAACCACGGCATCCCCTCGCGCGGCTACCCTGACCAAAGTTGCAACACCCACACGCTCTCGGCTACCTCGACATCGGCACAAAGGACTATCACCTCGCATGAGCACATCGGCTTCTTCTACAGTCCAAGAATTCGCGACACGACGCCGTCCAGGATGCTCACGCTATGACTGCGGTGGAGTGTTAGCCTTCTGGGGCCCACTTCGGTTTATCTCCAGTCTGACCATCCACGATTTTACTGTTGTTCACGTCACTACTGTTACGACTGTGGGGGAGTGTTAGAGATATATTTGATATATGTATATTAGGTAGTCTAGGTTTTGTAATCCCTACCTACCATATCTCTAGGAGAGCTATCTTAGCATCCAAGTTTGTACCACTATATATACTCGACCGAGAGGCTCAATACAACATCCAACATATTCCGCCAATCTCTCCTCTCTCTCTATCGTGGTTGTGCCGAATAGGCTATACCACGGCGGGGACTTAACTTAGAAATCTTGAGTGGCCCACTTGGGTGGTAGAATCATCAAAATAGTCGTGTGGCTTAGTTTCTAGAAGATGGAGGCCCATCCGAGTAAGGATAGTTGCCCAAGCCATATTCTAGAAGGTTCAGGAAGATGGAAGACTTGTAGTGCAACAGACGGCATACTTGCCGATATAGATTAGGGCTCCGTAGTCAGTTAGGTTTGTACCTCCATTGAATCCTAGGTCTTGGTGCCTTTATAAGCTGGCCTGGAGATAGCCTTTAGGGCGACGACTCAATACACATAACAACCATTATAGTAATTTTTAGCAGGACGTAGTGATCCTCCATCGAGGGGACCTGAACCTGGGTATACCGTTAGCCGACCAGCTTTTCTGCTAGATGGCGAAGTTTCAAATAAAGACATTTTGCAAACCTTCAACATTGTTTTGATGACTAGGAAGAATCAATGTGGATGATCATCTTCAAGTTCTTCGTTAAGATGGTACAAGTCTCGAAGTGTTCCAGGGACTACTATCGTGGTTGTGCCGAATAGGGTATACCACGGCGGGGGCTTAACCTAGAAATTCTGGGTGGCCCACTTGGGTGGTAGAATCATCAAAATAGCCGGGTGGCTTAGTTTCTAGAAGATGGACGCCATCCTACTAAGGATAGTTGTCCAAGCCATATTCTAGAAGGTTCAGGAAGACGGAAGACTTGCAGGGCAAGAGACGGCATACTTGCCGACATAGATTAGGGCTTCGCAGTCGGTTAGGTTTGTACCTCCATCGAACCCTAGGTCTTGGCGTATTTATAAGCTGGCCTGGAGACAGCCTTTATGGCGATGACTCAATACACATAACAACCATTATAGTGAGTTTTAGCAGGACGTAGCGATCCTCCGTCGAGGGGACCTAAGATAATCTCTAATAGAGCCGGTAAATCCCGCCGGAACTGAACTTTTCTGGTGGATTTACGGGTTCGGGCCGAATGTGTCGCAGAACAGAGCCCGAAAAGATGGGCTGGCCCGTAAAAGAAGTTCAGGGGCCCGAGAAACTCCCCGCACGCCCCGTATTAAAAGGGTTCACGGAGGGGAGTTCGGTTCGCAAACCCTACTCCCCTCCGCCGTTCCTCTCCCTCCGCCGCTGCCAAGCACCATTTCCGGCGAGCAATCCAGCGAGCCCCAGGCAGCGATCCAGCGCCTGCCGGTGCGAGATGGCGTCCCGTGGCAGCTCCGAAGGCCGTGGCGCCGGATTGGGCGGCGGCGCCTCGCCGCCGCATCCGTGTTCCACCACACCGCGGACACCGTCCGCCAGGTCCGTGAATACGAGGCGGCCCGCCGAGAGGCCCGCGTCCGCCGTGTCAAGCTCGAAATCGTGAAGATCGTCCACGACAGCATCGGCGCCGTCTGCCGCCGACACGCTGCGCCACCACCGGCACCGCCGGGCGCGTAGGTCACTATATTGGCCGCATTTTTCTTTAGCTATGTAGCGCTCGCCGGTGTACCAGTAACGTAGCTTTAATTTGTCGAACAATGTAAGTTTTGATGCTCAATCCGAGCATCAGTCGAACTATGATCATTGCCTAATTTACCCGCGCCATTTCAAATTCCGCTTTTCAGTTCATTTTCACGGTTTCTAATTTGCGCTACTGCCAAAATCGAACGAACTTACCTTTTCGAAAGACTGAAAACCACTTTTTCGGTTTGCACTTTTTTGAGCTCTACTAGAGGCTATACCGCCAACTTGCACCATCCTGAGCATCCTGTCGTCTAGCTCTGCTACTAACCCCAAGTCGTGAGTACCCCCATGGCACTATTGTTAGCAAGGCAAGGACATGGAACTTTCGAGGTGTGATGCTACTATTTTTATGCCTATAGGCTATTTCCTACTAGTGCACTCTTACTTAACGAAAGGTACTATAATTGCTCCTTACACTTATGGGATATCAACAGTCTAGGCAGTTCGAGGTGAAAGGAGTGCCAAGGTCAACAGAATTCATTCTCTTGTGGAAGTGATGGCGTTCGCGGGGAACTAACCTTCTTGGACGCATCGTAGTTGACCCGTCTCCTCTTGTACACTCGGTCTCAAGGGTAATTATTGGATCCATGCACCGTAGATCAGGCGATGGTGTTTTCATCAGCGTAACATCAACATTCAACTCGTTGTAGGCATCGTGTCAAAGTTTGACACCAGCTGGAGGGGCCAGTGTTCAGCGGCTTGTCTGCATGGATGCCTAGGCGGCTACCTCGGATCCTTCATGTGGTCTCTATTTTGCCACAATGACGGTGGCGAGCATATTTGGGTCGCGGTATGCGCGTCGGAGCTATCACCTAGTTTCCTCGGTTGTGACAATGATGCATGGAGGGTTGTTGCTTCTAGGACTCTCGGTGGACACAATCCTGCATATTTCTTCTGTGAAGCTTGTTGCAAAAGTCAAAGTGGTCATTTGTTGGCATGAGCCTATGCGGTCTTCGTGTAACCGTCGCTGGATTCATCCCATTGATGATGCCTGCAGTAAAGTCAGAATCGTTGTACCGGGGCGACGATGGGTGATGAGGATGATGTTTACGGTCACTTTCTACGGTGTTCTCTTTTTAGCCGTGTGTGCGCGAGTTCGCTTCAGCAGCCAGGTTGGTGAGGTTTGGCGACGGTCGTGCTCCATGCGTAGTTTTAAAATATACTTGAATGGTTTCTCCGGTTCACCAGTGGAACCATTGGTTTCTCCGGTTCACTTGCCGGTTCGATAGTTACAAGAAATAGTTTTGGTGTACTGATAGTTCTTGATCTCAAATGGTTGTCAAAATGGAGCCTTTTGCTTTGTCAATTGAAATAATATTTAGGATGTCTCTCACTTGTAGTAAACTTGTTTGTTGCCGAGTGTGATACACGATCATCTCTAGTCTTAGGTCGTACGTACCTGCATCCATGGACAATCCACGCCATTTGAAGTATATTAGGCACTACCTCCAATTTTAAAGTAAGTGTGGCAACTTTATTTAGATACGGATGAATTTAGTCCTAGTTTAATGTGTACATACGCCCATACCTAGATAAAGTTGCAATACTTATTTTGGAACAAAGGAAATACGTCCAATAATATATTGAAAAATAAAAAGATACAGTACAAAAATGGGTTTTGGATGAATAAATGGTAGGAATTGACTAATATAGGCTGGCGTGGCGCCAATTCATGTCATTCAATGCATATTATGAATGTGGATATGCATACGCGCCCACAATATTCTCATGTATGTACGTAAGTAAATTAGTTGTACCCAAAAAAGATCTTAGTAAATACTAAATAGATACCAAAAATTGGCACATACTATGCGTTTACGATTTTTCAAGAAAGAAATATCAAACCTTGGGTGATTGGGTCTTCGGGTGATTGCCCTACAAATAGACGAGCTGGCCCTGGCGCATTGCACTTGCACCACACCACTTTCTTGCCTGCAAATGCGCAGCTGCCTCCTCTTCCTTCTTCTGGTAAAAATCCACCTTATATCGACATATCTTTCTTGACTTGTAGTTGCAGATGTTGTTCTTTGCATCTCATTCGACAGATTTGACTCCAGCAAATTACTAGCTGGTAGATTTGCATACGTCTGAACAGATTCAGATACTTTTTCTTGTGGTGAAGTATACTAGACAAGGTTTTCGAAATCCACATATTTGTTCTACGTGCTCAAGCTGCTTGGAAGATTGAAATACAAAACTTTTTTTTTCTTTTGTTATATCACCATCTCCTTGCTTGTTCTAGTTCTACGTTTGTGTTCTTGGATAGATGTGTGATTTTCCTATAACGAAGAGACCGAAGTGCTTCCATTATTTCCCACTAAGATGGAGAGAAAACATCACCATGTATTGGACACACAACGGATTTTATTTTTTGGATCTCGTTGGCCAGATTTGACTTAAGCTGATTGCTTTATTTTTTAGATCAAGTTGGTAGATCTTTATTTGCAATGGATTCAAATACTATACAAGCTTTTTCTTGTGAAGAATACTAGACTAGTTATTTGATATCCAAATATTTGTGCCACATGTAGATCTAGATCTACTTTCCTTCAGAAATGTTATAAAGGATTTCTGATGTTAATTACTACTGTGCATTATTAAAGATATGCTGTAGTCTAGGATTAATTAATAAACTTGCACGGTTCAAGAATGCTAATACAATCTTGTGCTGGATCTGATATGAATATTTGATTCACCAATATTAATGTTTGATATGTCATTCATTTCGGCCTTGCCATGCATGGTCACGTTTCATTCAGAAGTTTAGATTGGAAGGAAAACCATTTGTATTTCCGATGTGCTGTAACATATAATCAAGTTTGCTGTTTTTTTTCCTATCGCTTAAGTATATAATTAATCGTTGGTTATCGTTCTTCTTAGATTGCAGCTGCGGCGTCGAAGCAGGTTGAGGCCACCATGGACTACCAGACGCACATGGTGCAGATGCTGCAGTTTCTCGGAAGCTACCACTCGCCGGTGTACGGGAGCCGGGACAATTTCATCAACGGGGTGAAGCGTGGAGTGATCTACACGCTCACCCTGGACCCCATCCTCAAGGGGGATGAAACAACTGTGATGCCCGTCAGCTTCGAGACGCGGCGCGATAGCGAGCAGGAGGCCATCCAGGAGACGGCGCGCCTTGCCCTTCTCCACCTCGCGAACCACCACGCCGCCGAGCTGAAGAGCACCGTGTTCCGCCTCTACCCGGGTGCTAGTCATCCTGGCGCGGACCCACGCCCGCAACGTCCCCTGGTGGAGGGGAAAGAGGACGCCACGGTGGCGCAGCTGGCAAGCTTCGCGCTCGCGCAGGCCTCCTTTGCTCACACCACGGCCGCCCAGCTGGGACGCACGCAAGAAAACCTCAGCCGTGTGCAGGCGGCCCTGCGTGCCGCGCGGAGGAGGGTCGCAGAACTAAGCAACATCAAGTATGAACTCGCCGCCGCGCAGACGAGGATCGCCGAGCTGGAGGACGCGTTCTTCCACGGCAATCCGGAAGACGACGACGTGATGGTGGAGGCAGCTCCTCCTGTCCAGGAGCAGCCGGTGGAGGAGGATGCAGACTCGGACGTACCAGAGCAGGAGGAGGATGAGGAGTTGCTTCAGCCGGCCCCTGCGCCCGTCCCCGCTCCTGTTCTCTACTACACCCGCCGCCGTGGACGCGACGGCAAGTAATCTGGCTGCTGCTGCAGCCTCAGATCTTTCGTCGTGGAGCATTATAGTTCGTGAGAAACTGTTTATCTATGTGGTCTGTTATAAATTAGGTCGAGCTAGCGCTACAAGAACCTCTAATAGTCTTCCTCCCTAGCCTTGCGTTTCATGCTTTGAATAAATCGAGTGCTCCACAGACTGATGATAAAGCTTGATACTTATCTCCATTTTGGATCCTCAAAGGCTTGTTGTGTTTCACTATTCCAGTAATCTAGTAACAATTCACATATGCCCCCGCGGTCCTGTTCGTCCATAACCTAGCAGAACCGTGTACGTGTGCGCAGCTCATCAGAGACACTCGAGCTTACGACCACAGATTCAACAAGTTCCTTGCTCTGTCGCTGCTATATATAATAGCACTTCGATTACAAGCAAATATGCATATGGTTGAACATGGCCGTGACTTAAATATGCACTTCGATTACAAGCAAATAATGTAGAACTGGGCACTCAGAAAAAATGCTAGGACGTCTCCAAGATTAAGCATCAGGCTTCCTCGTGTCTTGTTCCGATGTTAAACTCCTCTCCCTGATTGACAAATTCTACAGTTTGACACCGTAATTAAGCAGCCAACAGCAACCACACATCTAGTGTCAACACTAGCACTGCCGGCGTTTTTGCCATGCATGGTATGTTCCACCTGTTGATTCACGCTGGAATGCTTCACCAAGTTTCGTCGTGCTTCAGAAAACTCACGAATTGACACGCAATGGAACACGATGAAACCATTCATGTAGAAAGTTATTTCTGGCACTAGCGTCTTACATCTCTACAACTGTAAGCTTGTGTTTTACTTTCTACACATATTTGTATTGGGGTTATAGTAATTTTATTTCTTCGTGCTATATTGTTGTTTTACTTGCATTTCAATTGCCTAAGATTTTCTTTAGGGGTTATTTGCCTTCATATTTTTCTTCCATTGGATTCATATTTTGTGCAACTTTAGATAATAGTTTCTTAAACACTTATGTATCAATTATTGTTTTAGATTCCTAGAAAGAAGCATTTGCATTCTCCCCATCCATTACACATGTAACGGAAATACTTTTCTATTTACACGCATGGTGTGGTGTTTTTATTGTTCAGTGCTTTGATCTATCAACCCATTAGGCCCTAACATTACAGAAAATTGTTTTTTCGTCGCAGGGGATCTAAATAGTTTTAATTATGGCAATCTTGATTTTCTCTCATATGGATGATTTTAGCGAACTCATGGTTTTCTACCCAGAGAAGTAGCCGCTAGGTTTCTTGTGGCAATAGAGCTTCTTAGCAATGTTGTCCTTAGCTGCTCAGGCGTGAGTATGTATTTCTTTTCATTGTCACTAGTTAAATCCCTTTTACATAAACAATAATTTTCAGGAAATTTTACATAAACAATATTAAAACTTTATTCATATTGTCACTCTAAATTATCTCCCCTAAGGATTTCATTCTAAACTTTCTAAGGATAACCTTAATGGGCGAAAATACTATTTGTTGTTGGACAAAGTTCATGGGGTATACATCCCTCCAATATTACTAATTTCATCTCGAGGATATCTAAAAGTTTATGATCAGTTTGAACTTTTGGATTTATCAACCCTAATACACATATGATATTGATGAAAGAAAATTTACGTTTCTTGCATTTTACTTCAGCAGTAGATTTCTTCTATTGCTTACACCACTAAATACTAAGTTTTTCCACCCTAATTTGAAGGGTGATACAATTCATGCTACAATTCTGAAGGATCTACTAGACAAGTAAAAAATCATAGATCAATGATAGTTATATTATGTTTATTTATCAACTTCAAAGTTCTATAATCTACAAATAATCATAGTTAGCAACCACCTATTTGTGCACTACAAAGCCGTCATCCTTTTCTAGATTTCTAGTTTGGAGCACTAAGCTAGCAAGGGAAAAAGGCACTTTAAACATGAACGGATTTAATGCTTATGTATAGATAATTTTTTACATGGTGATTCAGTCTTTAGTTGATTTTTAAGTCATTAACCTTAAGATTTCAATTTTATAGAATTCCCACCAAGAGTAAACAACCGACCAAATCAAGGCAAATGATAGTACTAGTCATAAACTTTTAGATATCCTCGAGCCCCCCGTGAACTTTGTCAAATAGTCACTGTTCAAAAAATCGGCCGAGATACCGATTTATCGGCCGATTTATCATGAATCGGGTGGTAACCTATAAGATTTTAGCATATCGGCCAGTTTATCACGCCACCGATATTTCGGCCGATTTTCTGCATGAGAGCCGATATTTCGCCATATTTTCACTCTCATGGCCGATATTTTGTCTCACTATCACTGAAATTTCAATGAAATTTGGTATGTCAGCCGATATTTTCGTCCTATGATTTTGCAGAATTATGCATTAGCTCAAATTTTCCATTATTATTGATTCAAATGCAAGAAATCAAGGTAATACTTATGCGAAATGCTCCAATATTATTTTTTACATAGCATATTATAGAAAATTTAGTGACGGAAATTAGGATTTACAAAAAAATAAGCCGATAAATGGCTGATCGATAAAATTGATTAATCAGCCGATAAGCGATTAATCTTTATTTTAAGATCGATCGATAAGTTAAGATTAACGATTTCTTGAACATTGCAAACAGTAAATAGTATTTTCTTCAATTAAGGTTATCCTTAAATATTTTAGAATGAACTCCTTCGGGGTGATAAATAAGAGTAACAATTTGAATAAAGTTTCAATATTGTTTATGAAAAAATTCTAAAAATTATTATGTCAAAAAGAATTTAACTAGTAACAATGAAAAGAGATACATACTCATGCCTGAGCGAAAGACCTCTCTTTCATTTTGAAATTCTAATTCGAATCTCCAATGCACGATAACTGCTTTTCTACTAAATTGAATTTAATATTAATATTTTCCAATTAATATATTTTGAGATTCCGATGTAAAATTGTACATAAAAGATAAATAACTCTCCTAAATGTATGGATATCGTAAAAATTGTAATTAATAAAAGTTCCAAACTTCTCTACACCACTATGGTGCAACAGAAGATGACAACATCATGCGTGCCCACGTGTCTCGTACAATTGGTAGTTGACGAGGCAGTACCATAATAACTAGTACTTAGTTGAGGTCATGCTCAAAAAGAGTGCGTCTTAAAAATCTGTTATTTGTCATATGATTGGTTATAGCAAGGTAAGTACATGTATCCTCCGGACATCATGCATTTATAATGCAAATAAAGCATGTATGGCTTGCTCGGAAAAATGGCTATGTGGTTCATTCATTTTCTTGAAACTTACAATAGGGTAATAAAGTAAAAATTAATTTACTCCATGATGGAAAGATAGAATATAACATAAATTATACATGCATACAATACTTCACCCTGTCATATCGACACTTTGTGTTTATCTTAACTTTGATGTGAAATCTTGAAATAGTTTGCAATGCCTACATTAGGTTGTACATTATTGGCTCACATGGCGAAATTATGTTGAGTTTCTGAGACATATGTCTGCATGGCTTGTGAGTTATTTCTATAGTAGATAAACCATGACAATAGTATTTTGTAGTTTCATTTCCAGTACTTACCTAGAAGATTAACCGATCCTGAATCACCCAATTCACTAAACAAGATTGTCTCACATTAGATGACTAGTGCTATCAAACCTACTATCTTTCATATTAAGTAGATGCATCTATTTCAAAACATTTCTACTGGTACGTCGCGAGGCCATTTTGTATGAGTAATTGAGTATTCATGAAACACCATAGTCCTACATCTTCAGTTAAAATCATGGTGACATCAGGTGATTGAAACTAATAATATGTTTCAAAGATTGAGGTAATTTAACTAGGATTTGGTGATTTTGGATACGGTAAGATATTGCTAAGATAATGACCATACTACATTTTACAAGGTTTGAAGCTTGATAACTTGTTGTGAAATGATCAAATGTTCAATACTATTGAGATCATATATGTTAGAATTAATTTTCTAGGTCCTTAGGACATCCTATGTTGGTCAGATAGTTCCCTTGTAACAAACAATGAGTTAGTATGCTTTATTCATGGTGCTTCATTGAAAAACATGTTTCTAGCATATATGTCCACTATGTCGAGCAAGGAATTTTTTATGCAAGAATAGTATGAAAATTATCTTGCTTGAGTGTGTTTTTAGTAAATGTAGCTAAAAGTGAAAGAACTTCACAAACAAACATTTTGTCTTAAAATTCAAAGGCACTAATTAAGATAATTCCAAATAGAAGGAAGAAAAACAATAAATTCAAATTTGGGTGATATACGTGGACACATCTTCATGTGTCTTTCCATGTTTTTAGCTCAACATTTCTTGCTAGCTCCTTTCCAAACAAAACATTTGCATGTTAATTAGGGTATAGTAATTTATTAAATTTTTGTTAAATAAATCATTATCTAGGAACCACAAAAATAATAATATCATTGTGTAAATGAAGGAGGATTTTTTAACGACATGCAAAAAATACGGAGCATTCAAGCGAAAGTAATGAAAAGTGAGGTTTAGTCAACCATTGATTTTCAACTTTGGATTTATCAACCCTGATAGGCATATGATAATGACAAAATGTACTTTTCTTGCGTATTTACCTCAGCAGTAGATTCTTCTATTGCTTAAACTGGTAAATACTAAGTTTTTTCACCCTAATTTTAGGGGTGGTTGAATTCATGCCATAATTATCACTACTAGGAAAATCATTATAGGTAGGAATGTATTCTATGGCTCACCTAAAAGTGCGTGCTCCACAAAAATATTTCTATGGCGCATATAAATATATGCTCCACAGAAATTTGGCGCATGTAATACTGGTGCGCCACAGAATTGTGGCTTTCTGTGGCGTATGTGGACGGGTGCGCCGTAGAATCTCTATGGGTCCCACGTGGGGTCTAGTGCTGCACATGGGCGAAGGGCATTCTGTGGCGCATCTGCCCACATGCGCAACAGAAAGTCAAAATTCTGTGGCGCATGTTGGTATATGCGCCAAAGAATTCCTTGTGGGGGGCCAACTCTGACAGTACGAGGCTAGAATTCGATGGCGCATATGGTAACATGCGCCACCGAAGTTCATCTTTATGTGGCGCATGTAGGCCTATGAGCCACAGAAAGTGTAGGGTTTTTTTGCCCTCTACGCAACTCCACCCCCTCCCCTGGATCACTTTTTTTGCTCTGTAAAATACAAAAGGAATAGACAAAAAAATTCAAAAAATAAAATTCTTAGAGGTGCCCATGTATTATGTCATCTAGTACCATGGATAATTAACAAACGTGAATTTCAACTTATTTTGGAAAATTTCATTGCAAAATCATCAAACTATATTTCTGGTTGCATACGAAGTCGAAAAATGCACAGTATATCAAAATGACCGGGAGAAAATTATACATCCAAATTCACCGGGGTTTACCTGGTTAGCCAATTTTTAGAATCGCCAAATTCAAAAGGAGTAAAAAGTTACGGCAAAGTCAAGATCTTTTCCTACAAAAATAAAAAATTGAAAAAAAACCGTGGCGCACCATCTGCACATGCGCCACAGAAATCTTAGCCCGAAATTTGAATTTCGGCGGCGTCCTTCTCCTCCTCCTCCTCCTCTCCTCCACTTCTCCTCCTCCTCCACTTCTCCTCCACTTCTCCTCCCTTCTTCTCCCTCCTCGACCTCCTCATCCTCCTCTGGCGACCACCACCACCACCTTCTCCTCCTCCTCCGGCGACCACCACCACCATCTCCTCCTTCCGCGACCACCACCACCTCCTTCTCCTCCGGCGACCACCACCACCTACACCCCCACCTCCACCACCTCCTCCTCCTCCTCCGGCGACCACCACAACCCACCTCCTCCTCCTTCGGCGACCACCCACCACCTCCTCCTCCTCCTCCTCCGGCGACCACCACCTCCTCCTCCTCTTCCTCCACTTCCACCACCACCTCCTCCTCCTCCACCACCACTACCACCACCACCACCACCACCACCACCTCCTCCTCCACCACCACCACCTCCTCCGGCCAGCCTCCTCCTCCTCCACCCACCCAACCACTCACCTTCGGCGACCTCCGGCGACCTCCAGAAACTTTCAAAAAAAATCGGTGAAATTTCGGTGGCCCCGGATCTAGATCTGGCCATCATTCTCTTAAATTCAAAAAAAATCTGTGGCGCACCACTGCTGGGTGCGCCACATAATCTGGTGCACAATTCTGTGGCGCATCTCCAGATATGCGCCATAAAAAAATTCAGATTTCTGTGGCGCACCCCAAAATGTGCCACAGAATTCAAATATATGTCGCGTGATAATTGTGGCGCACGGCATATGCACCACATAAGTCCAAAAAGGTGTGCCACAGAAAAAGTATTTCCTAGTAGTGACACTTACAAATAATAGATCAATGATAGTTATACTATTTTTATTTATCAACTTCAAAGTTCTATAATCTACAAAAAAATAGTTAGCAAGAAAATAAAATCACCTATTTGTGCACTACAAAGTTGTCCTCCTTTTCTAGGTTTCTAGTTTGAGGTAGTATGCTAGCAAGGAAAAAGCACTTTATACATCAATGGATTTAGTGCTTACTTTTTTCGATGGTGACAATTTTTTACAAGGTGATTCAGTTCTTAGTTCATTTTAAAGTAATCTTCAGATTTTAATTTTATAGAATTTCCACCAAGAATAAACAACAAACCAAATAAAGGTAATGACAATACTAATCATAAAATTTTATATATCATCGAGATAAAAAATAATAATACTAAAGTAATGTATATCCCGTGAAATTTTCCAACATCAAATAATATTCTTCCATTAAGGTTATCCTTAAATATTTTAGAATGAACTCCTTAGGGGTGACAAATCAGAGTGACAATATGAATAAAGATTTAATATTGTTTATGTAAAATTTCCTGAAAATTATTGTTTAAGTGAAAGGGATTTAGCTAGTGAAAAAGAAAAGAGATACATACTCATTCCTGAGCCAATGACCTATCTTTTCATTTTGAAATTCCAATTCGAAACTCTAATGCATTATAACTACTTTACTAGTTAATTTAATTTAATAATAATAGTATTGCAATTATTATATTAGGAGATTCCGAGGTAAAATCGTTCATCAAAAAATGAATGACTCTCCAAATAGTATGGATATGGTACAAACAAATTGTAACTAATAAAAGTTGCAAACTTTTCTACACCACTATGATGCAACAGAAGAAGACAATTCCATGTGTGTCAATCGTGTCTCGTACAATTGGCAGTTGGCAAGGCAATACCGCAATAACTAGCACTTAGTTGAGGTCATGCTCAAAGAGTGGGTCTTGAAAATCCGTTATTTCTCATGTGATTAATTATAGCAAGAGTAAGTACGTGCATACTGTAGATATCATACATTTATAATGCAAGTATAACATGCATGGATTGCTCGGAAAAAATGGATATGTGGTTCATTAATTTTCTTGAACCTTTCAATAGGGGAAATAATTAACATACGCCTAGTTGGGAAGCTAGAATATAACATAAATTATCCACGCTTACAATGCTTCACCCACTGTCCATATTGACACTTTGTGTTTATCTTAACTTTGATGTGAAATCTTCAAATAGTTTGCAATTCCTACCTTAGGTTGTGCATTATTGGCTCACGTGGTGAAATCATGTTGAGTTTCTTCAAATAGTTTGCAATGCCTACCTTAGTTTGTGCATTATTGGCTCACATGGTGAAATCATGTTAATTTTTTGAGACATAGTTCTACATGGCGTGTGAGTTCATATCTATTAGTAGATAAACCATGACAATAGTCTTTTGAAGATTTCACTTCCCTACAAGATTAATAAATCTTGAATCGTCCATTTCACTAAAAAAGATAGTCCCACATTAGAGGGCTAGTGGCATCCAACCTACTATCTTTCATACTAATTAAGTAGACGCGTCTATTTCAAAAGATTTCTTCTACATACATACATATGTTGTGAGGCCATTTTGTATGAGTATTCATCAAACACGATAGTCCTACATCTTCATGTAAAATCATGCTGACATCTAGTGATGGAAACAAATAATAAAGTTCAAAGATTGCGGTAATTTAGCTAGGATTTTGTGATCTTGGATACGGCAAGAAATTTATAATATAGTAACCATACTACATTTTAAAAGGGTCTGAAGCTCGATAACTTGTTGTGAAATGATCAAATGCTCAATACTATTGAGATCATACTGGTAGAATATATTTTCTAGTTCCTTAGGACATCCTATATTGGTCATATAGTTCCCTTGTAACAGACAATGAGTTAGTATGCTTTATCCATTGGCGCTTCATTGAAAAACAAGTTTCTTGCATATATATCCAATAAGTCGAGAAAAGAATTTCTTATCATATATAGTATGAAAATTATCTTGCTTGGGTGTGTATGTAGTATGTGTAGATAAAAGTGAAAGAACTTAACAAACAAATATTATGTCTGACATTCAAAGGCCGAAGATAATCCCAAATAGAAGGAAGAACAACAATAAATTCAACTTTGGGTAGTATACATGGCCACATGTTCATCTGTGTTTCCATGTTTTATCTCAACATGTCTTGCTAGATCATTTCAAAACAAACCATTTTCATATGAATTAGGGTATAGTAGTTCACTTAAATTACTATTAAAGATATTATTATCCGGAAACCACAAAAATAATAACACCATTGTGAAAATGAAGCCAAATTTTATAACCAAATGCGAAAAAATATGGAACATTCAAGTGAAACTAATGAGAATGTGAAATTTAGTAAACCATTGAATATTTGAACTTTTGATTTATCAACTCCAAAAGGCTTATGATATCTATGAAGAAAAATGTACTTTTCTTGCATATTTACTCAGCAGTACATTTCTTCTATTGCTTACACCACTAAAAACAAAGTAGTTTTCACCATAATTTGAGGGGTGATACAATTCATGCTACAATTATGAAGGATCTACTAGACACTTACAAATCATAGATCAATGATATTTTTATTATTTTTATTTATCAACTTCAAAGTTCTATAATCTATACAAAATAGTTACCAAAAAAATAAAATCACATGTTTGTGCACTACAAAGTTGTCCTGCTTTTCTAGGTTTCTAGTTTAAGGCAGTATGCTAGCAAGGAAAGGAACTTTAGAAATGAAAGGATATAATGCTTAGATATTTTGATGGTGACAATTTTTTACATGGTGATTCAGTTCTTAGTTGATTTTTAAGTAATTAATCTTCAGATTTTAGTTTTGTAGAATTCCCACCAAGAATAAACAACTGACCAAATAGAGTTAAATGACAATACTAATCATAAAATTTTAGATATCCTCGAGACAAAAATAATAATACTAGAGTAATGTATACCCCATGAACTTTTTCCAACAGAAAATAGTATTTTCTTCCATTAAGGTTATCCTTAAATATATTAGAATGACCTACTTAGGGGTGATAAATCAGAGTGACAATATGAATAAAGCTTTTATATTGCTTATGTAAAATTTCCTGAAAATTATTGATTATGTAAAAGGGATTTAGTTAGTTAAAACGAAAAGAGATACATAATCACACCTGAACCAAAGACCTATCTTTTCATTTTGAAATTCCAATTTGAATCTCCAATACACGATAACTGTATTGCTACTAAATTTAGTTTAATGTTACAAGTCTTCCAAATATTATATTTTGAGATTCTGAAGTAAAATCGTTCATAAAAATGAAGGACTCTCCTAAAGTAGGGATATGGTATAAAAAATTGTAATTAATAAAAGTTCCAAACTTTTCTACACCACTATGATGCAACAGAAGAAAACAACCTCATGTGTGTCAATTTTTCTCGTACAATTGGTAGTTAACAAGGCAATACCGGAATCACTAGCACTTACTTGAGGTCATTCTCAAAGAGTGGGTCTTGAAAATCTGTTATTTCTCGTATGATTAATTATAGCAAGAGTAAGTACGCACATACTCTGGATATCATACATTTAATTCAAGTATAAAATGCATGGCTTGCTCAGAAAAATGGATATGTGGTTCATTAATTTGCTTGAAGCTTTCAATAGGGTAAAAGTTAATACACCATGCTGGAAAGCTAGAATATAACATAAATTATCCATGCTTGCAATGCTTTACCCACTGTCATACCGACACCTCATGTTTATCTTAATTTTGACGTGAAATCTTCAAATAGTTTTCAATGCGTACCTTAGGTTGTGCATTATTGTTTCACATAGAGAAATCATGTTGAGTTTTCGAGACATACATCTGCATGGCTTGTGAGTTCATATATATTAGTAGATAAACCATGGAAATAGTTTTTTAGAGGTTTCACTTATAATATTTACCTAGAAGGTTAACAAATCATGAATCTTATATTTCACTAAATAAGATTGTCCCACATTAGAGGGCTAGCCATCTAAAGAGAGACAGTCTTGTTTAGTGAAATGACGACTCAAGACTTGTTAATCTTCTAGGTGAGTATTGGAAATGGAATCTTCAAAATACTATTGCCATGGTTTATCTACTAATATAAATGAACTCACAAGCCGTGAAGACGTATGTCTCGGAAACTCAACATGATATCGCTATGCGAGCCAATAATGTACAACCTAAGGTAGGGATTGCAAACTGTTTGAAGATTTCACATTAAATTTAAGATAAACACAAAGTATCGGTATGATAGAGGGTGAAGCATTGTAAGCATGGATAATGGTATATTCTAGCTTTCTAACATGGAGTATATTAATTATTACCCTATTGCAAGCTTCAAGAAAATTAATGAACCACTTATCCGTTTTTTTCCGAACAAGCCATGCATGCTATACCTGCATTATGAATGCATTATATCCGTAGAATGCACGCACTTACTCTTGATATAATTTATCATACGACAGATAACGGATTTTCAAGGCCCACTCTTCGAGAATGACCTCAACTAAGTGCTAGTTATTGATGTACTGCCTTGTCAACTTCCAGTTGTTCGAGACACGTGGACACACATGACGTTGTCGTCTTCTGTTGCATCATAGTGGTGTAGAAAATGTTGAAACGTTTATTAATTACAATTTGTTTGCACCATATCCATACTTTTTGGAGAGTTCTTCATTTTTTATAAACAATTTTACCTCGGAATCTAAAAATATAATAATTTGAAAACTCCTAATATTAAATTATATTATTATTACAGCAATTATTGTGCATTGGGGTTTCGAATTGGAATTACAAAATGAAAGATAGGTCTTTGGCACACTTGTGGCGCTGCAACTCTGATAAGACAAGTGGCATCATATACAAGTAATTATCTCTCTCTCGCGCGTGCGCGCTCTCTCTCTCCCTCTCTCACACATACAAACAACAATCCATATTTTATTCTTTTCCATAAGTTTTCAAATTATTAAAAGTTTTGGATTATGTGAAGTTGAAGTTCTAAAACATTTGAACATTTGGAATGTTGGAAATTTAAACAATCTGATGGTTTGATTTTTATTTTAAAATTAAATTTCTGGAAGCTTTATACTTATGAAAAAACGAAAGTGAAGTGCAAAATTTATGAATTTTTCATATTTTGTATTTGAAAAAAATTAAATTACCAAAAATTCCAAATTTTGAAGCGTTCTAAATTTACAATCTAAGGTTCAATTTGTTTTAGAAAGTTTGCATTTCTAACTGCTTGGTTTTTTTTTTGAAGTCCCAAATGTCTAACAATAGGGCAGATTCTGTTAAAGCTAGCGCTCAATTTTTTACTATAGAATCTTCAAATACTGATCCACACCAATAAATTTGGTTAATGTATATGTGTCCCGTGTGTGTAGCCACCAAGGTCTTGTTGTATTTGACTAGCGTGTCACTTATAAATACCTACGTTCGGAAAAAAAGTATAAATTTTATTCAAAGTTAAATGATGTGAAGTTTTACCAAGTTTATAACAAAAAATGCCAACACCTATATGTAATACTATATAGATATGATAAATAAATTATTTACTTTATTATGTATCTAAGGGCACTGAGATTTTTAGTTGTTAATAGTTTTAAATAATACCGCATAGACTTTTTTGCGAAATCCAGTACAACTGCAAACGCTCACAAATATATACATACACGCACCCATACGAGCACACGCACATCCTGCCCCTATGAGCACCTCCGAGATACTGAGTACAAGACTTCGGAAGTTACATCTATAATTGGATTAGTTTTAGAACATGTTTAAGTGTCCCAATTTCACAAAATAACACAATTTCGGAACGTTCGCTAATTTCAGAAAGAAACCATAGGAGTATTTTATCTCACTTCCTGATTACGGTTCCAACGTACATGCCTTTCTTTCCTTTCTTTTTACACTTCCATCGTTTCTTTCTATCCTGGGCACATTAATAGCATGGATATATATATAAATGGTAGACAATTAATGGACGCTTATCATATTGCAATCTAGATGGCAGGTTTTAAGGTATGTCATTAATTATGGATACTCTTCGTGAAGGGGTTAAATGGGAATACATCAAGACCCACAGATGTCTTTGTGCTGGTATATTTTTATTTGAAAATATGTTTTTAATGAATAGATACTAAAAATGACACGTTTCTATCTGCTTCCAAGTAACGGTCCAAAGTGCCAATATATACAGGAGGACTGGCCTCGCTGCGACCGCTGGTCTTGCCTTCAGATCAACCCAGAATACAACTTAGCTCTCTCGGTTGAGAACTCCAGCAACCGGCGACCACCGTACAGAGAAATTCCGTGGATAACTAGCTTGTTGATCTCCTGACCCTGGTAAACAACTAAACACACAGAAAAGTTATACGCCTAATGCCTAGCTAGCTAGGTTCTTGTGCTGGTCTTAATATATATGCTTGTGATTATTTTGAGAATCTAAATCATTGAAAGAGTTATGTGATCTTGTTTTGATTTTTCTTATCCAAATTATTCTAGCAAACATCGCCATGTGTTTTGGAATATCTGGCACAAACATGCATTTGACTGATTTAAACCAAGATCGCGTAAACCCGATTTGATTGATAGTAGATCTTCTCTTTCTACATGTTTGGTGGAATAGTATTGCACAAAATGCCAACAAAAAAGATATGAGTGCAGTTTTGATTTTATATCCTTTTCGAGAAGAATTTATTTTAGATCTAGATCTGCTAGCTTGGTGTCCCAAATATATTTGATTGATGCCAATTTTTTTTTCCTATGCAACATTTAGATCTTGATCTTTATCCCCGTAGATTATGTGATTTGTGCTATCAAAATCCAACATATAATTTTGTTTGCTCAAAAAATGAAAAACAAAGTCACGGTTCATCTAATTAAGGTGGGAGCATTTCTTGACTGCCTACATCTTAGTGCATATATATGCTTCTTATAGCCAAATACCACATGTCTTTAATCAACAAGTAGATCTCATATTTTCAATGAGGGAAATCTAGAAAACGTAGGGCATCTATGAGTGTATACGGTATATGGTAGAAAAATATATGAGATCTATGAGTTTATATGTTCTTGTAGAAAATAAGCGAGATCTAGCAGTATATATGTCTGATATCTTTAAAAAGATATGGTATAGATGTTTTGAAAACGTGGGAGGTGTAGGAGTTTTTTATTTGAGGGATATTGTTCCAGAACTCCCATTTTGTAATAGCTAGTCTGGTGTGCTCATGTTGGATAAGGTGGTGATATGCACGAAATTCATTCTATTCTATTTCTTGAACCAAATAGCTAGGATCGATCAGATCATTCATTCAATATCCCGGCCTCTGAGTTTAAAAAAAACATAGTTTTTTTTTAGAAACACGGTACAAACGCAAACACTCACATACACGCGCATACACTCACCCCTATGAACACACACATGCACACCCTACCCCTATGAGCACCTTCGGAAGACTGAGCTGACGAATTGGATCTTGAAATTCACGAAGTCACCACAGGCGCCTCGCTGTCAACGGGAACGTCACCTCCCACTGAAGAATATTTCGCATTTATAAGACACACAGATGTCAAACCTGGGGTTTGAACTCTGGACTGGGGGTACAACCACCCACCTAACCACCCAACCTCAGGTTGGTTCTAACATGTACATGTCACAAATGTTATAACATGTACAAACTTTTTTAACTATTTGAACAATTTTATATTCTTCTGTTCATATAAGACTTCATTAGAACTCTTATTTTTTTGTAGTGTTTGGACATGTTTTCCAATTATGACGAAAGATGCTACTTTTATTGTAATAATTCTGCCAGATTTCTAACTTACTGGAGTTGCATCAGTGTCGTACAAAGCCATAGTAGGAGTATTTGTTTTCGAGTTTTGCATCCACGGTGGTAAAATCAAAAAAAAAAATCCTAGCACCGATTCCCGAGTAAGACGAAGGCCAATTAAATGCACATATATAATATCGACGTCTACAACATCGGTCTTGTATGCATTTGTTATAGGATATCGAAATATTTCAGATGTTTATTTGTTTGTTTGCACACTAATGTACCAGTGCAGCCCTCTCGATGTATACATTCAGTTTGTTGCTTGTGTAATATGTCAACTTGCAAAGGTATAATTTTCCATTAACTATGTATGAATTGTGATATTTGTTTTTCAAAGTATATGTAATCAGTATATGTATTACCATGCATTTGATCCGTGTGTCGAAATAACCATGGATTGCCTCTTCTTGTTCCATGAGCAGCTGCTGATCAATGGAGTCCAAGGGCATGAACGGCCAGTCCCCCAAGCCCAAGGTCGTCTTCGTGCTGGGCGCCACGGCCACCGGGAAGTCCAAGCTCGCCATCGCCCTCGCCCAGCAGTTCGATGGCGAGGTGATCAACTCTGACAAGATCCAGATGTACGACGGCGTGCCGGTAATCACAAACAAGGTCACTGAGGAGGAGTGTGCCGGCGTGCCTCACCACCTCCTCGGCGGCGTGCACCCGGACGCCGACTTCACCGCTGAGGACTTCTGCCGCGAGGCGTCCGCGGCCATCGCCAGCATCCTCGCCGCGGGCCGTCTCCCCGTCGTCGCAGGTGGGTCCAACACCTACATCGAGGCGCTGGTGGAAGGCGACAACGCGGCGTTCCGCGCCGCCTACGACTGCCTCTTCATCTGGCTTGACGCCACGCCGGAGTTGCTGGAGTGGTACACGGCGCTCCGTGTGGACGACATGGTGCAGCGCGGGCTGGTGCACGAGGCGCGCGCCGTGTTCGACGCCGGGAACGCGGACTACAGCCGAGGCGTGCGCCGCGCCATCGGGCTTCCCGAGATGCACGACTACCTGCTGCTGTTGGAGCTAACTGAGCGCGAAGGCGCTGTGGTAGAGGCGGTCGACCTCGCGGAGAGGTTCGATCACGCCGTGCGCCAGATCAAGGCCAACACCTTCGGGCTGGTGCTGGCGCAGCAGGCCAAGATCCAGCGCCTCAGCGGGATGGAAGGCTGGGACGTCCGCCGCGTCGACGCCACCATCGTGTTCGCCTGCATGGCCGCCGGCCTCGGACAGGAGGCCTGGGAGACGGTCGTGTGGGAGCCATGCCAGGAGATGGTCAAGCGCTTCCTGGAGACCCAGACTTTCATCCCCGATGCAGCTGACAAACTGCCTACTGATGTGGAGTTGGACGAGGAGATGGCCAAGGTTTTTGTCGGGTTCACTATATCGCCAGATGCAGCCGGCGATGCCGTTCTGGCCCTGCCAGCGGTGCACAAGGACAAGGAGGCCGCGAAAGGAGCTGCCCCCGGTGAAGGCGACGGTGATGGAGGCAATGCCGGCATTGGAGAGGCTGGTCCAGATGCAGCTGGTGGAGCGGGGTCGCACGCAGTCTAAGCGACGACGTGCGTGCATGGCTTCAGCTTCGCATGGTGCTTGTACTGCTACCACACTGGTGCTTAGACTGACAGATGCACGGGAGATGGGGTGATACAAGGGTCATGAGCTTAAGCTATTGTTACTGTCTAATTTAAGGATTATTTCTGGCGTCTGAATAATTATGAAAACTCATATATATGGATCCTTTAAAGACATTCGTGACATTATATGTCACTTGCTGTTGTTTCATATTATTTATGGATGTCTTTCTTAGAGATTATTTTATGGATTTTATGTTATATACATATTATGCTCTCCTCTGAATACTATTTTCATGGGTATATGTCTACGATCATCAGCATCGACTCTACTCAACCAAAAACTGGTTTGTTAGGTGCAACTTCATTGACTTGGAAATAAATATCTGTCACGCAGCATATATATGAATAGCAAATGCCTACTCTTCTGATAAGATGTAGAGGAACTTTCACCAACATGATGCCTCCATCGACTCTCATTGTCGTCGTTGAATCGACCTGACCAAAAAA
This sequence comes from Lolium multiflorum, assembly GCA_030979885.1. Taxonomy (NCBI): domain Eukaryota; kingdom Viridiplantae; phylum Streptophyta; class Magnoliopsida; order Poales; family Poaceae; genus Lolium; species Lolium multiflorum. Next base: position 293,188,876 of record CM061750.1, read on the forward strand.
AAAAGGTCAATCCTTATCTTCTACTGACATTCTTTGATTTTGAAGGGAACTCTCCAAAACATAGTCGTCAACTATACATATGACAATCCTAGATTTTGACCTCGGGTACCTGGTACATAAGCTAACGAAGAAGCTTTCAACACATCCCCATCCTTAAACGCATTCGATGACTCGACCAACACACATTGTCTTGATCTGCCACCGCCACAATTGATTCCTGTCATAACCACTCCTAAGGTCCACATAACGGTTTGTCGGCTAACAAAGAGCTACCGCAAATACAAGGTAGATGATGGCGAAGGAAATGCATAGCGATTTCCACACGTCTTGTTTAAGTGCCTCACGAGTATATGCATGGAACTACAATCGAACCATAAAAAGATGGTTGTCGTCGGATGTGTCCCATACGGCATGTCATCTACCCCATGATATAGATGTGTTGTGGTGCCTTAGATCGGTCAAACAACACCCAAGCCATCATGGCTCCCAACACACATTGACCAAGAAAGCTAATATAGGGTGGGAAGCCAATTAGGGTGGTCTGAACAAAAGACGGTCGGGGCCACCATTGGGGGCAGCATGAGGTCGCGCCCAATGATGGCGAGGAGAGAGTACAATGAGGCAGATTCTTAGGAGAAATCTAATATCCCTAGGCCAGGTTGCACTTGTGTGTTTAGGAAGCAAAATATCTCCAAGACCCATATGTTATGTGTTCTTTGTTACCGAGATTTTTCTTGGGCCTTTTTTGGTTCTATAGCATAAGATGCAGTAGTTAATCCTTATATGTATACTCTCATCAAAGTTGTTTCTTGTAAGAACATCAGAGGATGAACTAGGCTTAAACTTATCAATGTATCATACTACATTTGGAAGAACAATCTAGGGGATAGTAACACGTTAAACAATCAAGACACCCTTGTGTAAAAAACAAAGGTTACATGTGATGCTTCGAACATGGCGCTTTTCTGTACATCCACGGAGGACCAAGATTAATGTCGGTAATGGACACAATACATCCTTATCTTAAGCATTGTGATTGAAGGGCCTATATTTTCCATTGCCACCTAGAGGAATGCAAGAGTACTTCGCAAAAGATATACAATTTAAAGAAGGAAGAAATGAGAAAAACTGGATATGGATAATTGCCAAAATTAGCTTATGGCATGCCTTTCCATATATTTGATTTTATGGAGCTCTGTAATCAATGTTGACCCTACTATAAGCGATGCATTGCATTAGAACTAGGCTAAATCAAGATCCTTCTCTCAGCCTATGAATTCCAATTCTAGAGTTTTTTCCATAGGTTTCCTTTGAGCAGTCATGGGAGGGGGGGGGGGGTAACCAACGCATTTTACCTGAACTTTTCATTTTATCATAAGATTGGTTGAAATCCAATGAGTAACAAACATGGGGAATAGTGGGACACCCAATGCAGCAAGGGGTGATCACACGATGCAACGAACACGCTCATCATATAAGGATCAGTATCGGACAGGTAGGAGGTACTTTATCCACACATCGACATAACCATGTTTCTACGTGGGCAGCCGAGTGCGCCAGAGCACCGCGTCAATTTATCTTGCGGCATGCCTTGCGGATGAGGGCGAGTGTGGGAGCTATATCCATTGAAAACCAACGGTGTTTTTGTGTTTCCAAATGTGTCATAGGCACAATAGGCGAAGGGTGGCAGTGGTCTAGGGCGGAGTGGAGGGGGAAGATCGCATCTACTAGGCATCACAAACGGTCACCACATGGTCAACGGCAGATCTAGGAGCAATCCAGAATCTTTGGTGAAGTTGCACCCAAACATGATGTGGCTAGCCGTCTCTAGATGTGTTGCATATGGGACATACACTCTCGGGCAGTGTTCTTGCAGAGGAGGTTGGCACAAGTTGCGCCATTTTCGTACATGACAATCCAGGAGAAGAACCTTACCTTCTAGGGCGCTTTGTTGGTCCAAACGAAGTAATAATTGGGAAATAGCCCCCACCCACCCTCCCCCTTATCGTGCAAAGTTTGTAGAGGGAGTTCTTCAAGGGTTTGATCCATAAAATATAAGGTAGGCCTCCGCAGATCTCAAATAATTGATTTTCTCTTGGTTGGTTATTTGCGTATAATTCTTATATTCAACTTATGTCCACATAATCCTCTCTAGGTCTTTACACGTGAAAACAAGGCTCTCTGTGACATGAAAAATTGTATTGTTGTGTTGACCCTCTCTAACAACCGAAGATGGCCAAGTATGATCACATGAGATCCATATCTTCTATTGATTGTTGTTTCTCTTTGCATTTTGGGTATGATGAATAATTTTGTCCCTTTGACTACTCTCCACCTGCCCATGGTACTTCAACTATGAGATTTCTCTCATTTGTCACAAATTTCCTCGTGTAAGTATGACAAATAAGGATTTATAGAAAAAGATCACATTCCATTTATACTAGATTCATTAATTTTTCTAGAGCCTCTGCTTCTTTTGTGGGTTGTGAATAGAAATATTTTGTAGATCCAAGTTCTAAAGAATCATGACACTGAATTGAAGATTACCTCAGTCCCAACATCTTTGGGGTAGGTGCCCCCACTCAAGAGATTGTGGGTTAGTTTCCTTCAGATTGGGGACTTTATTATGAAATCTATGCCCTAGTTGACGATGCTCGTCTCCTCATAAAATCAAGATTGAGTGCAATGTGCGGGCCTTCGTACCATCACAACCATGCATGTATCAGTGTGACCAAGATCAAGACAACGTGAATGCACAGGGATCTAATGGAGGTGACATAATTATATTCAAGGATATCGACTAATATATATTTGAGGGCCTCCGTTAGATACTACATATCGTCTTAACTTTGAACTTTAGTATTTAATGAGTTTTCTGCAAAAAAAAGTATTTAATGAGTTGAGACAACATTTTTACCCCTGTGTAAAAAATATAAATACATGATATCCACTAACTTCATTGGTGGTTGGGTGTGGATAGGTTTTACATAGTTCGGGTGTTGTGAGGGTATTAGGGTTTTTGAGGCCTTGCGGTTTAAGTTGTACTTAATGGTTTTGGGTGGGGGGAGACATTCTAATATATGTCGGGCTAGTCAGAAATAAATTAGTCTAAAAAGTTGAGTACTAATTGTAAATTATGAATAAATATTATAAGATTAGACAATTATGTGTCTTAACTATATTATATTGGGTGAAAAAAACATAAATCTGGTTAACGGTAACCAAATGCGGAAATGAATTTTGGCTCTAAGTGTAGATGCACCCATTACCCAAAAAAACGTATTTTGAAATGTCTAAATATTCTGGAAAAAGTATGGATGTAAATCCAGACATTCTATGTTTGCACACAAAGTTTCATGCAAAAAGTGATATTTTTGTGTCTTGTGTAAGAAACATAACTTTTGGTGCCAAAATAGCTATTCTCAAAATGTCTTTTTCCCTAAAATATTGTGTGAAAACACATAATATTTGGATGTATACACAGGAATTTTTTCATGATTTCTTACATTTTGAAATACATTTAAAATGTATTTTTTATAATGGGTACATCTAGACCTATGAGCCAAAATACCATGTCCAACTAAATGGCCATATCTAGTTAGGTGGGTTGGAAACTAAATGTTGTAGGCCAAGGTGGCATAATCCCCTTCTAACTGATTCCCGACCGACTTTGTTGGGGGAAGCGGCTTTCCCTATCAACTTATTTGTTGGGGATGTAGTGATGTGGTATAGTGTCAACTTGTACACTAAGGAAGGTATTAAAATATATTTGCAACATGATTTTTATAAAGTTACTAAAAGAGTGGCAGGGTGGAGAAGTAAACTCAATTCTTATGGAAGCTTGTGTTGCTAGTATTCCTATGTTTGTCATGTGTATTCTCAACTTTTCCAAATGGGCTATTACAAATACCAATGCTCAACGCACAATTTATTTTCAAATAATACCGTTGACGCCCATAAATAACATTTGTTTAATTGAGATTTTACTTTTCAAAATTAAGAATTAATATAGATGCTTGGGAATTCAAAACCTTGGAGACTTTAAATCTACGGTTACCTTCTTGTTGAATAACAAATTATGACACAAATAATAAAAAAATAGGAGAATTTAATAATAAGAACCCAAATCTGCGTCCCTAAAGATTTGAACCTGGGTGGCTGGTTTGTACATCTACTTCCCTAATAAAGTGAGCTAGGATCACTTCTTATTAGGAGAATTATTGTAGATCCCAAATATAACATATGCCTTAATATTTTGTGAAACGAATCTTTAAATTGCTCCCTTTTGGAATGGGATAATGTGGCGATGCTTCTGCTGCTCAATTTCTTTAAGATGGAACTTGGTAACTGGTTGAAAATTATGGGTTGGGAAGATCATTTGACTGGGTCACTTTTCTTCGGTTACACTATAGTAGGATTTGTACATGTTTTTTAATGAACATTGAACAATGGTTGAGGCCTAAAATGGCACACCAATCTGAGATTTTGGGTTTAGAAGGATTGCGAACCAGATTTTATTTGAAGGCTGGTTGAATTGGCTGCCTTAATCCAAACCACTCACCTCAATGAAGAAAATGACTGCCACGTATTGGTTTTTCCTCCTTCCGGATATTATAATGTGAAATTGTTATCACCAGAATTTGACCGGATCAGATGTGGACCGCGATTGAAGATGGGCTTAAAGATTATATACGGAAGAAGTACATGAATCGGCCTTCTATACCAAGTTGGGCTAAATTGCCCGTGTATCTGTAACATATTAGATCGCATCTTAGTTTAGAAGTTAGAGTTTTACCCGTGCACGGTTTGGTGCACGCCTAAATTAGAAAGTCCCCTGGACTATAAATATGTATCTAGGGTTTATGGAATAAATAACAACCAACGTTCACCACAAACAAATCTCGGCGCATCGCCAACTCCTTCGTCTCGAGGGTTTCTACCGGTAAGCACCATGCTGCCTAGATCGCATCTTGCGATCTAGGCAGCAGCCTTGTTCATGCGTTGCTCGTGCTGAAGCCTTTTTGATGGCGAGCAACGTAGTTATCTTAGACATGTTAGGGTTAGCATTGTTCTTCGTATAATATGCTATCATAGTGCGACCCTTGCATGTCTAGCCGCCCTTACGCCTATCTTAGGTGTAGGGGCGGCACCCCGCTTGATCACTATTTAGTAGATTCGATCCGTTACGGTTGCTCCTTGATTCTTCAAGGATTAGTTTAACATCTGCAATAGTTAGGCCTTACAAAGGGTTGGAGGATCCAGCGGCGTGTAGGGTGTAGTTTGCTAGCCCTAGACAGGACGTTCCGAGGATCAACCTCGTGTTGGTTTTAGGCCTGTCTAGGATCGGCTTACGATCACCGTGCGCGCGAGGCCCAATCGTGAGTAGGATGATCCGATTATGCGGTGAAAACCCTAAATCGTCGTAGATCAGATCAGCTTTATCTTGATCAAGCAGGACCACCATATATTCGGACACCTTGTACGAATCATGGGTGGATCGGCTCTTTGAGCCGATTCACAGGATAACCTGAGAGCCGATCGAGGCTCGTATTTAACGTTTACGTGTGTGCCCTGCAGGAAACTAAGCGAGGCATCATCCACACCTTCCTGACCAGGTATAGGTCAGGTGGCACGCCCTGCGACAGCATCGGGCGCGTGACCAGAAGGCTTTGCGGGCCGCCGCTCAGAGGGACTGGGGCCAGCCGCAGCCCTAGTTGTTCCCGGCTCTCCTGTGTTGCCAGTCGTTGCCCGACGGTGGGTTTCTGACCGCAACACATTCTGGCATGCCCGGTGGGACAATCTTTGACATCCACCGCATCGCCATCTACATCCGAGATGGCGGAAAGCACTCCGGTCAAGTACGAGGATCTGCGACGAGCTCAAGAAGAAGCACGACGAGATCAAGGCAGTCCTCGAAGCCGACCTCATCGGCTCTTTCCACAGAACCCGCTCCCATGGCATCAGGTGGAAGGGGTTCTCACCTGAAGGCGCGCTCGATGGAGTGGACCTGTCCACCTCGTCAGAAGAACGCACTAGGTCGCTGCGTCAGGAGGTCAACTTCATGGTGGCTCATTCGCTACACCGCCACTCTGAGAGCCTGGTGAACACTTTGGAGCGTGTCGCTCTGCGCGTGATCCAGGAAATCATGAGCCATCAGTATTCTCCGTCGGGACCAGCTCTGGGGACGTACCAAGGAGAGATGCCACTCCATTCCCGTCCACACTGCCATTCGCATTGGCAGCACCAGAAGTGCCGAACTCATCGGCATCCGCCGTTAACATGGTGGAGCGCACTTACCCCGGAGGATGCCGGCCAAGAGTCTCGTTCAACGTCAACACGATGGGGCTCGGGCACCACCCCGGTAAGGGCAGAGATGAGGGCAGCTGCTCTCACAACGACGACGCGGAGGAAGCTGTTCCACACGATCGGCCCCGACACCTCCAAAGGGTCCTGGTTACAATCAAGGTGAAGGCCGATTCCAGCGATCGGCCCGCATTATCCGTACAACATTTATGGACAAACGGGGCGATGCCGATCCGTGTGATCGGCCCCAAGGATTTATGAAGGAACATTGCAAAAACCTTCATCGAGCAAGCAACGTGGAGGCCGATTCCAGCAATCGGCCAAAATTATCCTCACCATACTTTTTGCCTGGATTCAATGACGATCTAAGGGGCAATAGGTTTACGTCGGCTGATGAACTGGAAGAAGTCCACACTGGTCCTAACAGAGCCGACGTTCACATATAGTGCCTTGGCTAACCACAGAGCCGATATCAGCAGTTACCTGGGCTCGGGGGGCACCTAATCGGATTCCAAAGTACGATACATGTGCAGTGAAAAATTGGGGGCCGATAGGGAAATCGGCGGGCCGATAGGGAAATCGGCCAGGCTCTCTTTGAAGCTGATCTAATCGGCTCTTTCTCGAAAACCCATTCTCATGGCATCAGGTGGAACGGCTTTACAGCCGAGGGTGCCCTCGACCAAGTAGATCTGTCCACCCCTTCAGAAGAACGGACCAGAGCTCTGCGCCGGGAAGTTAACTACATGGTAGCTCATTCTGTTTACCGCCATGGCAAAGACAAAAAAGAGAGCAGTCACTCTGGTGGCAAGGACAAAGAGGAGGCCGGTTCAAGCGATCAGTTTCGATATAATGATAAAAGGTACAACAATGAAGACGGTATAGAGTCTTATAATGCTTTCAATATGTCTTTTATGTGAGTTTTGCTACCGGTTCATACTTGTGTTTGCTTTAAACAACCTTGCTAGCCTAAACCTTGTATCGAGAGGGAATACTTCTCATGCATCCAAAATCCTTGAGCCAAACACTATGCCACTTGTGTCCACCATACCTACCTACTACATAGTATTTCTCCGCCATTCCAAAGTAAATTGCTTGAGTGCTACCTTTGAAATTTCTATTCTTTATCTTTGCAATATATAGCTCATAGGACAAATAGCTTAAAACCTATTGTGGTATTGAATATGTACTTATGCATATTATTTCTTGTTAAGTTGCTTGTTGAGCGATAACCATGTTCCTGGGGACGCCATCAACTATTTCTTTGTTGAATATCATGTGAGTCGCTATGCATGTTCGTCTTGTCTGAAGTAAGGGTGATTTATCATGATCAAATGGTTTGAGTATGCATATTGTTAGAGAAGAACATTGGGCCGCTAACTAAAGCCATGATCCATGGTGGAAGTTTCAGTTTGGACAACAAACCTCAATCTCTTATGAAAATTTTATCTGTTGTTGAATGCTTATGCATTAAAGAGGAGTCCACTATCTGTTGTCTATGTTGTCCCGGTATGGATGTCTAAGTTGAGAATAATCAAAAGCGAGAAATCCAATGCGAGCTTTCTCCTTAGACCTTTGTACAGGCGGCATAGAGGTACCCCTTTGTGACACTTGGTTAAAATATATGTTATGCTATGATAATCCATGTAAATCCAAGCTAATTAGAACAAGGTGCGGGCACTATTGGTATACTATGCATGAGGCTTGCAACTTGTAGGATATAATTTACATAACTCATATGCTTTCTTACTACCGTTGACAAAGTTGTTTCTTATTTTCAAAATAAAAGCTCTAGCACAAATATAGCAATCCATGCTTCCCTCTGCGAAGGGCCTTTCTTCTACTTTTATTGTTGAGTCAGTTTACCCATTTCCGTCTATCTAAAAAAGCAAACACTTGTGTTAACTGTGCATTGATTCCTACATACTTGCATATTGCACTTGTTATATTACTTTATGTTGACAATATCCAGAAGATATACACGAGACTGCATTCAGACCAGGTTCAGTGGGCTTGTTTGAATATGTAGTCATGACATTTGGACTGAAGAACGCTGGTGCAACGTACCAAAGAGCCATGAATTACATATTTCATGATCTGATCGGCAAACTGGTTGGGATCTACATTGACGACGTGGTGGTCAAGTCTGTCTCCGTAGAGGGACATTTGGAGGATTTACGACGCATCCGGGACCGAACTAGGAAATTCGGACTAAGGATGAATCCGAAGAAGTGTGCATTTGGAGTGACGGCCGGTCGATTCTTGGGCTTCTTGGTTCATGAACGCGGAATTGAGATCGGTCTAAAAAGTTAGGAGGAAGTGCGCACAATGAAGCCGCCTACCACGAAAAAGGAACTACAGTGTCAAATCGTGCAGAGAAGTTGAGAAGGCAAGGCGATATGATGAAAGGCTCTGCGACGGTTATGCTCTGCCACGACATGACCCGACGAAGGAAAAGCATAATGATTTTGGAAATGTCATTTCCAAAACCAGGGGGCATGTGTTATCACCAGAATTTGACCGGATCAGATGTGGGCCGCGATTGAAGATGGGCTTAAAGATTATATACGGAAGAAGTACATGAATCGGCCTTCTATACCAAGTTGGGCTAAATTGCCCGTGTATCTGTAACATATTAGATCGCATCTTAGTTTAGAAGTTAGAGTTTTACCCGTGCACGGTTTGGTGCACGCCTAAATTAGAAAGTCCCCTGGACTATAAATATGTATCTAGGGTTTATGGAATAAACAACAACCAACGTTCACCACAAACAAATCTCGGCGCATCGCCAACTCCTTCGTCTCGAGGGTTTCTACCGGTAAGCACCATGCTGCCTATCCCCGTTGTTCATGCGTTGCTCGTGCTGAAGCCTTTTTGATGGCGAGCAACGTAGTTATCTTAGACATGTTAGGGTTAGCATTGTTCTTCGTATAATATGCTATCGTAGTGCGACCCTTGCATGTCTAGCCGCCTTACGCCTATCTTAGGTGTAGGGGCGGCACCCCGCTTGATCACTATTTAGTAGATTCGATCCGTTACGGTTGCTCCTTGATTCTTCAAGGATTAGTTTAACATCTGCAATAGTTAGGCCTTACAAAGGGTTGGAGGATCCAGCGGCGTGTAGGGTGTAGTTTGCTAGCCCTAGACAGGACGTTCCGGGATCAACCTCGTGTTGGTTTTTAGGCCCTATCTAGGATCGGCTTACGATCACCGTGCGCGCGAGGCCCAATCGTGAGTAGGATGATCCGATTATGCGGTGAAAACCCTAAATCGTCGTAGATCAGATCAGCTTTATCTTGATCAAGCAGGACCACCATATATTCGGACACCTTGTACGAATCATGGGTGGATCGGCTCTTTGAGCCGATTCACCGGATAACCTGAGAGCCGATCGAGGCTCGTATTTAACGTTTACGTGTGTGCCCTGCAGGAAACTAAGCGAGGCATCATCCACACCTTCCTGACCAGGTATAGGTCAGGTGGCACGCCCTGCGACAGCATCGGGCGCGTGACCAGAAGGCTTTGCGGGCCGCCGCTCAGAGGGACTGGGGCCAGCCGCAGCCCTAGTTGTTCCCGGCTCTCCTGTGTTGCCAGTCGTTGCCCGACGGTGGGTTTCTGACAGCAACAGAAATATTCCTATCATGATGTGAATCACGGTGAAGTAACTCCAATTCATACACATGTAGCTTGGAAATTACTCATACCTCCAAGGATCAATATTTTCCTTTAGTTTCCACCGAATAATAAGATTTTAATGAGTAATAGCTTGAGTAAATGTAAGATGTTGATGATCTAACTTGCCTACTTTATAGTGAACATGAATCAATTGGTCATTTATTATTTGACATGTTGTTGCAAACAATATCTGGGAAGTTTTGTTTTAGGAAACTGCTGGGCGTCCCCCGGGGGATCTGATTCCCCAGCCCCCGGGTCCCCAGCCGTTGGATCAACCATTTTGACGGTTAGATTTGCATGTAGCAAAAAAACATCTCCGGCAGCAAAAAATCACCCCCGGCAGCAAATGACTGAAGCAAAAAACGGTTCGTTCAGAAAAGAAAATAAAAAGGCTGGCCTCGCCGGAGACCTCGCCGGAGACCCCGTAGCAAACATATGGTACAATTGTAGCAAAAATACAGAAAAGTTGTATCAAAAAAATTATGGAAATGTAGCAAATCGCAGAATATGTATAGAAAAAAGATGATATTGTATCAAAAATGCTTAACGCCGGTAGCAAACTAGTAGCTTCAGCCTGCAGAGACAATGAAGGAGACCTTGCCTGCAGCAGCGTCACCAAAAAGGTTGCAGCAACTCAGTGTACCTAAGGTAGCAACGTCCAGAACCGCCGGTAGCAACATCGAACACCTAAAGTAGCAAACCACACGCACCGCAGGCAGCACCTCCGCCATCAACACGCAGAAATGGTGCTCAACATTGGTAGCAACACCGGAGGCCGTAGGTAGCAAACCCTGCCTTTGCCGGTAGCACAATGGAGGCCTAACACTTATCCAAACGGGTGACTTCTTCACCGTCTACAGGCCAACATCACTTGACGCAGCAGCAGCGACCTGCAGCAGCACTCTACGGCGGCGCACGAGCAGCTGGGCGGTGGCGCGCTGGCAGGGAGGAGGCGGCGCGGGAGGGCGCGGCCACACGCGGGGAGGGAGGCGGCCGCACGCGGACAGGGAGGCGGCGGCGCGGGAGGGGCGCGGCCACACGCAGGGAGGGAGGCGGCCGCACGCGGACAGGGAGGCGGCGGCGCGCTGGGCAAGGACGCGGCGGCGCGTTGGCAGGCGCGATTTCCTGGGTTGCCGGGCACTTGGCATGCGGCGGCCGTTGTCAAGGACTGGGCAAACGGCGGCGGTTGCCAGGGCCGGGCAGGCGGCGAGCCCGGGGCAGGCGGCGGTGGTCGCCGGGCCCGGAGCAGGCGGCGGAGGTCGCCGGGGCAGGCGGCGGTGGTCGCCATGGCCGGAGCAGGCGGCGGAGGTCGCCGGGGCCGGGGCAGGCGGCGGAGGTGGTCGTCGGCGCGGAGGAGCTGGTGGTGATATCCGGGCGTTGGGAACGTGGTGGTGGAGCGGGTGAGGGAGGCAGATGGGGTCCACCCACGTGGGGTGCAGCAGGCAACCGGGGGTTGCAAGCGCGTTATCCCCCGGGGGAATAGTATCATTTTCCTTTGTTTTATATCTATTCTATAGCTATTGGTTCTGACTTCTGACGTTGAATATCTCGCAAGAAGGTGGATAAGTGAATGAAAAAAAATGTGCTTAATATCTTCTCTTCTGTTGGTATTTAGTGCATCTTCTAAGAAAGGGTATCTGTCTTCACGTCACAAGATGGCCAGGTTTGGAGGACGTGACAAGAATTGAATTATCAGACGAAGATCGAATGTGTTATGTTAGGGAAAACAATCAAGCTTACTCGATGCTAAGTTTTTTCTAGATCACCAGGCACTACAACAAGACCCCTCCTACAGCGACGCATATATCTGTATCTAAATTTCAATATTGGTGTTGCTAGCGCCTCTACCAACGGATAATGGTGCGTTGCGTTTTTGGGCGTTGCAAGGGTATAATGCAACGCATATAGGTCTGTTGGTAATGAGGGTGTTGCTACGTAGCAACGTATAGAACTATGGATGGACAACACTTACATATGTTGTTGCTTGCACTGCCGGATTGAATTCATGACCTCATAATATTGATTTTATTAATTAAATGTTTTTAAAATTGCAACCGGTGGTCTACATATAACATCCACAATTCTTTCTTTTGGCAATTACCCTGAATTAAGTTCATTGCGTGCTTTCCAGACATACATGAAGTGAGAAAATTAATTATCACTATGTATAGAGAGGAGACACATATTATATATTGGATTAAAATCGTTGCATTACAACAGGAACACCAACGACATGGTACATATATAAATATTATGTTTAGAACATCACTTTCCTCCTACTAATAACTAAGGATGGAGAGATGTGAAGTAGATTATCCAGCAGCAACAGCATTATCTTCCTTGCATTCAACTTGTCAGTTGTCACCCATACCACCATCAATTTATCTTTGGAATCTACAGGAAAGAGGCCAAACTGTTAACATAACACTGGAAGATATCTCACTATGTAGGGGATTTGCTCTCTTGTTCTGAATTGTAATGCAAGAATAAATTACCAAAAAAAGTGCCACACTTCAAAGTTCAAAATCTTGCTGATCTCTGTAGCAATTCAACAAATAAAATAGTACGATTACATATACGACGCAACTTATAGACCATCGACAAGACCAATGCAATAGCATTTTATTTAGAGATATTTTACAATTTCAATAACCATAGCAATTAACCACTTAGAGCTATATCCATTGAAAACCAACGATGTTTTTGTGTTTCCAAATGTGTCATAGGCACAATAGGCGAAGGGTGGCAGTGGTCTAGGGCGGAGTGGAGGGGGAAGATCGCATCTACTAGGCATCACAAACGGTCACCACATGGTCAGCAGCAGATCTAGGAGCAATCCAGAATCTTTGGTGAAGTTGCACCCAAACATGATGTGGCTAGCCATCTCTAGATGTGTTGCATATGGGACATACACTCTCGGGCAGTGTTCTTGCCGAGGAGGTTGGCACAAGTTGCACCATTTTCGTACACGACAATCCAGGAGAAGAACCTTACCTTCTAGGGCGCTTTGTTGGTCCAAACGAAGTAATAATTGGGAAATAGCCCCCACCCACCCCCCCCCCCCCCTTATCGTGCAAAGTTTGTAGAGGGAGTTCTTCAAGGGTTTGATCCATAAAATATAAGGTAGGCCTCCACAGATCTCAAATAATTGATTTTCTCTTGGTTGGTTATTTGCGTATAATTCTTATATTCAACTTATGTCCTCATAATCCTCTCTAGGTTTTTACGCGTGAAAACAAGGCTCTCTGTGACATGAAAAATTGTATTGTTGTGTTGACCCTCTAACAACCGAAGATGGCCAAGTATGATCACATGGGATCCATATCTTGTATTGATTGTTGTTTCTCTTTGCATTTTGGGTATGATGAATAATTTTGTCCCTTTGACTACTCTCCACCTGCCCATGGTACTTCAACTATGAAATTTCTCTCATTTGTCACAAATTTCCTCGTGTAAGTATGCCAAATAAGGATTTATAGAAAAAGATCGCATTCCATTTATACTAGATTCATTAATTTTTCTAGAGCCTCTGCTTCTTTTGTGGGTTGTGAATAGAAATATTTTGTAGATCCAAGTTCTAAAGAATCATGACACTGAATTGAAGATTACCTCAGTCCCAACATCTTTGGGGTAGGTGCCCCCACTCAAGAGATTGTGGGTTAGTTTCCTTCAGATTGGGGACTTTATTATGAAATCTATGCCCTAGTTGACGATGCTCGTCTCCTCATCAAATCAAGATTGAGTGCAATGTGCGAGCCTTCGTACCATCACAACCATGCATGTATCATTGTGACCAAGGTCAAGAAAATGTGAATGCACAGGGATCTAATGGAGGTGACATAATTATATTCAAGGATATCGACTGATATATATTTGAGGGCCTCCGTTAGATACTACATATCATCTTAACTTTGAACTTTAGTATTTAATGAGTTTTCTGCAAAAAAAAGTATTTAATTAGTTGAGACAACATTTTTACCCCTGTGTAAAAAAGATAAATACATGATATCCACTAACTTCATTGGTGGTTGGGTGTGGATAGGTTTTACATAGTTCGGGTGTTGTGAGGGTATTAGAGTTTTTGAGGGCTTGCGGTTTAAGTTGTAATTAATGGTTTTGGGTGGGGGAAGACATTCTAATATATGTCGGGCTAGTCAGAAATAAATGAGTCTAAAAATTTGAGTACTAATTGTAAATTATGAATAAATATTATAAGATTAGACAATTATGTGTCTTAACTGTATTATATTGGGTGAAAAAAACATAAATCTGGTTAACGGTAACCAAATGCGGAAATGAATTTTGGCTCTAAGTGTAGATGCACCCATTACCCAAAAAAACGTATTTTGAAATGTCTAAATATTCTGGAAAAAGTATGGATGTAAATCCAGACATTCTATGTTTGCACACAAAGTTTCATGCAAAAAGTGATATTTTTGTGTCTTGTGTAAGAAAGATAACTTTTGGTGCCAAAATAGCTATTCTCAAAATGTCTTTTTCCCTAAAATATTGTGTGAAAATACATAATATTTGGATGTATAGACAGGAATTTTTTCATGATTTTTTACATTTTGAAATACATTTAAAATGTATTTTTTATAATGGGTACATCTAGACCTATGAGCCAAAATACCATGTCTAACTAAATGGCCATATCTAGTTAGGTGGGTTGGAAAGTAAATGTTGTAGGCTGATACGTCTCCGACATATCGATAATTTCTTATGTTCCATGCCACATTATTGATGATATCTACATGTTTTATGCATATTTTATGTCATTATTATACGTTTTCCGGAACTAACCTATTGACGAGATGTCGAAGTGCCAGTTCATGTTTTCTGCTGTTTTTGGTTTCAGAAATCCTAGTAAGGAAATATTCTCAGAATCGGACGAAATCAACGCCCGAGTCTTATAATTGGACGAAGCTTCCAGAACACCGAGAGCCGCGGAGAAGCCTGGGCCCCACACAACACCCGCGCGGCAGAGGGGCGCGCCCCCTAGTGTGTGGGCCCACCAGGCCCCCACCGAGGCTGCCCTTCCGCCTACTTAAGGTCTCCGTCACGAAAACCCTACCACGTTCAACGAAAACCAGAGAAAACCTTGCAGAGCCGCCGCCATCGCGAAGCCAAGATCTGAGGGACAGGAGTCTCTGTTCCGGCATGCCGCCGGGACGGGGAAGTGCCCCCGGAAGGCTCCTCCATCGACACCACCGCCATCTTCATCAACGCTGATGTCTCCCATCGGAGGAGTAGTTCTCCATCGAGGCTCGGGGCTGTACCGTAGCTATGTGGTTAATCTCTCTTTATGCTTCAATACAATAATCTCATGAGCTGCCTTACATGATTGAGATTCATATGATGATGCTTGTAATCTAGATGTCATTGTGCTAGTCAAGTGGATTTTACTTATGTGATCTCCGGAGACTCCTTGTCCCACGTGTGTAAAGGTGACAGTGTGTGCACCGTGTGGGTCTCTTAGGCTATATTTCACAGAATACTTATTCACTGTTATGAATGGCATAGTGAAGTGCTTATTTATATCTCTTTATGATTGCAATGTGTTTTGTATCACAATTTATCTATGTGCTACTCTCGTGATGTTATTAAAGTAGTTTATTCCTCCTGCACGGTGTAATGGTGACAGTGTGTGCATTGTGTAGTACTTGGCGTAGGCTATGATTGTGATCTCTTGTAGATTATGAAGTTAACTATTGCTATGATAGTATTGATGTGATCTATTCCTCCTTTCGTGGTGTGAAGGTGACAGTGTGCATGCTATGTTAGTACTTGGTTTGGTTATGTTGATCTGTCATGCACTCTAAGGTTATTTAAACATGAACATTGAATATTGTGGAGCTTGTTAACTCCGACATTGAGGGTTCGTGTAATCCTACCCAGTTAGTGGTGTTCATCATCCAACAAGAGGGTGTAGAGTCTAGCATCTATCTATTTATTCTGTTATGTGATCAATGTTGAGAGTGTCCACTAGTGAAAGTATATATGATCCCTAGGCCTTGTTCCTAAATACTGCTATCGCTGCTTGTTTACTGTTTTACTGCATCTTTACTTCCTGCAATATTACCATCAAGCGCACGCAAGCACTTTGTGCCATTACTCGCTTATATTTATTCATACCACCTGTATTTCACTATCTCTTCGCCGAACTAGTGCACCTATTAGGTGTGTTGGGGACACAAGAGACTTCTTGCTTTGTGGTTGCAGGGTTGCATGAGAGGGATATCTTTGACCTCTTCCTCCCTGAGTTCGATAAACCTTGGGTGATCCACTTAAGGAAACTTGCTGCTGTTCTACAAACCTCTGCTCTTGGAGGCCCAACACGTCTACAAGAATAGAAGCACCCGTAGACATCAAGCACTTTTAGGCGCCGTTGCCGGGAGGAAAGGTAAACGGCACTCACACACCGGACCACGGCAACTAGCCACTTTTCGCCGTTGGGAGGAAAGGTAAAAGGCTCTCATACTCCGGTCCCGGTAAAGTACTTTTCTGTTGCCGTTGTGTGTGTGCTCGAAGCTATTTCCTTTAGATCCTGCAATTGCATCTTTTTGTTTCTTGTTTACACTAGTTAGGCATAATGGACAACAATGAGCTTCTTATTCTATTTCCTGATTTAAGACATGGATGGTTTGATGCGAAAATTAAAAAACCTATGGAACATATTAGTATGAACGCTTTGAACACCATTGTTGCTAATGATATGGAATATTCTAAGCTTGGGGAAGCTGGCTTTGATGAGCATGATATTTTTAGTCCCCCAAGCATTGAGGAGAAAATTTACTTTGATGATACTTTGCCTCCTATTTATGATGATTATAATGATATTGGTCTTTTAGTACCGCCTGTTATGGAGGATAAATTTGATTATGATTACAATATGCCTCCTATATTTGATTATGAGAATAATAATGATAGCTACTTTGTTGAATTTGCTCCCACTACAACTAATAAAATTGATTATGCCTATGTGGAGAGTAATAATTTTATGCATGAGACTCATGATAAGAATGCTTTATGTGATAGTTATATTGTTGAGTTTGCTCATGTTGCTACTGAAAGTTATTATGAGAGAGGAAAATATGGTTGTAAAAATTTTCATGTTACTAAAACACCTCTCTATGTGCTGAAATTTTTGAAGCTACACTTGTTCTATCTTCCTATGCTTGTTACTTTTTTCTTCATGAACTTGTTTAGTTACAAAACTCCTATGCATAGGAAGCATGTTAGACTTAAATTTGTTCTGAATTTGCCTCTTGATGCTCTCTTTTGCTTCAACTACTATTTCTTGCGAGTGCATCATTAAAACTGCTGAGCCCATCTTAATGGCTATAAAGAAAGCACTTCTTGGGAGATAACCCATGTGTTTATTTTATTATAGTACTTTTATTTTGTATTTGTGTCTTGGAAGTTGTTACTACTGTAGCAACCTCTCCTTATCTTATTTTATTGCATTGTTGTGCCAAGTAAAGTCTTTGATAGTAAGGTTCATACTAGATTTGGATTACTGCAGCGGATTTCTTGCTATCACGAATTTCGATCTACCTCTCTGTAGGTAACTCAGAAAAATCTGCCAATTTACGTGCATGATCCTCAGATATGTACGCAACTTTCATTCAATTTTGGCATTTTAATTTGAGCAAGTCTGTACGCAACTTTCATTCAATTTGGGCATTTTAATCTGTTTTGACAGATTCTGCCTTTTATTTCGCATTGCTTCTTTTGCTATGTTGGATGGATTTCTTTGTTCCATTACCTTCCAGTAGATTTGGGCAATGTCCAGAAGTGTTAAGAATGATTGTGTCACCTCTGAACATGTGAATTTTTGATTATGCACTAACCCTCTAATGAGTTGTTTCGAGTTTGGTGTGGAGGAAGTTTTCAAGGGTCAAGAGAGGAGGATGATATACTATGATCAAGAAGAGTGAAAAGGCTAAGCTTGGGGATGCCCCCATGGTTCATCCCTGGATATTATAAGAAGACTCAAGCATCTAAGCTTGGGGATTCCCAAGGCATCCCCTTCTTCATCGACAAATTATCAGGTTCCTTCTCTTGAAACTATATTTTATTCGGTCACATCTTATGTACTTTACTTGGAGCGTCTGTGTGCTTTTATTTTTGTTTTGTTATTTTCATTCTCTGAATAAATACATGCTTGTGTGGGAGAGAGACACGCTCCGCTGGTTCATATGAACACATGTGTTCTTAGCTTTTAATGTTCATGGCGAAGGTTGAAACTGCTTCGTTAATTGTTATATGGTTGGAAACGGAAAATGCTACATGTAGTAATTGGTAAAATGTCTTGGATAATGTGATACTTGATAATTGTTGTGCTCATGTTTAAGCTCTTGCATCATATACTTTGCACCTATTAATGAAGAAATACATAGAGCTTGCTAAATTTTGGTTTGCATAATTGGTCTCTCTTAAGTCTAGATAATTTCTAGTATTGAGTTTTGAACAACAAGGAAGACGGTGTATAGTCTTATAATGTTTACAATATGTCTTTTATGTGAGTTTTGCTGCACCGGTTCATCCTTGTGTTTGTTTCAAATAACCTTGCTAGCCTAAACCTTGTATCGAGAGGGAATACTTCTCATGCATCCAAAATCTTTGAGCCAACCACTATGTCATTTGTGTCCACCATACCTACCTACTACATGGTATTTCTCCGCCATTCCAAAGTAAATTGCTTGAGTGCTACCTTTAAAATTTCCATTCTTTACCTTTGCAATATATAGCTCATGGGACAAATAGCTTAAAAACTATTGTGGTATTGAATATGTACTTATGCACTTTATCTCTTATTAAGTTGTTTGTTGTGCGATAACCATGTTTCTGGGGACGCCATCAACACTTTGTTGAATATCATGTGAGTTGCTATGCATGTCCGTCTTGTCTGAAGTAAGGGAGATTTACCACTCATTTAATGGTTAGAGCATGCATAATGTTAGAGAAGAACATTGGGCCGCTAACTAAAGCCATGAATCATGGTGGAAGTTTCAGTTTTGGACATATATCCTCAATCTCATATGAGAACATTAATTGTTGCTAAATGCTTATGCATTAAAGAGGAGTCCATTATCTGTTGTCTATGTTGTCCCGGTATGGATGTCTAAGTTGAGAATAATCAAAAGCGAGAAATCCAAATGCGAGCTTTCTCCTTAGACCTTTGTACAGCGGCATAGAGGTACCCCTTTGTGACACTTGGTTAAAACATGTGTATTGCGATGATAATCCCGGTAATCCAAGCTAATTAGGACAAGGTGCGGGCACTATTAGTATACTATGCATGAGGCTTGCAACTTGTAAGATATAATTTACATGATACATATGCTTTATTACTACCGTTGACAAAATTGTTTCTTGTTTTCAAAACCAAAGCTCTAGCACAAATATAGCAATCGATGCTTCCCTCGTCGAAGGGCCATTCTTATACTTTTATGTTGAGTCAGTTCACCTATTTCTCTCCATCTCAAGAAGCAAACACTTGTGTGAACTGTGCATTGATTCTTACATACTTGCATATTGCATTTGTTATATTACTCTATGTTGACAATTATCCATGAGATATACATGTTACAAGTTGGAAGCAACCGCTGAAACTTAATCTTCCTTTATGTTGCTTCAATACCTTTACTATGAATTGCTTTATGAGTTAACTCTTATGCAAGACTTATTGATGCTTGTCTTGAAAGTACTATTCATGAAAAGTCTTTGCTTTATGATTCATTTGTTTACTCATGTCATTACCATTGTTTTGATCGCTGCATTCATTACATATGCTTACAATAGTATGATCAAGGTTATGATGGCATGTCACTCCAGAAATTATCTTTGTTATCGTTTACCTGCTCGGGACGAGCAGAACTAAGCTTGGATGCTGATACGTCTCCGACGTATCGATAATTTCTTATGTTCCATGCCACATTATTGATGATATCTACATGTTTTATGCATACTTTATGTCATTATTATGCGTTTTCCGGAACTAACCTATTGACGAGATGCCGAAGTGCCAGTTCCTGTTTTCTGCTGTTTTTGGTTTCAGAAATCCTATTAAGGAAATATTCTCGGAATTGGACGAAATCAACGCCTAGAGTCTTATAATTGGACGAAGCTTCCAGAACACCGCCAGAGGGAAGCCCTAGGGGCCCCACACAACACCCTGGCGTGGCCAGAGGGGGGGCCACGCCCCCCTAGTGTGTGGGCCCACCAGGCCCCCTCCGAGGCTGCCCTTCCGCCTACTTAAGGTCTCCGTCGCGAAAACCCTACCACGTTCGACGAAAACCAGAGAAAACCTTCCAGAGCCGCCACCATCGCGAAGCCAAGATCTGGGGGACAGGAGTCTTTGTTCCGGCACGCCGCGGGACGGGGCCCCGGAAGGCTCCTCCATCGACACCACCGCCATCTTCATCAACGCTGCTGTCTCCCATGAGGAGGGAGTAGTTCTCCATCGAGGCTCGGGATTGTACCGGTAGCTATGTGGTTAATCTCTCTCCTATGTGCTTCAATACAATAATCTCATGAGCTGCCTTACATGATTGAGATTCATATGATGATGCTTGTAATCTAGATGTCATTGTGCTAGTCAAGTGGATTTTACTTATGTGATCTCCGGAGACTCCTTGTCCCACGTGTGTAAAGGTGACAGTGTGTGCACCGTGTGGGTCTCTTAGGCTATATTTCACAGAATACTTATTCACTGTTATGAATGGCATAGTGAAGTACTTATTTATATCTCTTTATGATTGCAATGTGTTTTGTATCACAACTTATATGTGTGCTACTCTAGTGATGTTATTAAAGTAGTTTATTCCTCCTGCACGGTGTAATGGTGACAGTGTGTGCATTATGTAGTACTTGGCATAGGCTATGATTGTGATCTCTTGTAGATTATGAAGTTAACTATTTCTATGATAGTATTGATGTGATCTATTCCTCCTTTCGTAGTGTGAAGGTGACAGTGTGCATGCTATGTTAGTACTTGGTTTGGTTATGTTGATCTGTCATGCACTCTAAGGTTATTTAAACATGAACATTGAATATTGTGGAGCTTGTTAACTCCGACATTGAGGGTTCGTGTAATTCTACACAGTTAGTGGTGTTCATCATCCAACAAGAGGGTGTAGAGTCTAGCATCTATCTATTTATTCTGTTATGTGATCAATGTTGAGAGTGTCCACTAGTGAAAGTATGATCCCTAGGCCTTGTTCCTAAATACTGCTATCGCTGCTTGTTTACTGTTTTCTGCATCTTTACTTCTGCAATATTAATACCATCAACTGCACGCAAGCACTTTTTGCCATTGCTACTGCTTATATTTATTCATACCACCTGTATTTCACTATCTCTTCGCCGAACTAGTGCACCTATTAGGTGTGTTGGGGACACAAGAGACTTCTTGCTTTGTGGTTGCAGGGTTGCATGAGAGGGATATCTTTGACCTCTTCCTCCCTGAGTTCGATAAACCTTGGGTGATCCACTTAAGGGAAACTTGCTGCTGTTCTACAAACCTCTGCTCTTGGAGGCCCAACACTGTCTACAAGAATAGAAGCACCCGTAGACATCATAGGCCAAGGTGGCATGATCCCCTTCTAACTGATTCCCGACCGAATTTATTGGGGGAAGCGGCTTTCCCTATCAACTTATCTGTTGGGTATGTAGTGATGTGGTATAGTGTCAACTTGTACACTAAGGAAGGTATTAAAATATATTTGCAACATGATTTTTATAAAGTTACTAAAAGAGTGGCAGGGTGGAGAAGTAAACTCAATTCTTATGGAAGCTTGTGTTGCTAGTATTCCTATGTTTATCATGTGTATTCTCAACTTTTCCAAATGGGCTATTACAAATACTAATGCTCAACGGACAATTTATTTTCAAATAATACCGTTGATGCCCATAAATAACATTTGTTTAATTGAGATTTTACTTTTCAAAATTAAGAATTAATATAGAGGCTTGGGAATTCAAAACCTCGGAGACTTTAAATCTACGGTTACCTTCTTGTTGAATAACAAATTATGACACAAATAATAATAAAATAGGAGAATTTAATAATAAGAACCCAAATCTGCGTCCCTGAAGACTTGAACCTGGGTGGCTGGTTTGTACATCCACTTCCCTAATAAAGTGAGCTAGGATCACTTCTTATTAGGAGAATTATTGTAGATCCCAAATATAAAATATACCTTAATATTTTATGAAACGAATCTTTAAATTTCTCCCTTTTGGAATGGGATAATGTGGCGATGCTTCTGCTGCTCAATTTCTTTAAGATGGAACTTGGTAACTGGTTGAAAATTATGGGTTGGGAAGATCATTTGACTGGGTCACTTTTCTTCGGTTACACTATAGTAGGATTTGTACATGTTTTTTAATGAACATTGAACAATGGTTGAGGCATAAAATGGCACACCAATCTGAGATTTTGGGTTTAGAAGGTTTGCGAACCAGATTTTATTTGAAGGCTGGTTGAATTGGCTGCCTTAATCCAAACCACTCACCTCAATGAAGAAAATGATATTGGTTTTTCCTCCTTCCGGATATTATAATGTGAAATATTCCTATCGTGATGTGAATCACGGGGAAGTAACTCCAATTCATACACATGTAGCTTGGAAATTACTCATACCTCCAAGGATCAATATTTTCCTTTAGTTTCCACCGAATAATAAGATTTTAATGAGTAATAGCTTGAGTAAATGTAAGATGTTGATGATCTAACTTGCCTACTTTGTAGTGAACATGAATCAATTGGTCATTTATTATTTGACATGTTGTTGCAAACAATATCTAGGAAGTTTTGTTTTATATCTATTCTATAGATATTGGTTCTGACTTCTGACGTTGAATATCTCGCAAGAAGGTGGATAAGTAAATGAAAAAAATGTGCTTAATATCTTCTCTTCTGTTGGTATTTAGTGCATCTTCTAAGAAAGGGTATGTGTCTTCACGTCACAAGATGGCCAGGTTTGGAGGACGTGACAAGAATTGAATTATCAGACGAAGATCGAATGTGTTATGTTAGGTAAAACAATCAAGCTTACTCGATGCTAAGTTGTTTCTAGATCACCAGGAGGATTGCTTTCATGTGAAGTTGCTGGGTTTTTTTTTCAAATGTGGAACTGCCCCGGCATCTACATTGAAGGGACCTATGCAGCCTTTATTTCGTTATTAGAAAGTATCCAAGTCACATGATATCCTTATTACAAAAAAATCACGGATCACATAAGCAATACATGTATTGAGCATATCAAAAGAAATAAAAGAAATCAACCATCTAAAAAGTGATAAAAGAAAATTGTGCCAGTGGATCAATGATACGACTCAAACGTATCTATAATTTCTTATGTTCCATGCTACTTTATTCATGATACTCACATGTTTTATACACATTATATGTCATATTTATGTATTTTCCGGAACTAACCTATTGACGAGATGCCGAAGGGCCAGCTGCTGTTTTCTGCTGTTTTTGGTTTCAGAAATCCTAGTAAGGAAATATTCTCAAAATCGGACGAAATCAACGCCCAGCATCTTAGAAATCCACGAAGCTTCCAGAACACCCGAGAGCCACCAGAGGGGAGGCCCAGGGGCCCCACACATGGCGGCGCGGCCAGGGGGGGCGCGCCCCCCTACTGTGTGGGTCCCCCGTAGCCCTCCGACTCCGCCTCTTCGCCTATTTAAAGGTCCCTGACCTAAAACCTCGATACGGAAAAGCCACGGCACGAGAACCCTTCCAGAGCCGCCGCCATCGCGAAGCCAAGATCTGGGGGACATGTAATATCCCAGGTTTAGAGGCAATAAAATGAGAGAACACCAAAGTGTGCATTGCATTCATGCATAGAAAATCCGGGGAATTTTCGCGCTTTCAAATAAAACTTACCACAGTAACTGAAGTTTCACTTGACTTGCTGGAATTGAAGTAGATCATCAAGTCAAGCGCTATAAACTTCACTGTGATCTTTGCTAAAACCTTGTTTTGGGTAGAGATGATTTGATCTATGGGCTAGATCAAATGGAATTAGTTTTACAACAAACAACACCTTAAGTAAGGATCATCTACAAGATCTTATAAAGTATCTTAACATGCCGTTCCTTACAACAACACATGAATAATTATTCAACCATAAATCAAAGAACACAATTAATTAAGAAACTATTCTTTACTTATCTTATCCATGTCTTCTACTAAATAAATGTTCCTACCATGAGTCACATGGTATATCTTTTCCACTACAATACTTGAACCATGTCAAGGACATTCATATTCATTCTTCATTAAACCTTGGCCATTCCAACCTTGTTTCTCAACTCATATCATTAAACTTAGAGAAAGGAGAGAATCATTCATGTGCTTATTCTATCCATTAGATAGAACCTACAATACCATTTACACCTTATCCAAGTGAGGTACTTGTTGATACTAACCAATGATACATGAAATATAAGTCAAGTGCTAAACCCCATTTGTCTTAGCTAATACTTTCTAGTAAGTAAGTACCTATTTGATTAGAGATTCAAGTAAGGTAAATATTGTGATCATTACAACTTGGTAATGATCATAAACCCTAGAGAAACCCTACCTATTAAAAAGAGCTCAACCTAAAGAGGTATACTCAAGTATATGGACTTATACTTGATCTTGGAGAGAGAACCATGATTTACCAATGAATTATTATGAGGCCACTACTTTGATCATGACAAATTGGGTAATGATCATAAACCCTAAGAATCTAATTGAGTGTGTTGATAGAAGTATTAAAGAAGAGAGATTAGTGAGGAATAAGTGGATCATGTCTAATGCATGATCTTGCTTCATAAATTGGGATGATAATTTAAACCTATCTATGTGATCCATAGATCTCATTCTTCTCATGAAATAATAAGTAACTCATTAGTAGTTAACCAAACCAATACTCATGCCTGGTATAGAGTAGGATTGATATGGTATTTAAATCTTGCCTATCCAAACACTTGAGACAAATTTAGCATTGCCTTGATACAATAATTCTACCTAAGTGAGGAGGATAACCCTAGCCAATTAAACATAACCAAGCTTATGCTTATATCCTAATCTTAGTTGTGTATCACATTGGTGCTCACTAATTAAACCCTAAACTACGTTTGAATTCCAACCCATGGATTAACTTGGATTATAATTAGAACCCTGCCATACCTCATGCCTAGTTATACTTCAATTTAGTGAAGCTTATGCAAAACCCTAAACCTTTCAAATAGAATCCATCCCACATAGAATATTATGTCCTAACTTGTGTATCATGGATCACAAGTATAAACCAATCCATATACACTTATAAATTGAATGCCTTTGGTGAATAGAATGAAACCAATACCCTATTTCACTTTGCTATCTAAATACTTTGCCTAAGTGAACCAAGTGAATAGCATTTATAAAGTACCATCACCTTAGCAAGTGAATTAACCATGATGAGCTTAGGATCTATTTCAAGTAAGCCAAGCTAGAAGTGCTAAACAAGATTATTAAAGATAGAGTTTATCAAACCATCTTCTTAAACCCTTATAAGTAATTCTCCACATGAAATTATGAACCAATTCCATTCTCAAAACCATTTAATTTAAACTCTAGCCATAAGGAGAACTATATGTGAACCATCCATATTGTTAAGAACCCTAGTAAAATTTAGTAATATGCTTACCATGCACCTATTATAAAATTCAAACCATTTAAAAATATTTGGTTTCCAAATTTAAAGAATTGAGATAAAACCATTTCCATTTTATTAAACCTCACAAAGTGCCACTCTAATAAAAATTCAATAGTTGTTTAAACAAAAGAATTGGGCAGTGAGTATTATCATGAAATGATATTAATACTCAGATAGTTTAGAACCTGTAAAACAAAACAGTATTCAAATTTGAATTCAAATAACAAATCCAAAACAGAAAATGAAAACATAAAATGAAAAGGAAAATAGAAGAGGAGAAAGGCTCACCTGGCTTACCTGTTGGGCCAACCAGACCACCGCAGCCCAGCAACCATCTCCACACCAAGCCCACCAGTAACCCAGCTCACGAACGAAACCAGCCCAACTCACCACTTACCGATTCGTCGCTGGCATCAAACAAGACGAGGTCGTCGTCTTCCTCTCCGGGGACGACAGCGCAGAGAAGAGCCCTGGCCACGTCCTCATCGCGGATAACCTCGGCCCGGACGTCGCCAAACCCTCCAGAACTGCACTCTGTCGATCTCGCGTCCGTCTTATCTCCTGTGCGTCCCGATTCGTGCCCAAAGCATTCACCCTCTCACCGACGCATCCCGGCCGTCTCCGCCACCGTATCGCCGCTGTAGAGCTCCCCTCACGCTATAAAACCACCAGTAGCTCCGCTGTGAAACCCTAGTACCTCGCCGCCCATCCATTGCTTCTCAGTCATCCTCTATTTCGCGAGTTCTTCCACTCACTGTCGCCGGCGTTCACCTTGGTGACGACGGATGAGACCATCCCGGAGCTCATGGCGTAGCTCAATCGACGCGTCTGATCGTGTAGAGTCGTCTGGAGGAGCAGAGCATCAAGGAGGGCCCGGTACATCGCCAATTTCAGGTTTTCCCCTTGAAGCAGATCATCGGAATCCGCGGCGGTGAGCTCGTCTCCGGTCACCTGAAGCCTCACCGAGCCCACCAATACATTCAGGTGACTCTTGCGCATCTCAGAGACCATCTCGCTCGCTTAATCATCAATCGTAGCCCCGATTTGATATTTGGCCGACGTGCTCCGCCACGGATGGTGCTCGCCGGAGCAACTCCGGTGACCATTTGGCGGAGGCACCACCACCGTTCGGTTCAGCGTTTAGTGCTGCGTCGATTAGGCTTAGTCGCACGTCCGCGGGAACCCCCTAGCGCCGCCGTCGTCGGGAGTCTGCTCGCCGGAGTTGAGCCCGGGCCAGTCAAACATTTTGACTTGGTCTTGCTCACGTGGCTGCCACGCTGGACTTGGTCCCACTCGTCTGTCACTGGAGCTAGCTAACCAACCGGTACGTTTAGTATTTTCACTTTATTTCAAATTCCAGAAAATAGCTGAAACTTTACATAAATAGATTAAATTCATTTCAACTCAGAAAAATATGAATAATATATCAAAATTCTCACAAAAATAAACTCTATTCAAATAAAATATAAAACAAAAATGTGTGTCAAAATAAAATTTCACTTATTTTTAACCTTATTAATTATGCCATTTCAATTATTTAAAATACAATTTGAATTCAAAAATTTGTGAAGTTTGAAAAATTAAATTTTAACTATTCAGTAACTAAGTAAAATGTTAAAATTAATTTTATTTATCATGTTTGCATTAACTTAATTATTAGTGGTAATTCATAAACCCTAATTGCAATTTACTATTTTCTATTTTTCTTTAAATAGTAATAATCAAGAAAATATTATAAGCCAATATTATTTTGGTAAATCAAAACTTATTTACTTAAACATCTTTAGATAACAAGTTAATTATTTCAAACCCTGATAACAATTATTAAACCCTGATTCTAAATTAAACCTAAATAAGAATTACCTAATTATTAATTCTTGTGGAAAATTAATAAAATGTGAAACCATTACTAATTTTGATTCAAAGTAATTAGTAACCACAACTCTATTTATCAATTATAATTTTATAAGTTGTACCATAGTTAGAAACCCTAGTTTCAATTTAGTAAGACTTGGATCCCAGTATTTCATGTGATCATCCTAAATTAGTGCAACCCTAAAACCAAGGGGTTTAACCCATATGATTATATCCACTTCACCTTTAGGTGTAGAAACTTAATAAACAACCAATGAATGCATGCTTATGATCCATTAGCATAAACCAAGTCACATGAGATTGTCATTTCATGTTTTTATTCTTAATTAAAACCTATATGATTCACTAGTATCACCTAGGTATAAATCCTAACCTGTTAATTGGATTAGTACCATTTATCATCAATCCTAGGTACCATACCATTAGGATTAACCTCAACCATCAAACCCTAGTTAAACCATGATGAAAAACCCTAATACCAATCTTGTGTAGTAATGCACATCACATGCTCCTATTCCAACTCAACCCTACTTAGGAAATGATAAACCACTTAGCTGGGCAACCATTAGAGATTACTTAGTTAAGTAGTTGTGAAACCATAGTAAACCCTAATAGCTAATTTATAGAACCATCTTAAACAACCATTCTTTGATATGATGTATATGGGAAACCATAGTAATAACCTTACCAATACTTGTTGTATCTAGAACCAATTCTATTTAAGAACCCAACTAGTTCCTATTAGTGAAACTAAAGGAATCCAATAGTAAACCCTAGAAAGCCATAGCACCTATATATAGTAGTTCATATTCTTATTTTAACATGTTCTTAAAAAGTTATTCTTTTGAAGTACAAGTGTCAATCAAACCTTAGAAGCCCAATCTTTGAAATACTAAATATTTCTTTAACAACATGTTCTTCAAAAGTTATTCTTTTGAAGTATAATATAAGTAATCATCAACCATGTCCTGTAGAACTTAAAATTGACAACTGTTCTTCACATATTATTCCACTACTATTCTTTATGTATGATTGTTATGATGTCTTATATCACTTGGTTATGATGCTAATATAACCAAACCCTAATAAGAACCTTGTTTGAGAATCATTCTAAAAGTGCAACCAACCCTAAAGAAATCTTTACAACTCATACAACCTAAATCATCGAGGTTAGGTTACGCTCGGGACGATTGCATCTCATACTATGCATTATAGCATCTTTGCCAGTTCTTTAAACATTGTCCTTACCGGACGATGATGGTATTTCAGCATTTGGAGTTCTCACGTATCGAAGCTTTTGCCTGCATAATCTTGCAGTCAAGAAAGGCAAGTTCATCGCTTGCTCATGTCATTTGATTATTTTTATCAAACTATATGCAAAGTACTATACTTATCACTCATGCATTGCAAAATATTATTTTCCAATTATGAATATGACTATGTGGTGGGCAATGGAACCATGGTATGTGTTGATATGGTGGAGGTTCCATTGCAATGGTTTATATCACCCTAGGATTAATTACCAATGCCGTCCAGTGATTCTAGCGCCGTACATATCGCGTTGACCATAAGATCTATAATGGCTCTGGGAAGTCAGCTGTATCTTTTCCCTTCTGCACGCCAACGGATCGGAGAGACGGTGGGGTGCTGGAGGCACTGCCGCAATAGGTTGGGAAATCCTTTTAAATCCCCATCCATTAGTGATGTTAATCTCTTCGATCTATGAGGGATTGTCCGGAGTATACCATGAGTAAAGCCGTATTATCGGGGGAAGTCTACTAGAGGTGTACGGTCGGACAAAAGGGTGGGTTTGCAGGGTCGCGGAGAAGGCAGTGATTGGCTTGGATCTTACACCTGGCCCCACACCAAGGAAGTGTGGACGGGAAAGTACACTTGGTATCAAGGATAAGTTCTCTTATAGGAAAAGTAACGCACCTCTGCAGGAGGATATTGAATTGTGTTGTCACTCCTGTTGGAAGGCTGACAGCGAGGAAAGGAACTCTACGAAGTTCTGGTCAACCTGTGAAGACGGGCATAGTTTTCAGAATAAAATAAACCTTTTGAAGAAATGTTTACAAAAACTTGCATTGGTCTATGACTTTCTGGTCTATGGCTGTAGCTAGTGCATGATACACATATTTCCTAATATGAACTTGCTGAGTACGCTCGTACTCATTCTATCTCGTTTGAACCCCCTTCTTAGAGCAATGCACCGAAGGAGAAACTACCGTGGAACTCGAAGACAAAGGAGTCAACTGCAACAAGATGAAGAATCCAATCAAAGAAGTCAATGGAGTCAACTCCTGCATCAGTTATTATGGAAACCTAGACTAGTAATAGAAGGGAACCTTTCCCAAATCATAGCACCTCAGTAGCTAGATTTCTATAGCAAGCCAAGTAGCTCTTAAGCTTGAGTTAGCAATAAGATAGACTACGAGTCGTTCTTCTGGAGCTTTATTTGAAATTTTACCTCACTGTAAAGTAGGAGGTTGTGTGGATCTTATGTAAACAGTTCGTGTGTACTTCTATAGACATACCTTGGACTCGCATATGTTTCTGTTGTACCACTCTGAGGGATGTAATATGAGTGGAACGGTGTTTCACTTGTGTTATGTCAACGACTTGTGTACTACACCATGCAGTGGTACGCTGGGTCACCGCAGGACAGGAGTCTCTGTTCCGGCACGCCGTCGGGACGGGGAAGTGCCCCCGGAAGTCTCCTCCATCGACACCACCGCCATCTTCATCAACGCTGTTGTCTCCCATGAGGAGGGAGTAGTTCTCCATCGAGGCTCGGGGCTGTACCGGTAGCTATGTGGTTAATCTCTCTCCTATGTACTTCAATACAATGATCTCATGAGCTGCCTTACATGATTGAGATTCATATGAGTTTTGTATCACTATTAGTCTATGTGCTACTCTTGTGTTGTTATTAAAGTAGTCTATTCCTCCTTCACAGTGTAATGGTGACAGTGTGTGCATCGTGTAGTACTTGGCGTAGGTTATGATCATAATATCTTGTAGGTTATGGAGTTAATTATTACTATGATAGTATTGATGTGATTTATTCCCCCTTCGTAGTGTGATAGTGACAGTGTGCATGCTATGTTAGTACTCGGTTTAAATTGCAAAGATCTATTATGCTCTAAATGTTACTTAAATATGAATGTCGAATGTTGTGGAGCTTGTTAACTCCGGCATTGAGGTGCTCTTGTAGCCCTACACAACGAATGGTGTTCATTATCAAACAAGAGTATATGTAGCACAAAGGAAGAGAACTTATTTATTTATGTGATCAATGTTGAGAGTGTCTGATACGTCTCCGATGTATCGATAATTTCTTATGTTCCATGCCACATTATTGATGATATCTACATGTTTTATACACATTATATGTCGTATTTATGCATTTTCCGGCACTAACCTATTAACGAGATGCCGAAGAGCCAGTTGCTATTTTCTGCTGTTTTTGGTTTCAGAAATCCTAGTAAGGAAATATTCTCGGAATTGGACGAAATCAACGCCCAGGGTCCTATTTTTGCACGAAGCTTCCAGAAGACCGAAGGATAGACGAAGTGGGGCCACGAGGTGGCCAGACACCAGGGCGGCGTGGCCTGGCCCTTGGCCGCGCGGCCCTGTCGTGTGGGCCCCTCGTGACGCCCTTTGACCTGCCCTTCCGCCTACTTAAAGCTCCGTGCGAAACCCCATCGAGAGCCACGATACGGAAAACCTTCCAGAGACGCCGCCGCCTCCAATCCCATCTTGGGGGATTCAGAGATCGCCTCCGGCCCTGGAGAGGGGAATCATCTCCCGGAGGACTCTTCACCGCCATGGTCGCCTCCGGAGTGATGAGTGAGTAGTTCACTCCTGGACTATGGGTCCATAGCAGTAGCTAGATGGTTGTCTTCTCCTCATTGTGCTTCATTGTTGGATCTTGTGAGCTGCCTAACATGATCAAGATCATCTATTTGTAATGCTATATGTTGTGTTTGTCGGGATCCGATGGATAGAGAATACTATGTTATGTTGATTATGAATCTATTACCTATGTGTTGTTTATGATCTTGCATGCTCTCCGTTATTAGTAGAGGCTCTGGCCAAGTTTTTGCTCTTAACTCCAAGAGGGAGTATTTATGCTCGATAGTGGGTTCATGCCTCCATTAAATCTGGGACAGTGAGAAAGTTCTAAGGTTGTGGATGTGCTGTTGCCACTAGGGATAAAACATTGATGCTATGTCCAAGGATGTAGTTATTGATTACATTACGCACCATACTTAATGCAATTGTCTGTTGTTTACAACTTAATACTGGAAGGGGTTCGGATGATAACCTGAAGGTGGACTTTTAGGCATAGATGCATGCTGGATAGCGGTCTATGTACTTTGTCGTAATTCCCAATTAAATCTCACAATACTCATCATATCATGTATGTGCATGGTCATGCCCTCTCTATTTGTCAATTGCCCGACTGTAATTTGTTCACCCAACATGCTATTTATCTTATGGGAGAGACACCTCTAGTGAACTGTGGACCCCGGTCCATTCTTTTACATCGAATACAATCTACTGCAATACTTGTTTTACTGTTTTCTGCAAACAATCATCATCCACACTATACATCTAATCCTTTGTTACAGCAAGCCGGTGAGATTGACAACCTCACTGTTTCGTTGGGGCAAAGTACTTTGGTTGTGTTGTGCAGGTTCCACGTTGGCGCCGGAATCCCTGGTGTTGCGCCGCACTACATCCCGCTGCCATCAACCTTCAACGTGCTTCTTGACTCCTAATGGTTCGATTAAACCTTGGTTTCTTACTGAGGGAAACTTGCTACTATGCGCATCACACCTTCCTCTTGGGGTTCCCAACGGACGTGTCAACTACACGCATCAAGCAAATTTCTGGCGCCGTTGCCGGGAGATCAAGACACGCTGCAAGGGGAGTCTCCACAATCCAATCTCTTTACTTTGTTTTTGTCTTGCTTTATTTTATTTACTACTTTGTTTGCTGCATTATATCAAAACACACAAAAATTAGTTGCTAGTTTTACTTTATTTACTGTCTTGCACTCTATATCAAAAACACAAAAAAATTAGTTACTTGCATTTACTTTATCTAGTTTGCTTTATTTACTACTGCTAAAATGGCCACTCCTGAAAATACTAAGTTGTGTGACTTCACAACCACAAAAAATAATGATTTCTTATGCACACCTATTGCTCCACCTGCTACTACAGCAGAATTCTTTGAAATTAAACCTGCTTTATTGAATCTTGTTATGCGAGAGCAATTTTCTGGTGTTAGTTCTGATGATGTTGCTGCCCATCTCAATAATTTTGTTGAATTGTGTGAAATGCAAAAGTATAAAGATGTAGATGGTGACATTATAAAATTAAAATTGTTCCCTTTCTCATTAAGAGGAAGAGCTAAAGATTGGTTGCTATCTCTGCCTAAGAATATTATTGATTCATGGACTAAATGCAAGGATGCTTTTATTGGTAGATATTATCCCCCTGCTAAAATTATATCTTTGAGAAGTAGCATAATGAATTTTAAACAATTGGATAATGAGCATGTTGCACAAGCTTGGGAAAGAATGAAATCTTTGGTTAAAAATTGCCCAACCCATGGACTGACTACTTGGATGATCATCCAAACCTTTTATGCAGGATTGAATTTTTCATCGCGGAACCTATTGGATTCAGCTGCTGGAGGTACCTTTATGTCCATCACTCTTGGTAAAGCAACAAAGCTTCTTGATAATATGATGATTAATTACTCTGAATGGCACACGGAAAGAGCTCCACAAGGTAAGAAGGTAAATTCTGTCGAAGAAACCTCTTCCTTGAGTGATAAGATTGGTGCTATTATGTCTATGCTTGTGAATTATAGCACTAATGTTGATCCTAATAATGTTCCTTTAGCTTCATTGGTTGCCCAAGAAGAACATGTTGATGTAAACTACATTAAAAATAATAATTTCAACAACAATGCTTATCGGAACAATTCTAGTAATAACTATAGGCCATATCCTTATAATAATGGTAACAGTTATGGTAATTCTTATGGGAATTATTACAACAATAATAGGAACACACCCCTGGACTTGAAGCTATGCTTAAAGAATTTATTAGTACACAAACTGCTTTTAACAAATCTGTTGAGGAAAAGCTCAATAAAATTGATATTCTCGCTTCTAAGGTTGATAGTCTTGCCTCTGATGTTGATCTTTTGAAATCGAAAGTTATGCCTAATAAGGATATTGAAAATAAAATTGTTACTACAGCAAATGCCATCCAAGTTAGAATTAATGAGAATATAAGATTAATGGCTGAATTGCATGCTAGGTGGGAAAGAGAAGAAAATGAAAAACTAGCTAAAGAGAATAATGTAGCTAAAGTTTGGACTATTACCACCACTAGTAATGTTAATGATTCACATGTTGCTGCACCTCCTACTATCAATGGTATAATTGGTGTTGGCAATGTTTCTACTCCTAATGCAAAGCCTGCAAAACTGCAAAAAACTGCTGAAACTGCCTGTGATAAAACTGCTGAAATTTTTTCCAACATTGGGGATGATGATCCCATTGCTTTAGATTATAATGGTTTGGATTTTGATGATTGCCATATCTCTGAAGTTATAAAGTTCTTGCAAAAACTTGCTAAGAGTCCTAATGCTAGTGCTATAAACTTGGCTTTCACAAAACATATTACAAATGCTCTCATAAAAGCTAGAGAAGAGAAACTAGAACGTGAAGCTTCTATTCCTAGGAAGCTAGAAGATGGTTGGGAGCCCATCATTAATATGAAGGTAAATGACTTTGATTGTAATGCTTTATGTGATCTTGGTGCAAGTATTTCCGTTATGCCTAAGAAGATTTATAATATGCTTGACTTGCCACCATTGAAAAATTGTTATTTGGATGTTAATCTTGTTGATAATGCTATAAAGAAACCTTTGGGGAGAGTTGATAATGTTTGCATTACCGTTAACAATAACCTTGATTTTGTTGTCTTGGATATTGAATGCAATGCATCTTGTCCCATTATATTGGGAAGACCTTTCTTCGAACTGTTGGAGCTATCATTGATATGAAGGAAGGTAATATTAAATATCAATTTCCTCTCAAGAAAGGTATGGAACACTTCCCTAGAAAGAGAATGAAGTTACCTTTTGATTCTATTATTAGAACAAGTTATGATGTTGATGCTTCATCTATTGATAATACTTGATACACACTTTCTGCGCCTAGCTTAAAGAAAAGCGCTTATGGGAGACAACCCATGTTTTTTACTACAGTACTTTATTTTATATTTGAGTCTTGGAAGTTGTTTACTACTGTAGCAACCTCTCCTTATCTTAGTTTTGTGCATTGTTGTGCCAAGTAAAGTCTTTGATAGTAAGGTTCATACTAGATTTGGATTACTGCGCAGAAACAGATTTCTTTGCTGTCACGAATTTCGACCTGCCTCTCTGTAGGTAGCTCAGAAAAATATGCCAATTTACGTGCGTGATCCTCAGATATGTACGCAACTTTAATTCAATTTGGGCATTTTCATTTGAGCAAGTCTGGTGCCATTTTAAAATTCGTCTTTACGAACTGTTCTGTTTTGATAGATTCTGCCTTTTATTTCGCATTGCCTCTTTTGCTATGTTGGATGAATTTCTTTGATCCATTAATGTCCAGTAGCTTTATGCAATGTTCAGAAGTGTTAAGAATGATTATGTCACCTCTGAACATATAAATTTTTATTGTGCACTAACCCTCTAATGAGTTGTTTCGAGTTTGGTGTGGAGGAAGTTTTCAAGGATCAAGAGAGGGAGATGATACAATATGATCAAGGAGAGTGAAAGCTCTAAGCTTGGGGATGCCCCGGTGGTTCACCCCTGCATATATTAAGAAGACTCAAGCGTCTAAGCTTGGGGATGCCCAAGGCATCCCCTTCTTCATCGACAACATTATCAGGTTCCTCCCTGAAACTATATTTTTATTCCATCACATCTTATGTACTTTGCTTGGAGCGTCGGTTTGTTTTTGTTTTTGTTTTGTTTGAATAAAATGGATCCTAGCATTCATTGTGTGGGAGATAGACACGCTCCTCTATTGCATATGGACAAATATGTCCTTAGGCTTTACTCATACTATTCATGGCGAAGGTTGAATCTTCTTCGTTAAATTGTTATATGGATGGAATCGGGAAATGCTACATGTAGTAATTCTAAAATGTCTTGAATAATTTGATACTTGGCAATTGTTGTTCTCATGTTTAAGCTCTTGCATCATATACTTTTCACCTATTAATGAAGAAATACATAGAGCTTGCTAAAATTTGGTTTGCATAATTGGTCTCTCTAAAGTCTAGATAATTTCTAGTATTGAATTTTAAACAACAAGGAAGACGGTGTAGAGTCTTATAATGTTTACAATATGTCTTTTATGTGAGTTTTGCTGCACCGGTTCATCCTTGTGTTTGTTTAAAATAACCTTGCTAGCCTAAAGCTTGTATCGAGAGGGAATACTTCTCATGCATCCAAAATCCTTGAGCCAACCACTATGCCATTTGTGTCCACCATACCTACCTACTACATGGTATTTCTCCGCCATTCCAAAGTAAATTGCTTGAGTGCTATCTTTAAAATTTCCATCATTCGCCTTTGCAATATATAGCTCATGGGACAAAATAGCCTTAAAAACTATTGTGGTATTGAATATGTACTTATGCACTTTATCTCTTATTAAGTTGCTTGTTGTGCGATAACCATGTTTCGGGGACGCCATCAACTACTCTTTGTTGAATATCATGTGAGTTACTATGCATGTCCGTCTTGTCTGAAGTAAGGGAGATTTACCACTCATTTAAATGGTTAGAGCATGCATATTGTTAGAGAAGAACATTGGGCCGCTAACTAAAGCCATGAATCATGGTGGAAGTTTCAGTTTTGGACATATATCCTCAATCTCATATGAGAACATTAATTGTTGCTACATGCTTATGCATTAAAGAGGAGTCCATTATCTGTTGTCTATGTTGTCCCGGTATGGATGTCTAAGTTGAGAATAATCAAAAGCGAAATCCAAATGCGAGCTTTCTCCTTAGACCTTTGTACAGTGGCATAGAGGTACCCCTTTGTGACACTTGGTTAAAACATGTGTATTGCAATGATAATCCTGGTGATCCGAGCTAATTAGGACAAGGTGCGGGCACTATTAGTATACTATGCATGAGGCTTGCAACTTGTAAGATATAATTTACATGATACATATGCTTTATTACTACCATTGACAAAATTGTTTCTTGTTTTAAAACCAAAGCTCTAGCACAAATATAGCAATCAATGCTTCCCTCTGCGAAGGGCCATTCTTTTACTTTTATGTTGAGTCAGTTCACCTATTTCTCTCCACCTCAAGAAGCAAACACTTGTGTGAATTGTGCATTGATTCCTACATACTTGCATATTGCACTTGTTATATTACTTTACATTGACAATATCCATGAGATATACATGTTACAAGTTGAAAGCAACCGCTGAAACTTGATCTTCTTTGTGTTGCTTCAATACCTTTACTTTGATTTATTGCTTTATGAGTTAACTCTTATGCAAGACTTATTGATGCTTGTCTTGAAGTACTATTCATGAAAAGTCTTTGCTTTATGATTCATGTTTACTCATGTCATTACCATTGTTTTGATCGCTGCATTCATTACATATGCTTACAATAGTATGATCAAGGTTATGATGGCATGTCACTCCAGAAATTATCTTTGTTATCGTTTACCTGCTCGGGACGAGCAGAACTAAGCTTGGGGATGCTGATACGTCTCCGACGTATCGATAATTTCTTATGTTCCGTGCCACATTATTGATGATATCTACATGTTTTATACACATTATATGTCGTATTTATGCATTTTCCGGCACTAACCTATTAACGAGATGCCGAAGAGCCAGTTGATGTTTTCTGCTATTTTTGGTTTCAGAAATCCTAGTAAGGAAATATTCTCGGAATTGGACGAAATCAACGCCTGTCCTATTTTTGCACGAAGCTTCCGAAGACCGAGGGATAGACGAGTGGGCCACGAGGTGGCCGACACCAGGCGGCGCGGCCTGGCCCTTGGCCGCGCAGCCCCCTTGTGGCCCCTCGTGACGCCCTCCTACCTACCCTACTTAAAGCCTCCGTCGAAACCCCCGGAGATACGGAAAACCTTGAGACGCCGCCCGCCAATCCCATCTCGGGATTCAGAGATCGCCTCCCGGCAGGGATCATCTCCCGAGGACTCTTCACCGCCATGGTCGCCTCCGGAGTGATGAGTGAGTAGTTCACCCCTGGACTATGGGTCCATAGCAGTAGCTAGATGGTTGTCTTATCCTCATTGTGCTTCATTGTCGGATCTTGTGAGCTGCCTAACATGATCAAGATCATCTATCTGTAATGCTATGTGTTGTGTTTGTCGGGATCCGATGGATAGAGAATACTATGTTATGTTGATTATCAATCTATTACCTATGTGTTGTTTATGATCTTGCATGCTCTCCGTTATTAGTAGAGGCTCTTTTTTGCTCTTAACTCCAAGAGGGAGTATTTATGCTCGATAGTGGGTTCATGCCTCCATTAAATCTGGGACAGTGACAGAAAGTTCTAAGGTTGTGGATGTGCTGTTGCCACTAGGGATAAAACATTGATGCTATGTCCAAGGATGTAGTTATTGATTACATTACGCACCATACTTAATGCAATTGTCTGTTGTTTACAACTTAATACTGGAAGGGGTTCGGATGATAACCTGAAGGTGGACTTTTTAGGCATAGATGCATGCTGGATAGCGGTCTATGTACTTTGTCGTAATGCCCAATTAAATCTCACAATACTCATCATATCATGTATGTGCATGGTCATGCCCTCTATTTGTCAATTGCCCGACTGTAATTTGTTCACCCAACATGCTATTTATCTTATGGGAGACACCTCTAGTGAACTGTGGACCCCGGTCCATTCTTTTACATCGAATACAATCTGCAATACTTGTTTTACTGTTTTGCAAACAATCATCATCCACACTATACATCTAATCCTTTGTTACAGCAAGCTGGTGAGATTGACAACCTCACGTTTCGTTGGGGCAAAGTACTTTGGTTGTGTTGTGCAGGTTCCACGTTAGCGCCGGAATCCGTGTTGCGCCGCACTACATCCCGCGCCATCAACCTTCAACGTGCTTCTTGACTCCTACCCTTGGTTTCTTACTGAGGGAAACTTGCTACTGTGCGCATCACATCTTCCTCTTGGGGTTCCCAATGGACGTGTCAACTACACGCATCAGTGTCCACTAGTGAAAGTATGATCCCTAGGCCTTGTTTCCAAATACTGCAATCATCGCTTGTTTACTGTTTTACTGCATATTTACTTCCTGCAATATAAATACCATTAACTGCACGCCAGCAAGCACTTTTCTGGCGCCGTTACTACTGCTCATATTCATTCATACCACTTGTATTTCACTATCTCTTCGCCGAACTAGTGCACCTATACATCTGACAAGTGTATTATGTGTGTTGGGGACACAAGAGACTTCTTGTATCGTGATTGCTGGGTTGCTTGAGAGGGATATCTTTGTCCTCTTCCTCCCTGAGTTCGATAAACCTTGGGTGATCCACTTAAGGGAAACTTGCTGCTGTTCTACAAACCTCTCTTTGAGGCCCAACACTGTCTACAAGAATAGAAGCACCCGTAGACATCAAGCACTTTTGCGCCGTTGCCGGGAGGAAAGGTAAAAGGCACTCATACTCCGGTCCCAGGTATAGTACTTTTCTGTTGCCGTTGTGTGTGTGCTCGAAGCTATTTTCTTTAGATCCTGCAATTGCATCTTTTTGTTTCTTGTTTTTATTTCTCACTAGTTAGGCATAATGGAAAACAACAATGAACTTTTTAATCTATTTCCTGAGTTAAGATATGAATGGTTTAATGCGAAAATTAAAAAACCTATGGAACCTTATTTGCATGCTAGTAGCAATGATATTAGTATGAACGCTTTGAACATCATTGTTGCTAATGTTATAGAAAATTCTAAGCTTGGGGAGGTCGGTTTTGATGAAAA
Organism: Lolium multiflorum; assembly: GCA_030979885.1. Lineage (NCBI taxonomy): Eukaryota > Viridiplantae > Streptophyta > Magnoliopsida > Poales > Poaceae > Lolium > Lolium multiflorum. The sequence goes on from CM061750.1 coordinate 293,228,525, forward strand.
TGATCTCTTTAGCCCTCCAGGTATTGAGGAGAAAGTTTGTGTTGATTATGATATGCCTCCTATTTATGATGATTATAATGATAGTGGTCTTTTGGTGCCGCCTAATACGGAGAGTAATTTTTATGATGATAATACTATGCCTCCTACACTTGATGAGAATAATAATGATAGCTACTTTGTTGAATTTGCTCCCACTACAATTAATAAGAATGACTATGCTTATGTTGGGAGTAGTAATTATTTTATGCATGTGAATAAGAATTCTTTATGTGATACTTATATTGTTGAATTTGTTCATGATGCCACTGGAAATTATTATGAGAGAGGAAAATATGGTTGTAGAAGTTTTCATGTTACTAAAACACCTCTCTATATGCTGAAATTTTTGAAGTTACACTTGTTTTATCTTTCTATGCTTGTTGCATCATGCTTCATGAATTTATTTATTTACAAGATTCATATGCATAGGAAGCATGTTAGGCTTAAATTTGTTTTGAATTTGCTTCTTGATGCTCTCTTTGCTTCAACTCTTATTTCTTGCGAGTGCATCATTAAAACTGCTGAGCCCATCTTAATGGCTATAAAGAAAGCACTTCTTGGGAGATAACACATGTGTTTATTTTACTACAGTACTTTTGTTTTATATTTGAGTCTTGGAAGTTGTTACTACGGTAGCAACCTCTCCTTATCTTTATTTTATTGCATTGTTGTGCCAAGTAAAGTCTTTGATAGTAAAGTCAATACTAGATTTGGATTACTGCGCAGAAACAGATTTCTGTCTGTCACCAATTTGGGCAGTGTTCTCTGTAGGTAACTCAGAAAAATCTGCCAATTTACGTGCGTGATCCTCAGATATGTACGCAACTTTCATTAAATTTGGGAATTTTCATTTGAGCAATTCTGGTGCCTCAATAAAATTTATCTTTACGGACTGTTCTGTTTTGACAGATTTTGCCTTTTATTTCGCATTGCCTATTTTGCTGTGTTGGATGGATTTCTTTGTTCCATTAATGTCCAGTAGCTTTGTGCAATGTCCAGAAGTGTTAAGAATGATTATGTCACCTCTGAACATGTGAATTTTTGATTATGCACTAACCTTCTAATGAGTTGTTTCGAGTTTGGTGTGGAGGAAATTTTCAAGGGTCAAGAGAGGAGGATGATATACTATGATCAAGAAGAGTGAAGAGTCTAAACTTGGGGATGCCCCCGTGGATCATCCCTGCATATTTCAAGAAGACTCAAGCATCTAAGCTTGGGGATGCCCAAGGCATCCTTCTTCATCGACAACTTATCAGGTTTCTTCTCTTGAAACTATATTTTTATTGGTCACATCTTATGTACTTTACTTGGAGCGTCTGTGTGCTTTTATTTTCGTTTTGTTATTTTCATTCTCTGAATAAATACATGCTTGTATGGGAGAGAGACACGCTCCGCTGTTTCGTATGAACACATATGTTTTAGCTTTATCTTTAATGTTCATGGCGAAGGTTGAAACTGCTTCGTTAATTGTTATATGGTTGGAAACAGGAAAATGCCGCATGTGGTAAATGGTATAATGTCTTGAATAATGTGATACTTGGCAATTGTTGTGCTCATATAGATCATGTTTAAGCTCTTGCATCATGTACTTTGCACCCATTAATGAATAACTACATAGAGCTTGTTAAAATTTGGTTTGCATTATTAGTTTCTCTAGAGTCTAGATATTTTCTGGTTAAGGTGTTTGAACAACAAGGAGACGATGTAAAGTCTTATAATACTTACAATATGTTCATATGTGTGCTTTGTTGCACCTTTTATACTTGAGTTTGCTTCAAACAACCTTGCTAGCCTAGCCTTGTATTGAGAGGAATTCTTCTCATGCATCCAAATCCTTGAGCCAAATACTATGCCATTTGTGTCCACCATACCTACCTACCACATGGTATTTCTCCGCCATTCCAAAGTACATTACTTGAGTGCTACATTTAAAAATTCTATCCTTTGTCTTTGCAATATATCGCTCATGGGAAAATAGCTTAAAAACTATTGTGGTGAAGAATATGTAGCTATGTATTTTATTTCTTATAAGTTGCTTGTTGAGCGGTAACCATGTTTCTGGGGACGCCATCAACTTTTACACCTTTGTTGAATATCATGTGAGTTGCTATGCATGTTCGTCTTGTCTGAAGTAAGGGAGATTTTCATGATCAAATGGTTTGAGTATGCATATTGTTAGAGAAGAACATTGGGCCGCTAACTAAAGCCATGATTCATGGTGGAAGTTTCAGTTTGGACAACTAATCTTCAATCTCTTATGAGAATATTAATTGTTGTTGAATGCTTATGCATTAAAGAGGAGTCCATTATCTGTTGTCTATGTTGTCCCGGTATGGATGTCTAAGTTGAGAATAATCAAGAGCGAGAAATCCAATGCGAGCTTTCTCCTTAGACCTTTGTACAGGCGGCATAGAGGTACCCCTTTGTGACACTTGGTTGAAACATATGCTATGCAATGATAATCCATGTTAATCCAAGCTAATTAGGACAAGGTGCGAGCACTATTGGTATACTATGCATGCGGCTTGCAACTTATAAGATGTCTTATAAATAACACATATGCTTTATTACTACCGTTGACAAAATTGTTTCTTGTTTTCAAAATGAAAAGCTCTAGCACAAATATAGTAATCCATGCTTCCCTCTGCGAAGGGTCATTCTTCTACTTTATTGTTGAGTCAGTTTTCCTACTTCTTTCTATCTTAGAAGCAAACATTTGTGTCAACTGTGTGCATTGATTCTTACATGTTTACCTATTGCACTTGTTATATTGCTTTATGTTGACAACTATCCATGAGATATACATGTTACAAGTTGAAAGCAATTGCTGAAACTTAATCATCCTTTGTGTTGCTTCAATGCCTTTACTTTGAATCTATTGCTTTATGAGTTAACTCTTATGCAAGTCTTATTGATGCTTGTCTTGAAAGTATTATTCATGAAAAGTCTTTGCTATATGATTCATTTGTTTACTCATTATCTTCATCATTGCTTCGAATCGCTACATTCATCTCATATGCTTTACAATAGTATGATCAAGATTATGATAGCATGTCACTTCAGAAATTATCTTTGTTATCGTTTACCTACTCGAGGGCGAGCAGGAACTAAGCTTGGGGATGCTTGATACGTCTCAAACGTATCTATAATTTATTATGTTCCATGCTACTTTATTGATGATACTCACATGTTTTATACACATTATATGTCATATTTATGCATTTTCCGGAACTAACCTATTGACGAGATGCCGAAGGGCCAGTTGTTGTTTTATGCTATTTTTGGTTTCAGAAATCCTAGTAAGGAAATATTCTCGGAATCGGACGAAATCAACGCCCAGTATCTTAGAAATACACGAAGCTTCCAGAACACCCGAGAGCCACCAGAGGGGAGGCCCAGGGGCCCCACACACCATGGTGGCGCAGCCAGGGGGTAGGGCGCGCCCCCCTACTGTGTGGGTCCCCCATAGCCCCTCCGACTCCGCCTCTTCGCCTATTTAAAGGTCCCTGACCTAAAACCTCGATACGGAAAAGCCACGGTACGAGAAATCTGGGGGACAGGAGTCTCTGTTCCGGCACGCCGCCGGGACGGGGAAGTGCCCCCGGAAGGCTCCTCCATCGACATCACCGACATCTTCATTAACGCTGTTGTCTCCCATGAGGAGGGAGTAGTTCTCCATCGAGGCTCGACCGGTAGCTATGTGGTTAATCTCTCTCCTATGTACTTCAATACAATAATCTCATGAGCTGCCTTACATGATTGAGATTCATATGAGTTTTGTATCACTATTAGTCTATGTGCTACTCTTGTGATGTTATTAAAGTAGTCTATTCCTCCTTCACGGTGTAATGGTGACAGTGTGTGCATCGTGTAGTACTTGGCGTAGGTTATGTCATAATCTCTTGTAGGTTATGGAGTTAATTATTACTATGATAGTATTGATGTGATTTATTCCCCCTTCGTAGTGTGATGGTGACAGTGTGCATGCTATGTTAGTACTCGGTTTAAATTGCAAAGATCTATTATGCTCTAAAGGTTACTTAAATATGAATGTCGAATGTTGTGGAGCTTGTTAACTCCGGCATTGAGGTGCTCTTGTAGCCCTACACAACGAATTGTGTTCATTATCAAACAAGAGTATATGTAGCACAAAGGAAGAGAACTTATTTATTTATATGATCAATGTTGAGAGTGTCCACTAGTGAAAGTATGATCCCTAGGCCTTGTTTCCAAATACTGCAATCATTGCTTGTTTACTGTTTTACTGCATATTTACTTCCTGCAATATTACTACCATTAACTGCACACCAGCAAGCACTTTTCTAGCGCCGTTACTACTGCTCATATTCATTCATACCACTTGTATTTCACTATCTCTTCGCCGAACTAGTGCACCTATACATCTGACAAGTGTATTAGGTGTGTTGGGGACACAAGAGACTTCTTGTATCGTGATTGCAGGGTTGCTTGAGAGGGATATCTTTGTCCTCTTCCTCCCTGAGTTCGATAAACCTTGGGTGATCCACTTAAGAGAAACTTGCTGGTGTTCTACAAACCTCTGCTCTTGGAGGCCCAACACTGTCTACAAAAATAGAAGCACCCGTAGACATCAATCAACATGTAAGTTCACGGTCAAGCTGCTAGCCGCATCGGTGAATAAATCATGTGCAACCATTTCCAATCGGTTGATCCATAATCCATGTCCTAGCAAAGCTCCTCCAACTGGAGACATGACCACGTACGGGTCCTGTGGATAGCAATAGGAATAACCTTCAAAGAGGAAGCATGCTTTGATTTGTTAAAAATAAAAACGTTGGACATGCCATATTGCTTTTCGTAAAGAAGAAACACTAACTCTAATTTGGCTTTTGGAATTTCTTTATCAAGTCCATGTAACCAATTTCCAAAAATATTAGTAATGTTTTTGGGTGGTGAAATGCCGAAGGACATATGAACAATACGCAAGTAGGCAATCGAAGAACAAGTGTTGAATTGTTTCCTATTTGTCAAAAAAAATAACATTTTGAGTTTCCTTGTTAGTTCCTTTCAGCGAGGTTATCTTTTGTCAAAATTATTTTCTTATGCATGAACCATATAAAATATTTATTTTTAATGGAACTTTGAGTTTCCAAATATATTGCATAGATATCTAGTGTTCCCATTTAGGATATCAAGATACATAGATTTAACTATCAACTCACCCGACATTGATTTAAAAAAATTGTGGAAAGACGTTGATAAATGCCGAGTGAACTTGTCACTGTCTTGCATTAAATTAACATACATTAGCCGTTGAACTAAATATAGCAACATGTTCCATTTATTAGGTGTTAGAGTTCTCCTAAAAGCTATATCTAGAGGAAACCTCAACAAAACATTTACCACTGTAACATCTTTATGTTGGGGTATTATAAAAGGATGGGTATTGTTGAGCTAAGGGCACGTCCCCTAACCAACTATTCTCTCAAAAGCGAGTGTATAGACAGTTGGCAATCGTTAAAAGGGAAGTCTTCTTTGACTTTCATCAGTCCTTTTTACAAAGGTGATTGGAAGCGTTACAAAAGAAGTCTTATTTCACTTTCGTCAGTCCTTTCTACAAAGGTGAGTTACACTTTTTTTTTTGTCTGTGTGTGTGTGGGGGAGGGGGCGGAATTGGAGTGTAAGTATTTTTTTTCTATAACAATTCTTACCACACCTCGGTTTAAGGTCCTCCTCATCTTTGGGACAACATATAATATCCACTTAGTCAGTCTATATTTTCTATTGTGGCAATCACTCTATAAAAACAAATCTAGAAAAAACCAATCTGTTACACAACCCTAGAATTTCAAGAAAGGGCAGTGTAAACATCACCTTCGAAGCCCTCCATCTGCATTGGACAAGGCGTGGCGTCAGGAAGCTACATGTTTGTGTTTTCCCTGTAGCTGCCCCTCCTTACCCTTAGTAGTGAGTTTTTCATATCCTTTTTTCCGTTTTTCCCTATTACTGAAATTGGGTTTTACCCATTTGTTGAGGCGGGACATGCGCGTGGAACCACATTGGTTGCATGATAAATGGGACCAACCCCTCTTTATCAGAAAAAAAAACTTAGCAAGGTTAAGTAGGAAAGGACTAATTGGGATTTGGAGCTCTCTAGTTATTTTTAGAAAGGGGGAGCTGAGCTCAGCCTCTGCATCAAAAAGGTGCGGACAACCTTATTTATTGCAAAGCTTGAGTATCAAAAGTTTACGCTCATGGGTCGCACAAAGTTGCAACATGAATCAACCAGCGGAATATAAAATACAAATTATCTCTAAACATTTTCTAATTCTATTAGATTGAAGCATACAACCCTTGTTAAATATAGCTCATACGACCACCATCAACTGGCCGGTGCATCTAAAATTCATGTGTTCCCGGTGCTCCACAAAAAGAAGGACCACATCGTTGCGTACACTTATCTTATTAAAAACTACATCGTTTCGACAATTTTAAATTTCCTAAACTAAGGCAAACTCACACTCGACTTCTTGCTTTTACTATTGTTTTAATCCTATTAAGCCAATTTTCAAATATATTTGAAAAATTATCTGGTCGTGGTATATTATGTGTAAAATAAACAAATCTCCATACTAGCTTAGCAAAAGGACAAGACATGTGAAAAGATGATCAACTAACCCGTGTGCATCATAGAAAACACACTTCTTACATCCGGTCGATCTTCTTTTTCCTAAGTTATCTCTTGCGAGCAGCACATTTTTTAATTAATAAACTCCATTAAAAAACTTTATTTTTAGTGGTCCCTTCAATTTCCAAAGACATTTCCTTGAAAGCCTAGTATAACCATTCATAAAATCAGCATATATAAATTTAACAAAAAAGGGCCAAGAAAATATATCCGGTAAGTTTTTCAATAAAGGGAATATATTAATATCAGGAGATACCAAATACACCCAGCCTCTACAACAACGCAATACCCTAATGGCAATACGGACGCACACATCCAAAAATGAGAAAAAAATTATTCCAGCTCTAGCAACAACAATATAAGCACCGCCAAGACAACACCTGAAATTCAGGCTCTCCAAAAGCTACGACTCCAAGAAGGTAACGGTGTGCAAGCTCCGTCGTCGTCCGATCAAAGATCTTACGTTTTCACCATGAAGATAGTCTCACTCTCAAAACAATTCCATCAACAAAGTCATTGCCAGGCACAACAATTTAAGGTCAGGCCTTGGATTTTCACCATGAAAGATAGGCCTCGGAACTTCACCTGTGTTGTCGCCCCCACTTTCATACTACTGTTGCAAAGACCGGAACACAAAGCAAACCCCTCAACAGCGCAAATACTTGAACCTCCATTGCAAGTCCTCTAATCCGGCCTTCATGATATTCTCCGCATCTGACTTCACCATGGACCAAAATGTCACCAGATGACAACACCAAGCAGAGCTTCGCGCCACTCCTTCCAAAACCAAACGGTCGGAATAAAAGAATGTATGTGCACATGACCAAATGCCACCCGATCAAGCAAACTCCAGGCAATAGGTGCACTATTACATTCGTCGGCGGAGCCTTCCGGAACTCAACACTCCGGCCATGTCAAGAAGGACATGCCTCATGCAGTTCTTCATCTTCGCACAAGAGAAATCGTAGGACCTCCACCTTTATTAAAAAGTCGTCGGTAGCCCCCACGTGTAATATCCCAGGTTTAGAGGCAACAAAATGAGAAAACACCAAAGTGTGCATTGCATTCATGCATAGAAAATCCGGGGGATTTTCGCATAAAACTTACCACAGTCACTGAAGTTTCACTTGACTTGCTGGAATTGAAGTAGATCATCAAGTCAAGCGCTATAAACTTCACTGTGATCTTTGCTAAAACCTTGTTTTGGGTAGAGATGATTTGATCTATGGATTAGATCAAATGGAATTAGATTTACAACAACACATTCTTTAAGAATCAAACTCTAACTTATTAACACTTAAAAGTTAGCAACTACCTTTGTGTGTAATTTAATTCACTTATAAATAAGGTAAACCACAGGGTCTAAAGTGCATAAAAGCCACACATTCTTATTTAAATCATAACTTATTAAGTATATGGAATATCATAAAACTAAATCCATTTACATTACGATTCATAGTTCAAACTATTTGAATAAAATTAACTATGAGTACTTTGAAACTCATATGATCATGCCTAGATGAATTCAAACACCAACTATCCAAACTTGAGAAATAACCCTCAACATTAACCTTTTCACCAATATTATAATATAAATCCAATCAAATATAATATAGTGACTCATCAACAATAATAAAACCATCCACAAGATATTTAGTAGCAAATGCCACTTGGCTATCCAAAAATAAATCATATGAGAGGATAATCTCTATGCCATGTGGGATGAAAATATCTACATGACTTGCTTTCCAAGCTTTGCCACCTCATGCTCAAAGGATTGCTATGGATGTGGGCATGACAACCAAGCACCTTACTCATCAAACCAACACAAGAGTCACCACTTATGTGTCATGGTACTAGAGCTTGCCCAAGCCTATAAATAGAGCCACACCCTCCATCCATTTGCTCATCTTGTAGCATGATACATGTGAACAAACACATAGAGCCACTCCATATGAATTAGATAGGATCAAGATGAAGAAGCTAGGAGGTGGAGGCATACCACAAGATGCAGGTTTATCAGATTTCCTGAAGAACAAGCTACAGAAGATTGCACGGTAGAATTCCTAGGGAAACCATATATTTAGAGGATCATATCATCATATCTTGAGTAGGACCTTAGGCTATTACAAGACATTTAGAAGTGAGAGAGATTATAGATGCTAACCATAGCCATGTCTATCCTAGAGAATTTTAGAGTAGTATTACATCTTACTTGTTTAAACCAACCTTTAATCTTGGAGGTGAGAGCCATGTCCCATTAGTAAAACATAACCAAAGCTTATGCCATATCCTAATTCTAGTTGTGTATCATATTGGTGGTCACAACTTAAACCCTAAACTACATGTGAATTCCAACCCATGGATTACTTTGGATTATAATTATAACCCTGCCATGCCTCATGCCTATTTAATACTTCAATTAGTGAAGCATCACCAAAACCCTAAACCTTTCACATAGGAATCACTTCACATAAAATATTAAACCCTACCTTTCCATCCTAGTAGACCAAATGAAGTAGTGTTCTATAAATTAAACCATCATTAGCAAATGCATTGCTAATTATAAACATAGGATCCATCTTAATTAGTTCAAGCTAAAGTTTACTAAAACCAGATTAGTGATTATAGAACTTTCTTAACCATCTTCTTAAAACCTTAGGAATAATTCTCCACATAAAATCATGAACCAATTCCATACCCTATTCCATTTGTTAAACCCTAGATATAATTATATTATATGTGAGTAATCACTATGAATGAGCACTAGCACAATAGAATATGTTCACCATGCACATGTTAGGAATTTCAATTCATTTAAATAGAATTTGTTCCTAAATTAAAAAGAAATTTAGATAAATATCTAAACCATGTCCATTTTAATTAAACCCCACAACATATCACTCCAATCAAAAATTCAATGTTTATTTAAACAACAAAATAATACAGTAAGCATTATTATCAATTTATGTTGATATTCAAATAGTTTACAACCTGCAAAACAAAATAGAAATCATATTTGAATTCAAATAACAGAATTCAAAACAGAAAATAAAAATAGAAAATGAAAAGGAAATAGAAGAGAGGAGGACTTACCCTGGTGGACCTCAGCACCGCAGCAGCCCAACAACCAACCCGCCACCACAGCCCAGGTACAGTCCAGCCCAAGGCCAGATACCGTTTCGTTTGCGTCAAAAATCGTGCGAGGAGAAAAGCTTCGTCCTTCTTCTTCCCCGGCGTCGACAGCACGCCTGTGCCAGTCGGCCACGACCTCGGCGGCGATAAGGATGACCCTGGACGTCGCAGACCATCTCAGAACCGCGCCCAATCTCTCTCGCGTCCGTCCTATCCATTAGCACTAAGATTCGTGCCCTAGAACACCTCACCGTCGACAACGCATCCGAGCCACTGCCGCCGGTGAAGTTACGATACAAGCCTCGCCGAGCTCTATAAGTATGCCTGGAGCTTCGTAGTGAAACCCTAGAACCCCTCCGCCACTTCGCGTTCTCTCAGTCATCCTCTATCTCTCTTGTTCTTCCACGCACTGTCGCCGGCGTCGATGATGAATCCGGTGGTACAGGCCACCACAGTCTCCGGCGCATGGTCGAGGAGGTGCGCCACATCGAGAGGACCATCTGGGTGCAAGCAATCGCCAAGGGGAGCCAGGTGCAGGACGAATTCGGTGATTCCCTTTCTCAGTACATCGCCGGCAATGGTGAAATCAAGCTCAACTCCGGCGGCCATCAACATCGCCGACCACACCATCATGTTCAGGGTGAGTTTGCGCGCCGGTAGAGCATACTTTCGTTTCCTGGAATCATCTATAGCTCGCGATTTGATTCTCGCCGGAGAGCACCGCCGCGGGACATGGTCGCCGGCGTAGCTCCGGTGATCCCCTCGCCAAACCAACACCACCATCGTGTTCCTCGTCTTCTTCTCGTTCGTTTAGTACTAACCACGCATCCAGGGAGGCCTTTTAGCGGCGGCGCCACCGTGCTCTGGCCGCCGGCGTTTAAACGTCGGGGAGGTCAACGACCTCAGTCTATTTTGACTGGTCTTTGCCTGCGTGGCATCTGACGTGTACTTAGGCCCCACTAGTCAGTCTCTGAGGGTATAAACGAACCGGTACGTTTAGTATTTTTACTTAATTTCAAAATCCAGTAAATAGTTGAAACTTTGTAAAATCATAGAAAAATCATTTCAACTCAGAAAAATATAAATAATATATGAAAATGCTCACAAAAATAAACTCTATTCAAATAAAATATAAAACAAAAATTTGTGTCAAAATAAAAATTCACTTATTTTTAACCTTATTAATTATGCCATTTCAATTATTTAAAATACAATTTGAATTCAATAATTAGTGAAGTTTCAAAATTAAATTTTAACTATTCAGTAACTAATTAAAATGTTAAGATTAATTTTCATTATCATATTTGCATTAACTTAAATACTAGTGGTAATTCATAAACCCTAATTTGCAAATTACTATTTCCTATTTTCTTTAAATAGTAATAACTCAAGAAAATATTATAAGCCAATATTATCTTGGTAAATCAAAACTTATTTACTTAAAACATTCTTAAGTTAACAAATTAAATACTTTAAACCTAATAACAATGATTAAACCCTGATTCTTAATGAAACCTAAATAGAAGTTGCTCTAATTATTAAATCTTGTGAAAATTAATAAAATGTCAAACCATTACTAATTATGCTTCAAAGTAATTAGTTACCACATCTATGTTTTCAATCATCCTTTTTAGGAGTTGTACCATGATTTAGAAACCCTTTCAAATTGAGTAAGACCTGGACCCCATTATTTCATGTGATCATTCCACCTTAGAACCAACTCTAAAACCCTAGATATGTGTCACATATGATCATGGGAGATTTACTTGACATATAGAACCCTAATTAACAACAATTGAATACATGCTTAGAATCCACTAGCATAAAACCAAGTCACATGAGATTATCATTTCATGTTCCTATTCTTAATTAAAACCTATATGATCCACTAATGTCACCTAGGTATAAACCCTAACTTGTTAATTGGATTAGTACCATTGATCACCATACCACACCATTAAAATCAACCTCAATCATTAAACCCTAGTAGAACCATAATGATAAACCCTAGTATCAACTTTGTGTAGCAAATCACATCACATGTTCCTATCCAACTAAACCTTACTTAGGAAATGATAAACCACTTAGCTTAGAAACTATTAGAGATTATTTGGTAAAGCAAATATGAAGTCATACTAAACCCTAACTCATAGCAACACCTTGATAACCATCCTTTGATATGATGCTTAGGAGAAACCATAGTAATAAACCTACTAATACTTGCTACATGTAGATCACTTCTACTTAAGCACCAACCAGTCCTATTAGTAAACCCTAATAGCACTTAGCTCCTATTTAAAGTAATTCATATTCTTATTTTAACCTGTTCTTCAAAAGTTATTCTTTTGAAGTATAGTATAAGTAATCATCAACCATGTTCTGTAGAACTTAAAAATTGACAACTGTTCTTTACATATTATTCCACCACTATTCTTTATGTATATGATTGTTATAATGCCTTATATCACTTGATTATGATGCTAATATAACCAAACCCTAATAAGAACCTTGTTTGAGAACCATCCTAAAAGTGCAACACACCCGAAAGAAATCTTTACAACCCATCCATCCTAAATCATCGAGGTTAGGTTACGCTCGGGACGATTGCATCTCATATTATGCATTATAGCATCTTTGCCAGTTCTTTAAACATTGTCCTTACCGGACGATGATGGTATTTCAGCATTTGGAGTTCTCACGTATCGAAGCTTTTGCCTGCATAATCTTGCAGTCAAGAAAGGCAAGTTCATCGCTTGCTCATGTCATTTGATTATTTTTATCAAACTATATGCAAAGTACTATACTTATCACTCATGCATTGAAAAGCAAATATTATTTTACAATTATGAATATGACTATGTGGTGGGCAATGGAACCATGGTATGTGTTGATATGGTGGAGGTTCCATTGCATGGGTTATATCACCCTAGGATTAATTACCAATGCCGTCCAGTGATTCTAGCGCCGTACATATCGCGTTATCCATAAGATCTATAATGGCTCTGGGGAAGTCAGCGTATCTTTTCCCTTCTGCACGCCAACGGATCGGAGAGCCGGTGGGGTGCTGGAGGCACTGCCGCAATAGGTTGGGAAATCCTTTTAAATCCCCATCCATTAGTGATGATAAGCTCTTCGATCTATGAGGGATTGTCCGGAGTACACCATGAGTAAAGCCGTATTATCGGGGGAAGTCTACTGGAGGTGTACGGTTGGACAAAAGGGTGGGTTTGCAGGGTCGCGGAGAAGGCAGTGATTGGCTTGGATCTTATACTGGCCTCACACCCAAGGAAGTGTGGACGGGGACATACTCTCCGGGCAACAAAGTTAAGATCTCTTGTGGGGTAAAGTAACGCACCTCTGCAGAGGGTATCAAGAATTGTGACTGTCACTCCCTGTTCCGGGAAGGGAACTGCGAACGCGGCAGAAAGGAACTCCACGGTTTAGTCAACCTGTGAAGACTGACGGGCATAGTTTTCGAATAAAATAAACCTTTTGAAGAAATGTTTATGAAAACTTGCATTGGCCTATGACTTTCTGGTCTATGGCTGTAGCTAGTGCATGATACACATATTTCCTAATATGAACTTGCTGAGTACGCTCGTACTCATTCTATCCCATTTGAACCCCCTTCTTAGATCAAGGCACCGAAGGAGAAACTACCGTGGAACTCGAAGACAAAGGAGTCAACTGCAACAAGATGAAGAATCCAATCAAAGAAGTCAATGGAGTCAACTTCTGCATCAGTTATAATGGAAACCTAGACTAGTAATAGAAGGGAACCTTTCCCTAATCCTAGCACCTAAGTAGCTAGATTTCTATAGCAAGCCAAGTAGCTCTTGAACTTGAGTTAGCAATAAGATAGACTACGAATCGTTCTTCTGGAGCTTTATTTGAAGTTTTACCTCACTGTAAAGTAGGAGGTTGTGTTGATGTTATGTAAACAGCTCGTGTGTACTTCTATAGACATACCTTGGACTCGCATATGTTTCTGTTGTACCACTCTGATAGATGTAATATGAGTGGAACGGTGTTTCACTTGTGTTATGTCAACGACTTGTGTACTACACCATGCAGTGGTACGCTGGGTCATCGCACCGCGCCACCAGCCGACAACAGAGAAGACGACGAACTGTCGGGTTGCCGAACAGGAAGCTGGCGAAGCTCGCGGCCGGCAGGCGCAATCCGTAGCACAAGGAGCAACCAAGGCCGCGTCCGAACCACCCGCGAGAGGGCAGCCATGTTCCAATGGACCCAGATCGGCCCAGATCTAGCATGCGTCGTCGTCGGTGTGGGCACGATGTGCCGCCAATGGTCATGAAGGCACTCGCGGGAGTCGCATGTCGAGGGCCCCTCCACCTCAACGCCTCCACCACAGCACCACCTGACCCGCTCGGCACCATCCCCCATCGCCTGGGGAACAATAGGACACGACTGATCTGGTCCCTGATCTCCGTCTTTGGCGGGAAAGGGATCGCCACCGCCGCCAGCGGCGGCATCAGCGGCCAGGCGAGGACCGGTTTAGGGAAGCTCGAGGCGAGAAGAAGGGGTGGCCTTCGGGATCGCCCGGGCGGGAGCGACCGGGGAGGCTCAGGCGGTTCCGTCCGTCTTTTGAGTTGAGCGTCGAACCATCTGTAAATTTACCCACAACAACATTTCCACTAAATTTACCCATGTTGTTCATTTGTCTCTAGTTAACGCTTGTCTAAAACTAATATTTAGCGGCGAATGTGAATACATCTGCAACCTTAACATTTCTCTGTCGTACAATGTTAGAGCACCTCCAGCCGTCTCCCCGACGAGGCCCCCGGCACCCCTTTTTTCATCCGGGCGGTGTTATTCGGCCCAGTCGCGCCCTCGGTTCCTTGTTTTCCCCCGAAAAGGGCCCTTAATCCATCCGGAGATCCCAGGCCATCCCCGGCATCCCGAGGTGCGCTCGGGGAGTCCGGACAACAGAAAAGCGGAGACGGGCCCGCTCTGTCGGCGAGAGAACACGCGAACCCCACCACTTTCTTGTCACAAATCCCCCTCCCCTCTCGTAGCTCTCTTGCCGCCGGCACCACCCCTCGCCAATCCGCCAGATGGTTGCCTGCACTCCGCCGTCCCTCCTCTCACCAGACTATATTCCACTGTCCCTCCTCCCGTCTGCCTATATTCCGTTGTCGGGCAACTCCTCGCATCGCGCCTCGCGTCGACCACGCCCGGCAGGTGTTCGTCCATTTTCCTGGGCGGACATGGACTCGGACGGCGAGGAGGAGCAGATGTTCGCTGAGCTTTTTGAAGAAGAGATGGCAGCCTCCGCCCAAGACGAGGAGCACATGTTGATCCTAGGTTGCTTGTCCGGCCTGTACGCGGAGAAGGCCATTGGTCGACGTGGTGGGTCGGCACCAGGTCGCCGGAAGTGCAAGCCGAGGCAGCGAATGGAGGGCTACTGCATGCTCTACGCCGACTACTTCGCCGACAATCCATTGCACGGTGAGGCTATTTTTAGGTGTCGTTTCAGGATGAGCCGGAAGCTCTTCCTGAATATTGTGTATGCCCTTCGAGAATACGACTCCTACTTCAGATGCAAGTTGGATTGCACCGGCATGGCAGGGTTTTCCGCCCTCCAAAAGTGCACGGTGGCTATGCGGATGCTGGCATATGGAGCTCCTGGTGATGCTGCCGATGACTATCTTCGGATGGCGGAGTCCACCGCTCTTGATTGTTTCTACCGGTTCTGCAGGGCGGTGATAGCAGTATTCAAGGACATCTACTTGAGATAACCCACTGTCAAAGACACTGCTCGGGTCCTCGCTTTCAATGAAGCTCAAGGATTTCCGGGGATGCTTGGAAGCATTGACTGCATGCATTGGAAATGGAAGAACTGTCTGATTGTCTGGAAGGAAATGTACAAGGGTCACAAAAAAGGATGCACTGTGACACTTGAGGCAGTAGCTACCCATGATCTCTAGATTTGGCACTCCTTTGGTATGTCGGGATCCAACAACAACATCAACGTCTTGCAGTGCTCTTCTCCAAGCTTGTTGAGGGTCATGCTCCCCCGGTTGACTTTGTGATCAATGGTCGACACTACAACAAGGGATACTATCTTGCGGACGGTATCTATCCAAAGTGGGCAACATTTGTGAAGACTATCTCAAGCCCCATCCTCCGGAAGGAGGCATAGTTTGTTAAGGAACAAGAAGGTTGCCGAAAGGACGTCGAGCGTGCATTGTGTCCTCCAGCAGAGATTTGTTGTAGTCCGGTTTCCTGCTATGGCTTGGTCCAAAGATCAGATGTGAGAGGTGATGAACTGTTGTGTGTGCTTCCACAACATGATTATTGGGAATGAGCGAAAGTATCCAGTTCCTCTGAGTGAGCAAGCGGCACCATATGACAAAGAGGGTCCTCTTACACAGCCTAATGACCGGGTGTTGGCATCGTGGGTTTCGTCCATCGCTATGTGTCAGGAGATTCGAGACTCCACAATGCATCAGCTGCAGGATGATCTGGTGGAGCACATATGAAGGCTTTGAGGCAACACCAACTAGTTTCCATTTAATTTGTTTCAAAACTTGTTAAATTATTTGCTTACTTTATTGAACTGTAACGGTTATTTGTAAAAATAAGTCAAATATTAGCCAAAATTTGTTAAATTTGCCGAACTGTGAGTTTATTTGTGAAAATAAACCCAAAAACGCCGATCTTCGGGGTCTAGCTGGGGGACGGCTGGAAGTTCGGCGCTCCCCACGCCAAAGTTTCGTCCAATTCGGCGCTATTTAGCGTCGGATTTGGCCGTGGGGAACACCAACGGCTGGAGGTGCTCTCATAGAGAGATAGAGATTGAATGGAAAGCGGTGACTCTTTTTTTAAACACATCAGACTTTATTCATCTCAAGTGCATTTTACAGATAGCAACCGTGAATGGAATCATGCTGGTTCCAGATAGGATGTCCCTATGTGGTCAGCTTTAACATTGTTGCATCTCCTGATGTGTGTTATCCTGCCTGTATGGAAGGAGGGACAGGCGCATATTTCTGCAAGCAGGTGTATGTTCTCGCAATGTCCTGGAGCTGCAAACACCGATGGCGTCCTTGCCGCTGAAGCCAACACCATGCAGTCCTGTAGAAGTGTGGATCTTGAACCTGAAGAAGATGCGCTATCTTTGTACCAAGGAGAATCCCATATATTTCAGCTTGAAGAGGTGAAGAAGCTGGAGGTGAGAGTGCAGAGACATGAAGTCGCTTTAGGTGTTGATTATCTTGCATGCTGATGACTATGCCCAATCCAACTTGGCTCGTTTCTAATTCTGTAGTTTTCTCCCATGCTGCATCACAAAAGATTGTGTTCCCAGCAAAAAAAATGTTGTTATCTTGGAGTTGCGAAGAAGATTGCAGTTCCTGTCGCTGGTCCTATATTGATTCATCTTCTTGTCTCTTCATGATTTCCTTAACCGCCATTGTGGTTCCTGAAATAATTGCATTTGCTGCCGCAAACACTTGAGAAGGTTTACACACTTTCCTGCAAAACAAAGTATCGTTAGAAGCTTTCCAGAGACACCACAGAAAAGTGTAAAGAGTGTTTGAGGTAATTTGCGGATGTTGCGAGGTGAGCAAAGCTTGGATCGAATCGGGAATAGATCGATGATGTTCTGCAATACATTCAATTTTGATAAATCAAGGATAGCTGAACCAAGCCGCTTTGAAAAAAGGGCACAAAAATAACATATGCAATTCATCTTCAAGATTACCACACCTAGAACAATGTTCTTTAATGTGCTTAGAGTACTTACTTGCTCTCTTACCCGTTGGAAGCGCTTTTCGAAGTAATCTCCATGCAAAAGTTTGAACTCTTGGTATCATCTATTTGTCGCTCCATACCTACCTGAGTACAAAAGTAACCTGCATCGGTACAACATTGGGTCTTTGTCATGGGGTTTGTTGAAGATTGTTAAAATAGTGCTTATAAGCACTCTTAGGTGAGAACTGACTTGCATGGGTTAGTTTCCAAATCAAAGTACCTTGGCCATTTGTATTGATAATGAGTGTTTCGAGGATTTCATTTGCAGTTGTGGGGCTGAACAGAGACTATATTAAGTTTGTATGACATATTTTTTTCCCAGGGATCCAAAGATCCTTAACTTGAGCCGGGTACTTGAAAGGATGTTGTTGTAATATGATATTATCATAGATAGTTTCCCAACCAGCAAACCAAGGAGAGCTCCAAATAGAACTGGTCCTATCAACAATTTGACAAATAGTCGCTGAAATAAGAAGAGGTTTTACGTTAAGTATAGCTGACCAGAAGGCTGATTTTGGCTTATTTGCCCTTGCTCTCCAAATGGAAGTGTCATGGTGGTATTTAGCCTTGAGTATTTGAGCTATTTGTGTATAAGAGGTGAGTCACCTAACCCTGGTTCCTCCCAAAATCGAATATTAGTCCCTTCCCCGATGGCAAATGAGCCTAGATCAAAGAACTTATTTTTTTGACTCCCGTGAGACCCTTGCAAAAGGTAGAATCGGTCGGTTTGGCTTTTACGCATCTCTAGCTATGTTTTGGTTCATGCTTCCTGAATATAATTTTTACCACATTTTCACCTTTCCTATTGTTATGTAAGTACTATCCTACCGCAAGATAGACCACTCACATACTACTACTTCAATAAGCTCCGTGCAGTCAATCACATGAAGTTTATTATGTGTAAAAAAAATACAGAGATAGCAATCTTTTTTGTGAAGACAAAATGTATTATTCATCAATTAGTCTATCCAAACGGAAACACACGCCGAAAAACTTTCAGGACACACTGGAAAAATTACACGCGATCGACCCTTCCTTACGTGCCTACCTAGTTAATCATCTACTTGGACTGAAGAACAAAACATGCATGTAATCGTAGAGAGGACACAGGGTCACACGGAGTCTGCGTCCGGCTAGACGCCACCGCAGCGGTAGACGATTCTGCACGTCCGTCCGACCCGGACGACGTACTTGTGCTGCGGCTTGACGAGGAACGGCGGCAACCGCAGGAGCGCCTCGCAGACGCAGTCCTTCTGCACCTCCTGCAGCCACCGGCAGCAATCGCGGTACGCCCGGAGCTCCTCGTCGTGGTGGTGCTCGTGGTCGTCGTGGTCGTGGTCGTGGTCGGAGTCGTCATCGTCGTCGTGGTCATCCTCATCGTCGTCGTCCTCATGGTCGTCGTCGTGATCGGGGTCCTCGTCGTGGTCATCGTCATGGTCGGGGTCCTCCTCGTGGTCGTCGTCATGGTCGGGGTCCTCGTCGCCGTCGCGCACACGCCCACGCCGGCCGCGCCCACCGCGCCCGCGGAGACGCCCTCGTCCACGTCCGCGCCCGCGGCGGGTGTGGTTGCCGCCGTGGTGGCCGGTGCCGTTTCTGGCGAGGTGGCCGCCGGTGCCGTTCCTGTCAACGTGGCCGCTATCGTTGTTCGCCAGAAGCTGGCCGAGGGAGGCGAAGTTGATCACCGCCGCATGTCCATGGCGGTGATGGACGCGGCGGTCACCGTCTCCGCCGTGGTGATCGTCGTCGTCGTCGTGCTCATCGTCGTCATCGTCGTCATCATCATCGTCGTCGTCGTCGTGGTGCTCGTGGTCGTCCTCGGGCGGGCTGGGAGGCAGGATGGAGCAGGCCTGGCTGGCGATGGCGAACTGGCTGATGCAGAACGCCTTGGCCTTGGCCTGCTGCGCGGCGACGGGCGCGAGGAGGGTGGGGAGGAAGAGGAGGACGGCGGCCAACGCCGCGACGTGGGCAGCCGATGCCGCCATATCTGAGCGAGCCGTGGCAATGTGGAGTGCCACACTGCCACTTCACTTCTTATAAAGATGTGTAACCAAGTCAGTGATGTTCATTACAGAGGTTATTAAGTAGTTGGGGTCAAGGCCGGGGGTGGGGAGTGACGAGATCGAAACGGAGATGCACACAGCGTGGTGCATGGTTGTAATTAGTTAGGTGCTTCATAGCGATGGCGTGCATCGAGGATTGTTCAGCCATGTCCACCTTGTTTACATGCATGCACGCGTTGTTGCTGAAAGACCAGTGGCGATTTGGTTGTGCTGAAAAGTTATAAATTATTATGTTCGTTAATCTGAACAAATATAAGCGTGATTTTAATTGCTCACACTTACTTGCAGTTGTTAAACTATCCTGCTTGTTTTTTTAGCGGATATTAAGTGTGCTTACTATACAAATTAAAATACTACTCGATTGACCCAATCTGTATTGTTGTATTCTGCTTGATCAGTTCAAATGAGATACTACTACATGTCAACGCCAAGCAAACGGTCGCACTAGCAGTAATAGAAAAGGAAGGGTCTCAAGTCTCAACTAGTACTGTAATATACACAGGCTTCTGTTATATTTTTGCGGAAATTTAAAGAGCATTATTGAAACAAAAGCATTCGTTGGGCAGTCAGTTAGAAGGTTGGGACAGGGTTACCCTAACAAAAGGCCGCATCATGGCATTATATATGGGTAGACATACAGGGAACCGGTCCACCTATACAGATGTGTATACCGGATACAATACAGAGAATAGAGACCTATACATATACATCTAGTCAACTACTTAACACTCCCCCTCAATCATAACTTATCTAAGTTAAGATTGCGACGAAACGTTGCTAGTTGTGATATAGATAGTGACTTAGTAAAACCATCAGCCACCTTGTCTCCTGAAGGAATAAACCGTATGTCCAAAAATTTCTTACCACCCTCTCATGAACAAAGTGATAATCCACTTCAATGTGTTTAGTCCGAGCATGAAACACCGGATTAGCAGAACAAAGTGATAATCCACTTCAATGTGGCTCCAATATTATCACACCATAAACATGCCACTCGATCCTGTGACACGTCCAATTCAGCCAGCAAACTTTGCATCCATATAACTTTAGCTGTAGCATTAGCCAGTGCCTTGTACTCGGCTAATGTGCTTGATCTAGACACCGTAGCATGTTTCCTAGCACTCCATGAGATCAGATTTGACTCCAAAAACACAGCAAAACCTCATGTGGACCTTCTATCATCAGAACATCCAGCCCAATCAGCATCCGAGAAAGCACTCACAAAAGTAGACGGTGACTTACTCAACCGCCAAGAGATGTAGTACCTCGAAGATATCTCAATATTCGTTTCACAGCTGTCCAGTGAACAGTAGTTGGTGCATGAAGAAACTGACATACCAATATCAGGTCTAGTCAAAGTAATGTACCGCAGTGCACCAACAATACTTCTATAGCGAGTAGAATCTTCACTACTCAATAGCTCACCACCAACCATTGACAACTTTTCAGATACTGACAAGGGAGTATCAACAGACTTGCATATCTTCATGTTCACACGATTAAGCAAATCATTTGCATATTTTTCTTGAGAGGGAACTATACCATCATGTACCTTATTTACCTCAATACCCAGAAAGTAATGCAATGGCCCAAAATCATTCAAAGCAAAGGCAAGACCCTGATCATGAAGGAGAGCATCAACAGCCTTCTCTGATGAACTAGCAACAACAATATCATCCACATAGATAAGCATAAATATAGACACTCCCCCTTTGTTGTAGAAAAATAGAGAACTATCAGCCTTAGAAGCAGAAAAACCAAGAGACTGAAGCTTGAAGCTGAGACAAGAATACCAAGCTGGAGGTGCCTGCTTCAACCCATATAAAGCCTTATCCAGTTTGCAAACATGTCCCAATTTCTCCTCATAACCAGGAGGCTTCCGCATGTAGACCTGTCGTTTCCTAATCGACGGTACCTCGGAGGAGGGATCCTCACGAGGGGGAGAAGAAGTAGGGGCCATAGGGCGGAGTGCACACGGGACGGTGGCACGCGATTTACCCAGCTGAAACCTGCACGATGACAGGAGCTTGTCTGGAATTATCCGGGGCGCGATGTTACAATGAGTTGTGGTTGTGCCTCTAGGGCTCCCAGGATACGGCTTATAAAGGCGCATCTAGGGTTTACATGGAGAGTCCTACCCGGATACAGGTTTCCTAACTACGGTACAATATCTTGCCGTGTACGTCAAGGATCCGCCTTCCTCTATACGTCATCCCGGATCCGGGTTCCTACTGGGCCTTCATGGATCCGGGTTCCTCCAAAGGTCGGTCGGATCCGGCTCCCTGCTCCTGGGCCGGACATCTTCCGTCAGGATCAATAGCAACTGGGCCGCCCGATGGGCCACATGCCTCATCACCATCTATGGGCCACCCGGGCTTGCCGGATCTAGGCACTGTCGATGGTACACCCATGAAATATACCCACAACAATAGCCCCCAGAGTTCTCCGAGTTTCGCCTGCTGTTTCCGCCTCGCTAGTCCATCACGGTCTCCGACAATATCAGTAACGCGGAGAAACTTGAAGAACTCCAACTTCACATTTTCTTCCTTTCCCAACTTTTAGTCGGAAAATGCTCCCATTCTGCGAGACTTCATCCATCGACGGTTCGAAATACGTTTCCGGGTTACCCCCGGCTTGCGAATGAGAGCCAACTTATCCTCACGCAATTACCCGGAATCTTAAAAGACTCAAACGGTTCCGCCAATTCTGGCGCCATTTTCGCGCGATTTGCACGGTAACTTATCCTTAGCCATTTTTACCGTTTAGGGTTTTGGACACGTGTCACGCATCCAACGGTGCGAGGCTTGTGTTCCGACCACAGGATGCGGAGCACGAATCTCGTCCCCCCGGCCTATAAATATCCACCGTCAACCCTAACTTCTCATTCACCCCCCTTTCTCACCTCTCTACGCAGTGCCGCTCGCGAGCTCTTCCTCCGCCGTGCCGGAACCCGCCGGAAAACTCGCCGGAGCATCACCGGAGCGATTTCACCACCGTGGTGTTCATCGTGTTCTTAACTCCGGCGAGCCACCGTACGAAAACCTCGTCGCTGGCGACTCCGACCACCGCGGTACCCATTACGGTAAGTTCTCCGAGCTTCGATCCTTCGCCGTAGCTGGTAGGGATGATCTTTAGGACGAAGACGCGGGATCCGACTAAAGAATATTTTCCGCCAATGCCTTTTTCTTCAGATGTCTTCAACGACTCCGCCTCCATCCTCTGAACCTATCTTGGCAACCCCAATCTCCTCCGCCCCTCCACCCTTCGTCCCAGTCAGGTTGGATCCTTCAAAGGATTCCGGCAAGGAAGCTGAAGGAACTTCTGCTAACCCGGAGAAAGCCTCCGGGGCGGATCAGGCAGAGCACAAGGCGGAAGAAATCGTCAAAAAATCGAAGGCTCGTCAAAGAGACTCTGATGCCAAGGGAAAATGGTGTCCCTGCACCACTACTGAGATGGAGCTGAAGAATCTCGAGGCGGAGGGCTTCCTGCAACCTGGAAGCTGGAGGTCATTCCCGAACGCCTTAGCTCCAGCTCCAGAGGACAACGAGATGGTGCTGACGAAAGCACTGGTGGAGCGGGGCTTTTCATTTCCGCCTTCGGACTTCTTCCTGGAGATCCTGAAGGCTTATGGGCTCCAGCCCCATAACATTTCTCCGAACAGCGTGCTTGCGATCAGCAATCACGTTACCCTTTGTGAGGGCCATCTCCGGGTAACTCCCGAGCTCTCCCTGTTCCAATACTACTTTACTGTCAAGAAGGAGAGGATCCGGCAATCCACCGAGCTAGCAACATGCGGATCCATCACCTTCATGATCCGCCCAGGCCGCGTCTACCCCCACACCGACCGCCACGAATCCGCGCGGTACTGGTCTGGGGGCTTCTTCTACTTGAAGGACGTCTCCGACCCAGCGAGCACAAGAAAATTGCCGCCGTTCAAGAACTGCCCCGCCACCGAGCTTCCGGCATGGTCATACTGCCCCCACCTCTCCGAGTCGCCCCAGCTCACACGCGGCGGATCTGCAAGCTAACGGAGGAGGGGTTGACAGGGAAGGACTTGACCCTTTCTTGGTTCACCAAGCGGATCCAACCGCTCCAACACAGGGACCTCCTGATGTTCCAATACACAGGGCGCGACGACCCAATGCGCGCCACAAAAGACAATCTTTCCGCCGACGCCATCGACAAGAGGATCCGGCTCCTCATCAAGGTTCCGCGTGAACTTCACGTTCACGTGTGTAACAAAGACATCCACATGAATGGTTCCGGAACCGTGGTACGTCGTCCTGACTTTAGTCTATTGCTTCTCTTCGCATTCAAACTCTTTGTCTAAGTGCTTAACTCTATGCATTAGCTCGAGGCGCTTGAAGAAAGTGAACTCGGAACTCTCCTCCGGGTTCCCTCCACCGACAACATGGATCCGGAAGCTGCATCAGAGGCGGAAGCTCACGAGGCTCCGCGCCCTGCTAAGAGGAAGAGGCCTGCTCCTTCCAGCCCCTACGCTAAGCGCGCCCGCGAAGTGCTTAGCACTGCGGCTACCCGGAAAGCGGAGGCGGAAAAGAAGCGCCTCAAGCTGATTAACACCAGCAACAAGGGGCAGCCCGCCATCCAGCACTTCTTCAAGCCTTCCGGGTAAGTGTCTGTTTCCAAGATCCAAGTTCCGGTTTCACAAGCAAACCCTTACTTAGTTGTTATATTTTTTTTCTTTTCTTTTTACTGAAGCTCCGGAAGCCAGCCCCCCAAGGCTCCAAGGGTCTTGAAGAAAAAGGTCAAGCCGTCTCCGGCTTCAGTCCCTGTTACTCCTAAGGTGGAGGTTCCACCCAAGGCTTCGTCCGCCTCCAAGCCGGATCCCAAGGATGTCATCAACCTTGATGACCTTCCGGAAGATCCCGCTGACCACGGTGATTCCGCCAAGGGTGCCTCCTCGTCTGCTCCTCCGCAAGATCAACCAGGCGCCACTTTCGCGGAGCCCACAGAGGAAGAATATGAGCAAAAAGTAAAGCTCATTCAAGATACCATCACGATTCGGGTCGAACCTCGTCCAACTCAATCTCTGCAAAAGCTTACCCTCGCACAGCGCCATGCGGAAGTTTCTGCCATGCTGAACAAAGTTTGGGGGAAGCCAGACGAGGAGATGCGAGAGCTCGCCGACCTGGAGGACGGTCTGAAAGTGTTTTTCGCTAAGCACAAGGAAGTGCGGCAGGTAATACTAGCCCCCAAGCATTGGGTGAGACATTTCCGTGTAACATGTATTAGCCCATGCTTTTCCATAATCTACCTTAGGCGGAAATTTAAAATTTTTATACATCCAAGACTTTGAATTCCTCGCCAGCCCCCAAGATTTTAAATATCCGGCTGACTCCTTTCTACTTCTCAGACCACGCGGAAATTGCACGAAGATCTACGCGTTCATGTGCTGGAGCAGATCACGGAGATCGAAGGGCTGCGTCAGAACGCGGAAAACAGCCAAAAGGCTATCCAACTTCTTGAGACCCGCCTTCAGGGTACGAGTTCCGGGTTTGATTTCTTGTGCTGATATAACTGTTCAGGATGCATAATGTGTGCAACTTTCCGCCTACAGAAGAAACTGCCAAGCACTCCACATTCGATGAGCTATCCGCCAAGGTCAAGGTGCTTGAAGCGGAGAACGAGTCCCTCAAGACCTTCATCAAGGAATCCTCCGACAAGGAGAATGAGGCGAGGAAGGGGCTCTCCGAGAAGCATGCCCGCGACCTGGCGGATCTGAATGATAAACTCAAGAAGAACCAGAGTCGTGTGTCTTCCTTGGTGTCCAAAAACAAAGTTCTGGAAACGGAGGCGGAGGCCATCGACAAACTTATCTTTCGTAAGCGTTTTTCCGTGTTGTTTCTCCGGCTACCCTCATATGCTTTTCTCTCCGTAACGGAACTGGATCTCCTTCTTCCACAGCGAGCCTTGGCTTCGAGTGGTCAAAGGAGTCTAATCTGAAGAGGATGGAGGCATACGAAGAAGTGCGGACTTCCATTGGCGCGTTATTTGAAGCCTGTCGCGGAATCGCCAAGACTCTGTCTTTGAAGAAGGCCAAAACTTCCGTGATCGACACGATGACCCAGCTAATGGAACAAGTGCCGGACTTCATTAAGGATTGGCAGAAATCTTCCGCACGCGGAGTCGCCTCCCTGGTCTTAGCCACCTGCAAGGCTCACTTCCCTGCACTCAACTTTGCGGATGTAGCGCGCGGAGCTCCAAAGGGTTCCGACATGGGCGCCATCCTCTCGGAAACCCAAGGATACGAGCAGTTGTTTGTCAGGCGGGTGAATCACTCGTTCTGGTATAGCAAACATGCCCTGCCCAAGGGATTTTCCGATGCAGAGGAGGAGGAAGGCGAGCCGGAGTATTACGGGGAGGGCTCCGGGTCAAGCATCGAGCGTTCCGAAGAAGGCTCTGGTGATGACTCCGGCTGGCTCCGGCGACAGTGACGGCCACGGCTCCGCCTACCAGGAATCTGAAGAAGAGGACTCCGAGTAGAGTTCCTGTTTGAACAATGAAACAGAGTTGCATCATTTTGGCCCCAAAGTGGGTTTGTAATAAGACTTTAAATTCTTAAGTAGCTAGGGACGAAACAACTATGCATGGGGAGGAAACACTTATCCTGCTATCCTTTAATATTTATGTGCATGTTTCGTTTTGTGTCGGAAAGCAAGTGCTGACTTCGTTGTTTTCCGGCTTGCCCGCTTGACCTTCCGCGAGCCGGATGACCTTAGCCAGAAACACTCGCCAGCGGCGACGAAGCCCAATGGCAATCCGTCAATAACCGCGGAAACAAGCCCCCAAGCATAGGTGCCGGAAATCGCTACTAGGAATCCACGAGTTCGCAACAGATAACAATTAGAAAACTTAAGCTTACGTCCTAAAGGACGATTTTTGAAAATCACAACTTTTATACACGCCTAGGCGGAAATATCCAGCTTTGCGGTTTTAGTCGGAAAACATACATGATCTAAAAATGAACAAGTAAAGGAGGTAAAAGACTCAAAGAGTGAACCATAAGCTTTATTTCATTGATCATGTATAACTATTACAGAGTTTGTAACTCGGAAAAATACACTAAGTGTAGAAAGGACGTAGTTGTGCGATGTTCCAGGGGCGATCTGTCTCGTCGTAGATGTCATCCGGATCCTCACGCTTGCGTTTCCGGTGCCAATTAGCAGGTCTGTCCTTCAGCTCTCGGAAATCCACAAGGTAGTACGACCGTTATGAAGCACTTTGCTAACGACGAAGGGTCCTTCCCATGGAGACTGCAGCTTATGGTCTTTCACCTGCCGAAGGCGGAGGACCAGGTCTGTCATGAAAGAGCGATTCGAACTCGACGACCGTGATAATGTCGAGCTTCGTCGATATGGCGGAGCGCTGGTCAGCTAAATTCCGAGCTTCCTCGATCAGGTCCACGATAGCGTCTGGCCTCACCGTTTTTCTTCATTGAAGGCGGAAACTCGCGGCGAATCGTGGATGATGTCGGAGGGAAGCACGGCTTCGGATCCGTATACCAGGAAGAATGGGGTAAACCCTATTGACCTGTTAGGGGTAGTTCGCAAACTCCACAAGACAGCGTCCAACTCGTCAGCCCAAGCTCCAGCTGCTCATCGGAGCGGTTCTTCAAGGCGTGGCTTGATTCCTGATAATATTAGGCCGTTAGCCCTTTCAACTTGACCATTGGATTGTGGGTGAGCCACAGATGCAAGGTCCAGTCGAATCCCTACTGTCTCACAATAATCCTTCAATTCTCCCTGTAGTTTGTGCCATTATCTGTGATTATGATGTGTGGGATGCCGAATCTCATCACGAGGCTGCAGACAAATTTTAGTGCCGTAGCACCGTCGGCTTTTCTTACTGGCTTTGCCTCGATCCATTTGCTGATAATGTCGTTGATCCCTATTTCCTTAGCTTTGCGCAATCCGTGTAGTAGAGCCTCGTACTCCGCCATGTTGTTTGTAGCTTCGAAGTGGATCTGCAAAACGTATTGCAGTTCTTCTCCGGTAGGGGACTTCAGGGTGACTCCGGAGTCCTGATGCCGCTTGGATCCATCGAAGTGCATAACCCATGTCTCGTTTCCCATTTGCATCTGGAGCTTCGTCCCAATCTGCGACGAAATCTGCCAAGACCTGGGATTTGACCGCGGTCCCGGCTTTGTAGTTGATGTCGAAGGCGGATAATTCAATGCCCCATTTTGTTGTGCGTCCTATTGCGTCGCGTTGTTGAGAATCGCTGACAGTGGAGCCTTGCTCACGATGTTACCGGGTGCTCTTGGAAGTAGTGTCTCAGCTTCCCGCCTAGGAATACTCCGTAGGCTAACTTCTGAAAGTGAGGGTAGCGTTGTTTGGACTCCGTAAGGACTTCGCTAATATAGTATACTGGCCTTTGGACTCCATACTCGTGACCTTCTTCCTGTCGTTCCACCATGATGACGAGGCTGATGACCATGTTGGTAGCTGCCAGGTAAAGGAGCATAGGCTCGGACTCTCCTGGAGCTGCTAGGATAGGTGGGGAGGTGAGTATGTCCTTCAACCCTTGAAGAGCTGCATCCGCTGCCTCGTCCCAGACAAACTTGTATGTTTTCTTCAGTAGCTTGTACAGGGGAAGTGCCTTCTCGCCAAGACGGCTAACAAACCTGCTGATTGCTGCGATACAACCAGTAAGCCGTTGCACATCTTTGAGACAAGTTGGCCTTTTTATGCACAAAATTGCCTTGATTTTTTCCGGGTTCACTTCAATGCCCCTGTTAGAGACAATGAAGCCAAGGAGTTTTCCAGCTGGTACGCCAAAGACGCACTTCAGCGGATTCAACATCATCTTGTATCGACGGAGATTCTCAAAGGTTTCGTGAGATCGCCGATCAAGTCGGATCCTTTCCGAGTCATGACCGCGATGTCGTCGACGTGTACGTTCCGGCCAATCTGGTCCTTCAAGCACCGCTGCATCATACGTTGGTAGGTGGCACCTGCGTTTTTCAAGCCAAAGGGCATAGTAACATAGCAGTAAGTGCCAAATGGGGTGATGAATGAGGTCGCCTTTTGGTCGACTCCTTCATCCGGATCTGGTGATACCCGGAATACGCATCAAGAAAACACAGGTTCCGCCCCTACCGTCGAATCAATGACTTGGTCAATGCGCGGCAGGGAAACGGATCTTTCGGGCAATGCTTGTTCAAGCCGGAGTAATCGATGCACATTCTTAGTATTTCAGTGTTCTTTTTGGGTACAAGGACGGGATTTGCGACCCAATCAGTGTGGATTACTTCTATTACAAAACCTGCCTCTAGTAACTTTGCTAATTCCATTCCTATGGCGCGGCGCTTCTTGTCTCCAAAGCGTCGCATAGCTTGCTTCACCGGTTTAGCCCCCGATTTATGTTGAGGTAGTGCTCGGCGAGTTCCCTTGGTACTCCGGACATGTCAGAAGGCTGCCATGCAAAGATATCCATGTTAGCGCGGAGGAACTCGACGAGCGTGTCTTCCTATTTGGGGTCCATGTTGGCTCCGACTGAGACCTGCTTGGAATCGTCGCCTTCCTTGAAGTTGACTTTCTTGGTCTTTATCGCGGCCTGAAGGAGTTTTTCTGCGGAGATCCGCTTCTTGGTGGTCTGCATTTCGCCGGATCCACCGCGGCTCTGTAGCCTTCAGCTCTTCTCCATATATCACAGACTCGCGAAGGCGGCTTCGCCCAACTCGCACTCATGAGCCTTTTGTAGTCTCCGGATACGGTAATCATACCCTTAGGACCCGGAATCTTGAGCTTGTTGTAGATGTAGCACGCTCTCGCGTGGAACTTGTGGTAGGTGGGCCTGCCGAAGATGACGTGGTAGGAGCTCTTGAAGGGCACAACTTCAAACGTGATCTTCTCTTCGCGGAAATTGTGAACATCGCCGAAGGCCACGGGAAGTGTGATGCTGCCGAGGGAATTCGCCTTCTTACCCGGAACCACGCCATGAAACTCGGTGTTGCTGTGTTTGAGCTGTTCCTTGGTGAGGTTCATCCGCTCTAGAGTCTCCAGGTACATGATGTTCAAGCTGGCTCCGCCATCCATGAGGCACTTGGAGAAGTCATACCCGTCTATGCGGGGACTTACAACCAAGGCATAGCATTCTTTTGGCACAATGGCAGGGTGATCCTCCTTGTCAAATGTGCACGGGACTTCCGACCACCTGACATACTGCGGCACAGCCGGAACTGTGGCGTTCAGGATCCGGGTAGCTGACTTGGTAGCGCGGACTGTTGGGGTTCCGAGGAAAGTGTGGTAAGCCCACACGCTCTTTTTCTCGAATGGGTTGGATTTACCTGCGGACCCTGACTTGGGATCCGGCGAGTTATCATCCTCATCCATCGCCGAACGTCTTCCTTGTCCTTGTTCTTGCCCTTGCCTCCCTTGCCGCGTGGGCGGTGCTTCCGGCTCGCTTGTATCCTGCCTCCGGGTCGTTCTTAGATCATTGACCCACTTGCGCTGCGGTTGGTGTGAGTGGACTTCCCTGTAACCGGATCCAGGGGGCAGGCATGTCTCTCGTACTCGTAGGTTTGCGGGGCGCGGGATCCGCCAGCGTGACTTCGTGCCGTGCCGCCGACCCGCCGGCTCCGCCTCCACGGCTGCGTCCTCTTCCGCCTCCTGAACCTCCACGTTGGAACGCCATGGCGACCATATCGGATCCGCCACTCTTCTGGTCATCAGGGTTCTTGCGTTTATGGCTGTTGTTGTTGCCGTTATCACGGTTCTTCTTTTGTTGATGTAGGGGGATTGCTGTAGCTGCGAGATCACCGCCTGCATCATCATCGGCGGTAGTATGATCACTGGCGATGGAGATCATTTCATTCAAAGTCAGTTTATTTGCGTTAGCCAAACAAGTGAGCTTATGCCTCAGCAATCCTCCTCTCTGCAATCCACCAATGAAGGTGTACATGGCAGTGGTGTGGTCGACGTTTTCGCACTCGTTCTTGCATGCCAACCATCGTGTGAGGAAGTTTCTTGAGGATTCTCTTCATACAAGCTTGTGGTCGCTTGGTCTAGGTGCCTGAAGTGTTTCTCGAAAGCGGTCTTCAGTCAAACCAGAAAGATGGAGTTCTTCTCGAGGTCGCAGCCATCCGGGCTGGACCTACAAGGTACAACTGGAGCATGCGGCAGGCGATATTAGGGGTTCCTCCAGCAAAGGTTACTGCATTATACTAATCCTCAATCCAGGTATCCGACCTCTCGGTGCCATCATAATGCTTCAGGTTTCCGGGTAGCTTGAGGTTCATCCTTGGCTTTGGTTCCTCTCGAATCATCCTGCCAAAGCACTTCGGACCGATGTAGTCGGTTCTGTATTCGTTGAGGCGTTCCCGCGTGTCGCGCGAGCCGTGGCGAGGAGACTGTGAACGAGAGCGAGATCTCCGGCCGCCGCCTCCACCTCCACCGCCACCGCTAGGTGGTGGCGAGGAGACCTGGGAGGGGTCGATCCGACTTCTTGCTTCCGCCTTCAGATTCTCCCCGGCCTTCCCGGTGCTGCCTTCGCCGTGGCGCTGGCTGCCCTGGTCGTTCCGGCTCCGGCGAGGTTCCGGGTCACGCTCCTCATTCCGACTCCTCCTAGGCTCGGGCTCACGATCGTTGTTCTGATTCCGGCGAGGTTCCGGCGTGCTCTCCCTGTTTCTATTTCTTGAGGGCAGCACGTTGTCGCGGATAACAATTCCACCATGCCCCTGGGGCCTGGTGTTTCCGGCTGGACTACGGCGGCGAGGGGGACGCGGGTAACCATTGGGCGGAGGAGAGGGGTTGCGGTACTTGTCCCGTCCAGAGTACATTGCATCCTTTCCCTTTCTTGGATCTGACGGAGGCGTCTTTGATGGGACGGAGATTGGATTTGGGTGTTCTCTGGCTTTCCTTCTGCGTTCCGAAGATCCGGTTCGTGATTCGTCATCTCGATGGCGATTGTCGTGGGCGTCCTTCTGCGCAGTGGAGACGCAATGCTCCGGGTTAGATTCCAACTTGCGCGAAGTGTCTGCCTTGCTCTGCTGCATCATTGCTGAAGCGACGAGCGTGCGAACGTAGTCGATGTCGATCTCCTCGTTCTTTTTCTTCAAGATCTCTGCAGCCTTCGTCATATTGTCCTTTGGGGTTGCGAACGGCTGCTGCTCTGTTGGAGTTGCGAAGGTGATCCTGCGGGGAGCTATCAACTCATGCCGGACTTTTCGACCTCATGATGAGCTTCAACGATCTTGTCCTCCCAATGCTTTCGGAGTTCCTTGACCTTTGCCAGTCCTTCGTCCACCTCCTGCTCGCGCTGGATGAAGCCTTCCACAAAAACTGCGGCGTGCTTCCTTTCCTCCAGCATGGTGGCTGCGGTGTCCTTAAACTTCTTGGCTGTGGCCAGCAGCTCTAGTCTCTTAGCTTCTAATGCTTCTACGTCTTCGGGAGTGATGGGTTTGTTAAGAATATCCGAGCGATAAACCGCATCCATGCCTGCTTGTGCAACCATCTCTTCAGGCGACAGGAGGTCCTCCGAGGAAGAATCCTTGCGGGGTCGCTCCCGCGACATTGGAGATCCCTGATGGGATGGCTGGGGGTCGGATTGGGTGGCTGCCCCTTCTGATCCATGTTCTCCCAGCGCCGCCATAGTCGCAAGTACCTGCTTTGGCTGGGCGGAGTCAACTTCAGGCTGATCACCGTATCCATATTCCCTCATCTTGCGGTCGAACTCTTCAGTATCCATGGATTGGGTATCTGCGGCAATTGGGCTTAGGTTGCCCAAAATCGACTCTTCAACCGGAGCTCCGCTTTCTCCGACAGCCTCTTGCTGATCCGGAGCAGCGTTGTTTTCCGGGACCTCGACCTGCTCGGGACCAGCTCCGGCTTGAGGGGCGGTTCCGGCGGTATGGGCCAAGAAGTGCACGAAGTGACACCTTTGCTTCTCTAACACTGGAGACCCAGGCGGATCGCATTGGTCTTCCACCTTTACTTCCTGCTCGGGGCGGATTGGGTGGGTTGATTTTTCAGATCTAAGGCGGAATCTTTGCTAGGAAGTTCCCGCGTCGTATCGGATCTTCGCGATCGTCCCGCTCAGCGGCGGTCGCGGCGCTACTTACCGTGGGTTTCCGTCGGAATCGACGGTTTCCCCTATGAAGATGTGTATGCCGCCAACTGGACGATGGAGAGCTTGACGGGGTCGGTTTTAGAATCCAGCACTCATCGGAAGGACGATCGGCAGATTTCCGGTGTAAAGGACACGCTCCACAGCGATGGTGTCGTCGTAGCTTCCCATGGCGGAACCCTCCCGGTTCCGGCCTCCGGACGCCGCAGGCCCCACGGTGGGCGCCAAATGTCGTTGTATCGACGGTACCTCGGAGGAGGGATCCTCACGAGGGGAGAAGAAGTAGGGGCCATAGGGCGGAGTGCACACGGGACGGTGGTACGCGATTTACCCAGCTTCGGAACACCCGCACGATGACAGGGCCTACCGCGCTTGGGAATTATCCGGGCGCTTTCGCGATGTTACAATGAGTTGTGGTTGTGCCTCTAGGGCTCCCAGGATCCGGCTTATAAAGGCGCACAGATCTAGGGTTTACATGGAGAGTCCTACCCGGATACAGGTTTCCTAACTACGGTACAATGTCTTGCCGTGTACGTCAAGGATCCGCCTTCCTCTATACGTCATCCCGGATCCGGGTTCCTACTGGGCCTTCATGGATCCGGGTTCCTCCAAAGGTCGGTCGGATCCGGCTCGCTCCCGGGCCGGACATCTTCCGTCGGATCAACAATCGGGCCGCCCGATGGGCCACATGCCTCATCACCATCTGTGGGCCACCCGGGCTTGCCGGATCTAGGCACTATCGATGGTACACCCATGAAGTATACCCACAACAAGACCTCTTCTGCCAGAACACCATGGAGAAATGTGTTCTTCACATCTAGTTGTCGAAGGTGCCAATCAAGAGATACTGCAAGGGAGAGCACCAAACGAATAGTCGCCGCCTTCACCACAGGACTAAAAGTGTCCTCATAGTCAATGTCATATCGTTGCTTAAAGCCTTTAGAACCTAGGCAAGCCTTATAACGATCAACTGAACCATCAGCCCGACGCTTCACTTTATAGACCCATTTACAGTCAATTACATTCTTACCAGTGCCAGATGGAACCAAGTGCCAAGTACGGTTGCTTTTCAAAGCCATACTCCTCACCCATGGCAGCCTTCCACTTAGGATTTGCAAGAGCTTCACGAATATCAGTTGGTTCACCAGTGCTGCTATAATTTGCAAACCGAACACGATTATATCGAACACGACCATCGGTTACAATTTTTGGCTGAGAGATACCACTTTGAAGCCTTGTATGAGGACGACCAGGAGCAGAAACAGCAGGAGCAACAGGCGCAGCATCCGCAGACGATCCAGAGGAGACAGATGATCCGGACAAACTAGCCGCAGACGATCCGGGAGAGGGTACATCGGGCGGGAGAATCTCCGTGCGGGGACCAGCCGCAGACGGGGCTGGAAAACGGGAGGCCGCCACGTGAGACGGGGCCACGCCTGGCACTATTGGATCGCGATCCGACGTAGATTGCATCGCCGATCCCGAGGGAGATCTGACCATTTGAGCCCAATGATTGGGTAGAATCTTCATTGGGATTCGTGCCAGAAGGAGAAAAATCACCGAAGGAGTCCCCTCGAGCAGAATTTTGCGCTGATTCCTGCACAACCGACTCAGCAGGAACGTGATTAGCAGGATTAGCATCAACATCAAACTGTATATCATTCCCCTCATGATCATGCATATGAATAGGTTGCAAAGAGGCTGGTAGGACAATAATTTCAGATCTTAATTGTGCACCGGCATTGGAATGAAGTGAGGCAAACGGAAAAACAGATTCATCAAACACAACATCACGAGAAATATACACTCGACCACAAGATATGTCAAGACACTTGTAGCCTTTGTGTTGATTACTATACCCAAGAAAAACACATTGCTTGGAACGAAACTCGAGCTTACGCCTATTATATGGGCGAAGGTTTGGCCAACAAGCACAGCCAAAAATCCATAGAAAAGTGTAGTCCTCTTTATGACCAAAGAGACGCTCAAGGGGTGTATCAGAATTGATGACTTTACTAGGAAGAATGATTGATGAGATAAAACGCCTTAAGAAAGGCCTCATCCCAAAATTTAAGTGGCATAGATGCATTGGCAAGGAGAAATAAACCAACCTCAACAATATGTCTATGTTTATGCTCAGCTGGGCCATTCTGCTGATGAGCACGAGGACAGGTGACAAGATGAGATATTCCTACTTTCTGAAAGAAAGAATTCAGCTTTTGATACTCACCACCCCACTTATCAAAGTGTCTTTCAACAAGCTGCTCAAAATCACGAAATTTCTGAAACACATCAGATTTATTTTTCAAGAGATATATCCAAGTGAACTTGCTATAATCATCAATAAAACTAACATAGTATTTATATCTTCCAACAGAAGCCGGGGCAGGACCAGACATCAGAAAATACAAGTTTTAGAGGAAAAGTAGACACACTTGATGACTTAGGATATGGTAACTAATGACTCTTAGCCTTTTGACAGGCATCACAAACTAATTCCTTGGACTCACTAAATAGAATATTATTGTCTCGAAGAATTGATAAACTACACTTGAAGCTGGATGACCTAAACGCCTATGCCAAAGCGAAGAGGAGGACTTGGTGACACCATGAGCTTGCCGGCTAGGAAGAGAGGATGAAGACTTTGTTATTGGGTAGAGACCTCCAACGCTTTTACCTTGAAGAAGGATTTCCCTCGTGTTTTGATCCTTAACAAAGAAAGAATTAGGCC
Source organism: Lolium multiflorum (assembly GCA_030979885.1). Taxonomy (NCBI): domain Eukaryota; kingdom Viridiplantae; phylum Streptophyta; class Magnoliopsida; order Poales; family Poaceae; genus Lolium; species Lolium multiflorum. The sequence goes on from CM061750.1 coordinate 293,264,022, forward strand.
AATACTCAACAAAAGCATGATTATCTGTGGCTAGTCGACTAGTAGATAAGAGACTGTTTGTGGCTTTTGAAACATGTAGGATATTTTTGAGATGTGAATCATGATTAGGGGTATGAAATACAGAATGACCAATGTGACGTATATCCATACTTGCACCACTAGCCATGTGTATCTGCTCGTTGCCACCTGCCGACTTGTCGGGACCCCTGTAGTTTTTCTGAAACCTCTTCCAGCAGTTCAAAGCAGTATGTCCATGTTTGCCACACACCTGACAGATTTCATCACTTCGTCCTCCTCCGAACGGACGATTTCCCTGTGGGTTGCGGCCACCGCCATTGCCACGGCCACCTCTATACCCACCACGGTAATTTTTATTGCGCTGATCATATCCACCACACTGATCACGGCACTGCTCCTGATCACGATACTGATCCTGATAATGTCCGCGTCCCCGGCCACCATTGCGACCAACACGAGTCGCTGCATTGACAGAAGCTCCATCACCGGTTGTTCGAGCCTCCACCCGAGACTCATATGTCATGAATTGTGAGTAAACATCACTCAAACTCACATCTTTCCGCGGCTTAAGCAAGGCATTGATGGTAGCAAAAAAAATCATCATACTCATTGTCGAGTCCAGCAAGGATGTATGAAATCACATCCACGGTATCCATAGGTTTACCAGCTGTCGCCATCTCATCGGAGAGACCCTTGATCTCATCCAAGTACGCATGTCCAGTCTTGTCTTCCTTGCGACATTGATTGAGCTTGGTGCGGAGGTGCACCACTCTGGACTGAGATTGGGCTGCAAACATCTCCACCACAGCTTTCCAGACTGCTACTGACGTTGGGAGTCCAACCATCTGCGTGAGGACTTCCTTTGCCATGTTCCTTACCAGAAACCCTAGAACGGTTTGGTCTTGCGCGACCCAGCGCGCGTGTTTGGGGTTGGGAATTGTCACCTCAGCCCCATCATTGTCCTTGGTCTTGATCGTTTTCTCATGTTGCGCCGATGAACCATTCAGGAACCCGAATAGCTGGGCTCCACGAATCTTAGGGAGAACCTGAGCTTGCCATAGGAGGAAGTTGTCTTGGGTCAGCTTCTCCGAGATGGCGATGTTGAGAGACGCCGCGCTTGTCGACGAAGAGGAAGATGCTGGGGACGACATGACGCCTGCAAGCTTGCGACCGCGGCGATCTGGGGGCAATCTAGGCGGCGGCGATCTAGATGCGTTTGGAAGAACCGTGCTCTGATACCATATCAAAACGTATGGGCAGCGTTACCCTAACAAGGGCCACATCATGGCATTATATATGGGTAGACATACAGGGAGCCAGTCCACCTATACAGAGGTGTATACCGGATACAATATAGAGGTGTATACCGGATACAATACAGAGAATAGAGACCTATACATATACAGCTAGTCAACTACTTTAACAGGAAGGTAAGAGTTTCGATCATCCAACTCTCTGTCACAAGTAGTGTGCTAGCACGCTTCGCTCAAAGGCGAGCTGGGTAATTGACTAATTGGATGTCCTCATTACATATTGAATTGTAAAAATCTAAATTAAGTAGCTAGCTCTCCAATCTTTAACAGAAGTGGGGCCCACAACTGTGCAGGAATTGTGGCGATTGTTCAACAGGCTTAGAGCATCTCTAGTCGCATCCTCCAAACCGTCCCCCAAACAGTGCCGGATCGAGCGTTTGGGGGACGTGTGTTTTGTTCGTGCCGCGTTTGGGGGACGTCGCTCCCCAGTCGCATCCCCCAAACGCTGCTCCCAAACATTAAAAATAATTTAAATAGATAGAAGAAAACTCTTTACTAATATTCAAATCGTTTCAACATAAACAAATTACATATAAAACTTCAAAAAAACATAATTAAATTATATATAAATTATTTTAAACTACTTCTTCTTCTTCGATGATGGCCCCGCCTCATCGTCGTCATCACGGTGGCGCTTCCTGCTCATGACCTCTTCCGAAAAGGCGGTGTCGGCCGACGCTTCGGAAGAACTAGTGTTCTCCTCGTCGTCGCCGGTGCTCGTCGTCGCCGGTGCTCGCCGGCTGCGCCTTGGCCTTGACCTTGGCCTTCGCTTTCGCGTCCGCCTCCGCCTTCGCACGAGCTGCCGCCGCCGCCTCCTCTGACCCTTCCTCCTCCGCGTCCTCCTCCACGCCCAGCCATTCCTCCGCGCTATCAACTGGCGGCGGGGAATCGTCGTCGCTGCTGGGCGTCCGGGTACTATCCCACCAATGGCACCATCCAGCAGGCTTGCCCTCGCCGGAGGTGTCGGATGGAAGCTCCGAGATGTAGCTCATCATCGCTGGAGGCGTCGGATGGGAGCTTGGATGAATGGCGGCCGGTTGAAGATCCAAAAGCGCCGACGTACGGGTCTTATTGAGCGCGGATGAACGGCGACGCAGAAGTCGAAGAGAGCGGCAGTTGCTCTTCCGAGGAGTCCACGCTCCATTCCGGCGGTTGGCGCATCGGTCGACGCGGTTGCCAATGCGATGGTTCCGCTTCCCGGCAACTACACCGTCGCTACGTAGGCGGCGGTTGAGCATCCGAGCCGTTGACGCGTCGGACCCGCGCCTCCTCGCCTCTCATTCGTTGTGTCCGGCGTGCCCGGAGCGTCCCCTGTGTAGCGGGGACGGGCTTGGGACGCCGGACACTGTATTGGGCCGCGTCGGACAAAAAAGGCCTTTGGGACGCGCGGCTGCGAACGTCTTTTTGTCCGGCATGCCCCAAATCCCTTTTGGGGGACGCGACTGAAGATGCTCTTACCCCCTCCAGGGAGTCTATCTCCATGATCACATGTGTGAGTCCTCAATCTTAGCGAAAAGAACACCATCACGTAGGGACATACTCTCGGCAATGAGCGGATCCGTGATCCCAAGTAGTGGCCTGCTCGATACTTCAATGAGATGGAAGGATTTCTTTTGCCCAAGTCTGGGGATGTAGCCGATGTAGACTAATATCTAGCTAAGTCGAAGTTTCATCCCAAAAGTGGCTGGTTGAGAGCATTTGATCAGAGTATGCATCAAATCCTCATACATTGCCATGCATACATTACATGAAGTACCCACCACCAAAACACCTTGACTTTCAGCACAACCTTAAGTTTCCACAAGGTTGTCCACATCTGTGGTTCAGTCTCTGAAGTTCATGTCACTGTCCCTTCATCTAGAGTTGCACTCTCTTTCTGATTCACTAGAGCACGGTATGCTGATTTAACAGAGTATATACACCTTTTCATGGCTCCAAGCAAAGAAGTCCTTGCCGCCACCATTCCACAGAGGGATATTGAGAATAGCCGTTGCATCTAGTGCTATGGACGCTGACCTGGTCAGATCACTGCACCATTTCAAGTTTTCTGAATCAATAAGCTCGCTAACCTTCACTAGATCACTAGGCTTCACAAGTTCAGTATCTGCAGGATTCAGAATAGGAGACAGGGGTCCATTTATCAGTCCTGGTTGCAATGCCTCTCGGCCTGCCACAATTGTGCGTCAAGACACAGAGGCAGAGTTAGGAACAGTAGGTTGCATAACTTCACAATTAGGAAAATACCATCCTTTCAAAACCCTGGCACCAAGGGAGCTTGGATCAGTCATAAAACGGCAACCATGCTTTCCAAGTAGCACCACGTTGAAGGGGTGGAGGTCACGAAAGCCCATTCCACCTCTAATCTTCAGTGTAGCCAAATTATTTCAGGAGGTCCAATGCATAGACTTCTTGTGTAAAGAGCTGCTCCACCAGTATCTTGCCATCGCCGAAGTCAGGCTTTTGCAAACCTTTTTTGTCAAGAGAAAATAAAGCATCATGAATGTTGGAATAGATTGGATGGCCGATTTCAGCAAGACTTCCCTTGCGGTGTAACCCAAATGCTTCTCTAGCCAACCATGCATTTTACTTCCCAATCTTTCGCCAGTGTGATCGAATGTACCACTAGTAATCCGTCCAACCGACGTCGGTACTCCCAGATACCGCTCACTAAACCCTTCAACATACATGTCAAGTGTGTGCTTCATGATCTTCCTTGTCCCGGAAGTGTTTGGGTTTAAAAATATTGCACCCTTATCTATGTTGACACGCTGTCTAGAGCTTTCCCCATAGATCTGCAGAATGCCATTGAGTTTGACCGCACTCCAATTATGACCGTCGTTAGCAAACAACAAATGGTTAACCCAATGTGATGTAACACTTATCCCTGGGTCGACATAGTTGCCACCAAAATATTTCAGCAGTGATATGAACCCTTCTACACACAAGAGGAACAAGTATGGCGACACCAGGCCTCCTTGTTGTAGCCCCCGAGAGGGAGTAAAGTACACATATGCTTCTGGTGCACTCCCGGTGCATAATTACTCGAAAACAACAACCAAAAGTTGTAAAATTATCTGGATTTTCTTCACGGCCGATTATGTATCTAATCCATGCCCACATCCCAATTGGAATTAGCATAAATTAATGATAGTGATACATTATTTTTGTCAGGCCAAATTTTAGATTTTGTCAAAATGGTGCCTTTTTACACCAAGGCACGGAACGGAAGACCTATTTTGAGAGTTCGAATTGAACTTTCAAAGAGTTTAATATTTAGGAGCAGAGAAAGCAATGCATAAATCATCAATTCAGATTTTTTTTCACGACTTTTACCATTTTTTCAGTCCTTCAGGGACTCAGGAGGCATGTGCACCGGATAATTCTCTACCGCCATAGTGTGTAGCGATAAACTCACAGATTGCTGCTTGTTCTTTTCTTTTTAGAAGATTGTCTGTATAGTCTGATATGATTATGCTGATTTATTCTCCACATGTGCGATAGCAAGTAGTATCATAATAGCAGTGTATTCAAAATGTAATGGATTTCATTACATTAAGCAACAGCCTTAGCAAAGGTAATACGAAACCACAGCACCACATAATTTGCAGGTATTTTTCTTAAATGTCACATGTACACAATAAAAAAAATGAGATTTTCATGATCTTTCGATTCCACTTACGATGTGCAGGGAAATTTTGCAAATTTTATGGAAACAAATCTAATACAAGGGTACAAATTCTAGTGGAAGAAGCATTAACTACACAAACCATTGTTCTCCAAATATTTGGAGACACATCGACAATGCTAATTTCTGCAGCAAAATGATTTTTTTTTCTGGCTTATGTACGATGTAATAGTACAGTTTCAGCAAGTCATCTGAACGTAGCTGTTGACTGGACATATAAATAATGAAGACTCGACGAATGATACTCAACGATGTTAGGCTAACAATACAATCTATGGTTACGATTGATACATGACAGCCTATCCCTGCAATATAGCCCTTGACATGTTCAGTCCACCTTCCGCTTCTGCGCACCACAAGGTACGAGCCCACCATACGTATGTACAAGGTGGCAGATATTGGGGCGACAGAGCAAGTGGCTTTACCGTTCAAACATAGTTAAGTGTTATCTAGGCCTCCAGCTACCATGTGCTGCATAAAAGAGAGATGTTTAGCATCATCATCATCATAGTAAACTGGGTGGATGTGCGGAACTGCTCATTTCGTACTCCCCCATATTACATGGTCTTACAAAGTTAATGCAAGCTTCCATGTAGTGCAACAAAAAATTAAATGGGAGGAACTGCTGATCAGGCCCATCATAGATGTTTCCAAAAGCAAGGAAAATGGAAGTGCAGATTATGATCCCAGATCAACAGATCTTCCCTCTGCCAATATTTTACTGAAGAACTAAAATTGCTTTTACTGACCAGGCCCAGCACAGATGTTTCCAAAAACAAAAAGACAGATCATGGTCACAGGATCAACAACTTGATGTCTCTTTCAGGTCTTCCCTCAGCTAATATTTCACTTAAGATTTAAATTACTTTTTCCCAATAAAAAATACATTAGCAGCTTCAAGCAAAGGCAAAAGCCGTCAATTGGATTTTCTAGACAATATGACTTGTAATAGAAGAGACAATAGGACAAGAGATGCAACTCACAATAGGAAACAGCACAATGGCATGTGAACTGTAACATACCTCCTGCTACATGAGGAACTGGAGGCTCGGCAGACCACCCGGAGCAGGGACCTTGTGGAGGATCTGATGGTCGTCCATAGTGCATTGGGGCTACTGATGCTTGGTCTGGACCAGGTGGTCCTGAATAACAATCAAGCACAGATGAAATCAACTTGATACTGGGTAACATAGCAAATCAGTTGGTGGAAAAATAACCAGTAACTAAGTTTTCTTGATGAAACTGCAAAAGTTGAAAATGTTTTTAAAAATGCTAAGAAAAGGCTCGTGATTTGATCATTTATGTATTTATTTATTAAGGTGAGGGGAACCAGAGTTACTCCAACCACACTTCGAAATTAAGATAGAAGACTAAGACCTGGGTTCATGAGTTGGCATCTTTGAAGAGTTCTCCATGATGTGATATGACCAAAGCTTAAAAAGAAAAGTACCTGGTGGAAAAGGAGGAAATCTTCCCCTGCCAGCATCATGGTGCATCGGCCCCCTAATAACTCTCTCATCAAACCGATGTCCTCTGTCATCGTGGTGATATCTTCTATCACTGAAGTGAGGTCGTCCATCATGCCCGTGATGCATGCTATCATGTCTGTGATGATCTCGATCATGCCCATTATACTGATAGGTCTCAGGATAGGACGAACAGTTATTACTCCATTGCTGTGGTCTTTGATGGGGTTCTGATGGCATACGAGGGAATTGATTTAGAGGAGGTGGAGGGGGTGGTCGTTGCAAATGATATCCCCCATTAGGCATCGATGAAGTTGGGTGTTGATAGTTACTCCCATGGTATGGTGCTGGTGGTCTAGGGAAATTGCTACGGGGTCCAGGAGGATTGGGTGCTGCAATCTGATTTTGGTGCACACCAGGTGCCGTATTACAGAATGGAGGATGCAATGGAGCTACGGAAGGATTCATGCCACGTGGGTGCTCCACCATAGGATGTGACTGCTGACTTTGAACATTCTGCAAAAAATGAAGGGGGGTTAGTTTCACAATATAACAAAGCTAAATGTCTGCATACTAAGAAAATGTGCATACATATGTAGCTATCGGAGGATGTGGTCCCACTGGATCAGATGCCATTTGTAATGTTGCCTGCAACTGCGTACTCTGATCAATGGGAACAGGCGGAGGAGGTGGAACAGGTGGAGGAGAACATGGCAATGGCGGGGGTATTGGAGGCCCATCGTTTGGGAGCGGAGGACCAGTATCTGAAGGATGGTGATAAGATGTAAAGTTGGTATCACTTTGGTCTGGTTGGCGTAAGATATTAGCTTCAGCTTCAGATGGTGGAGATACATCCTCCATCTCAAGCTCACCGTCAACTTCTTCAAGGATAAGCCGATGCTTCTCCACAGGAATTTGAGATTCTTCCATCGCATCACCACCTGGAGCATCCTGTTCAGGTGTGACGGCCTCAAAACTCCTGTCCTCAGATGAGCTTCCTTCATCGTTCTCGAGTACTTTCGTGCAAATTAAGTTTGGTATGTGAAAACCAGCATTGCTGAGGAAAATAATTAAATATTGGTATGTGAACCAGCATTGCTGAGGAAAATAATGAAACATATAATATTGGTATGTGAACCAGCATTGCTGAGGAAAATAATGAAACATATAAATGTAGGAAACCAGAGGGAACACTTCCATGGAGCAAAAGATGCTGCTGCATAGTTAAATATCGTAATTTTCTATACTAAAGTAATGAGAATTTTTTTTAAAAAGGCTCTCTTGGCACAAAATCATAAACTCAACCACCTATGATGTCAGTGGCTCACTGCAATTCTGCACTGCATGCAGCATGCATGATCATACGAATCGCGTGCATCACACATTTTTATGTAATAATAGATTTGTCTCACACTTATTATGAAGGGCGTGCAGTAAAAATTGTTCAACATTAAGCAATTTTACTGAGTCCTCTCCCTAAAATCCCATGATAAATCTTTACATTTTCTAGCTAATGTGCTAGCATAGAGAAAAAGAAGGGGTTCAATTCAATATTTGTGGGGTTGTACTTGCTAGCTGGATGCTGGTATCATTAATCCATCATAGCTTGCTGCTAAACAGATCAGCCAAGCCCCAATGAATACAAATAGTAAGTGCTCAAAATTCTACAAGTGCACATGAGTTCCAGCTGCAATTTTGCCTGCTTCCCATGTTTGGACCATGGGCTCTCAAACCCAAAATATCTCGTTCATGCATGATAACAAGGACATGGCCATATAGGCATAAAGCATACGCTAACCTCGTACCCTGACCTGGCCTACTAATTTTTGGACTATCTCATCTACTCCCTCCGTTCCTCGTCAGTTGTTGCTGATTTAGTACCAAATCAGCGACAACTAATATGGAACAAAGGGAGTAGTTATCATCTTAATTGTGCAAGCCCATAAACATATGAACAACAGGAACATGTCACACTAATGCATATCACTCAAGTTAAAACCCTTATCCAGTGCATGAAAAGAAGGGTCTGCTTGAGAAAAAAAATAGTTTGACAAGCATACCTCCCATACTCATCAACTAGCATTCCTTCATTGTCACGCAAAGGGTCATTTAAAGCTCTTTCTGTCCTTGAAGGACGGCGAGAGCTTCCAAATGATGCCTCATTAATAACCTCAAGTTCTCTAATATGGTGACGAATGACGTATTCTGGAAGTGTTTTCCTCTCAAGCCAAAGTTTCAAAACCTAATGATCAAATCACAAACTTGTAAGGGATGGAAAAGGAACACTGCACATGGCATCTATTCTACAAGACTATTGAAGGCACTTGCCTTGAGACATTGCCTTCGATTTTCCCATGCTGAATTTCCAGGTGGTGCAGCAGCATAAAGTAATCGGGGCAGAATTGCCTGAATAAGAGAGGGGTATAGATCCCCAGCACCACCTGCAAAATTTGATAAAATATTGAAGACTAACGCACATACAGAGACAGCGAGAAACAAATCAGAAGGTCATATAGTTACCTTTCTGATTTCGAGAGCACTGAGTTATTGAATCAACAAGAAAGAAAAGGTCCACCCTCTTATATAAATTTGTTTCCTTCTCCATGTGTTCAACAATAATATCAAGTGCCTAAATGATGGAGGAAAAACAATGTTAGAAAAGCTTAATTGGTTGCATGGACGACCATGTTTGTCTTTTTCTTGGCAAGCTGAAGACAGCATGATGTTTGTTAAAATACGATTTATAACCAACTTAGAAGTGGTAAATAATGACACCACTGCACACATTATCGCTAGTTATCTCCAGATGCGCAAGCATAATATATAGGTTGGCATACCATGCCAAAAGCGTAAACAAATATCAGAGATACACCACTTTCACATATTTAGTCGTAAACAAGACAAATACTTGCGGCAAGAAAATCCACAAAGATTACATCACATTATACAAAGAAAGGGGCCCCAGGGTACTAGCGCCCCGCCTTGGTATTCTTAAGAAGGTAGGATCGAACCTGGGTTGCTTGGTTGCACAACTATGTGCCACCATTGAGCTACCCAGTGATACCCCCACAGCACATATATAGAACAGGCGGTGATTGGCATGAAGAACATAAACCAGAATCATTAAACCAAGAAGCACCAAATAATTGCCAATCTACTAACAGGCCAAGAAATTGATGGTGTTGAATAAATCTACAAACAAGAAAATGATGATAACCCTAAAAAGGAACATATAGAAAAGATCTAGAAGTAAAAAAAAAAGATATTTTCTGCGGAAATAATAATAACAAAGTACAGATATGCATGATCTAACCTCCCGGGCAATGCCATGTTTAGCGCACTCAATAGCAAGACGTGTTGCACGGGCTATGTTTTCTTTTGTTCTTGTTAGAGTACCAACAAAAGCTTCAAAAGCCTTTCGTGCTGCACTAGCCTCACTGCTCCCTGCTATTGTTTTCACGTCGTTATGTTGCAGGCTATCAAAAGGACTCTTGGAATGAATGCTGTCAATTGTAGAGGTGTGCCTGATTATCCGATTCGACGGTGAAAGCTGTCCCTGTCCTTCCTTAAGAGGTGTGCTGACTGAAGTCTTTGCAATATACTTGCTGATTAACAAGTTATCTGAAAAGGAAGTTGATCGAGAGAACCTCCTAGCTTGGGCAACAGCAATGAGTTCTTTCATAGGCATTGAATCTGGAGAGGTGCACCTATCCTTCAGGTTTCTGTGGTTCAGTTCTTTTAATGCCAAAGCTGAGAAGGTGTGCCTGGAGACGAAGTAAGTATCATCATGCCTTTCCAGACTGCATTAACACAAGCACCAACTAGAAGCTAGAATAGAAGAAAAGATCAGACACAGCAAAGACAACTGTGCATTTGGGGACCATATCCAAGATATATTCAACTCAAATTACTGGAGTTGCATCCACAATGTAAAAAGTATTATAAGAGTATTAGTTGAGTCACAGTTTCCTTTAAGTGAAAGAGTTCAATCATCACTTCAAGTGGCTAATTACAAAGAGAAAATTAAAAAAAAAATTGTGGGATCAGGGAACCAGTATGCAACATACTTCCAAAAATTCAACTCATGAAGCATCAAATTTGCACAAGAAAATTTGGAGAATCCAACTCAATGAATCAAATCTACACAGGAATACAGAAGTAATACGCTTCTCATCAGCAACTGCATCCAAAATGACTGATACTACTCATCCAAGCTATTTCGTAACTAGAGGCAGTGCATCTACATGGATGGAGATGTACTACACTATGCATTATATGACATAACAAATATCGTATGGAAGGCAGCATTAGTGAGAACTAATGCTCCTTCCAACAAATTTCCTCAGTTTCAAACAGAGCATGGTCCTGAGATTAAACCAGTTACCAGTATAACCTATAATAGTGCAGTGGTGTATGACAGTTTAAAACTAATAAGCCTTTCCTTTTAGGTATATTGTAAGCTTTAACTCCATAATAAATCGGAATACAAAGTGAAATTATGGTGCCAACGGGCCACATTACTACATTTTCTTCATGTGTCCGAATACAATCAAACAAGCACACATACTACTCAGACTCGTGGTAAATCATATGACCATAAATATTACTATATGTTCGATATTTCCAAGGAATAGAAATACCATGATGTACAACCTCTTCTCTTTTGACCCAAACGAGAACTTGTTTTAATATAATTAACCAAAATCATTTCCTTCCACCATCGATAATAACCTAAAGCAAACCCATTTGGGTGCAACCATGCAAACTTCCAACATAAGCCACTGGATTGACTGAATCACATGGATGAGGAAATAAACTAAATCCCTGCAGATTGCTAATAATGTGTATTATTGATCTGAGCCTGAGCCAAGGGCCCACCCTAGGGTCTTGTATTATTGATCTCTCGTTATTCGTTAAGGTGGCCCACCGTGGGAGAGTTTATTACTGTACCTCGTGTTAGAGATGAACACAAACAATATTAAATATTATGAATGCCTATTTTTTGTACTATATTATTGTCAATATTCCTACTACAAATTATATCTGAAGCCCCACCATGCTTCTTTTACCGAGTTTATATAATCATTGTCTATCTAAGCATGCAGCTTCAAAAGTAGATTTCAGGGTAAACAAACTAGCCATAACATGGTAGCATCACTACAAATAAGGAAAAGCGATAGTAACACATAATTCCACAGAAACATGACCATACCAGAAATAAGAGGTGACATACAATGTTTAAAGAAAGATGATACACGATGATATGGAACATATCGACGTAAGCAAAAAAATAGAGCTACTTTGAGATGACAGACGATTTACTTTGGAATGAAAGATAGAGCTTACACTTCAGATGTTCGGGTATCTGCATCAGACTGTATACTGGAAGACTTGGTAGCCAATGAAGAGCTACTTGTTGCATCGCCCAAATTGGTTGCTGATGCTAAAACAGTATCACCATGTGGTACTGAATCACTGCTCACATTATTATCAGATAGAAGCTTTGGTAGGTGAACTGGTTCACCACATCTGTCATAACTTTTGTTGACCTCCAAAGTAGGCCAGCCAAGTGGTTTTGTATCACTACTGCAGCTAATTAGCTTGGAGACGTCATTACATGGTTTCCCCGAAGATGAAGATAACCGATCAGGCACAGCTATGGTCTGTGTCACATCAAGAGCAGGTTCATTCAATTTCATGGAAACAACTACATTATTATTCTGTAAAATCGATACTGGGTTGTGTGTTTTGCCTGTTGAGCTATGCATGAATTGCATGCTTGATGATTCAAGGCCTTCAATTATTCCAGACTTGTCGGAGGTTGTGATTACTGCATCAGCAGATTTATTGGAATGGCTGTTTTCTGAAGACACACAGCCATTTAGAGTCAATTGCTTTGATCCTGTCTCTTCAGGCAGACTACTAATAGTTTCCGCAACATTAGCAGACATAGCTTCTAAAGCACGGTGGAGGCGTTTTGATGGAGGCAAAGCAGCTTCCACGTCCAATGTTAAAACCCTTGGTTGATATTCTTTATTCTTCGAAAAAGAGTGACCTTCCCCTGATGGGAGAGGCATGTCCGATATGGATGACAGATTTGGAACACTATTTACCACTGATGACTGATCAGCTGAAAAAGCATTACTAATGTGCATAACAATGTGCTCTGCAGGTGAAGCAACCCTTGATCTATCATTAGGAACATCAATCTGTTCATCTGTACCTGGTGAAGCCTCCAGCTGAGGCCTTCCCATTCGAACCCTTGCCCTTTTGACCAACGGCAAGTGTTCATCTCCGTCTGACTTATTTAATTCATTCTTTGAATTAGGAGAATCTCCAAGGTTTCCACTCAACTCATCCTGCAATTCTTCGTCCTTTTTTGATGTGATACAATCTGCAGTGTGGGGAACCCAGTTTCTACTTGGCTTCCTTTTTCTCTTGAAAATTACCGTTGACTTCATGGGAAGACTTGATGCACCATTAGATTTAAATTCTGTTGTTGAAGCTCCGTTTTGAGATGCTTCACTGTCACAGGTATAATCTACCTTAGCAGTAGAAGACAAATTTTTATTACTGTCACTGGCCCCAGGAGTTCCAGGTTGATTGAAGGTGCCTCCTCTTGAACGAAAACAAATATCTTCCAGCATAGAAGGGGAACCTGAGCTTGTGTCTTTATGAAGAGTGGAATCTTCCTTGTTGTCACCAGGAACCAAATCAACATTAGCCAAACTGGTTTCGCCCGAAAGCTTGCAAGAATCCTGAGCCTTTCTGATTCCAACACAAGATGAACTTCTTGACCTCCGCAAAGCTGGAGCCCTACTCCGTGTGTAGCAATTCTGAGGGTGTGCATCCCTTAGCTTCTTCTTCGAAAATGAACTAGCAGACAAAGGGATATTCCTCATTTCATCAAGCATCGATATATTGTCAGCAGGCCCATCAGGAGCAGAATTAACAATGCATCGGGCACTCCCTGTTGAAACGACAGATGCCTCATCAGCATTGACTAAGTTGTGATCTATTACAATTACTGGATGGTCTACTAACTTCTTATCACTACCCATAGTAGAGCTCTTAACTAGACCTTTAGGTTCCAACATGTCATTATTATCACCAGGATTTTCTTCTCCCGGTTTTACTTCATTGGCAGTCAGATCAAGCCTTTTGTTACTATCTTCCTTCAAAGAATCATAAACATCAATTATCTCATCAACTGCTCTCACAAAATCTGCCCCTTTGCCATGCCGCTTAGCAAACAGAGACCTCCTTTTCTCTTCAGTGAACGCCTCCAGTTCTGCATAGCTGCAGAAAGCACTACAGTAAAAAAGAACCAGCAGTCAGACATGAAAAGAAAAACAGATTACTTGTCTTAGTTAAGGTAACTCAGTTCCATAATACATTCTCTGTAGTCTGTACAGTTCACAATGTTGGATCAAAACTCAGTACAAAAGGATCCCTTCATAATTGTTACCCACAGCACTCAGTATTGCCATCTAAGGTAAGCTCTAGGTAAAGACCTGGTATTCATTTTTTTTTGTTATTGATACTGCCCCAGTATTTCCAATTTCGGTAACTACACTGCATTTCTCCCGACGTATTAGGTCAAAATGTAGTACACAGGCTATACACTATGAAAGCTACATGACTCATTTTCATTTCATCTAGTGGCACTTGCCAAGAGTACATTCTAACACGCAAAAGGTGGCTTCGGTACAACATGAGTATAAAGGTACTATGTAGCCCCTGTTCGCTGTTTGTCATTATTTTATTATCGTTCGGATAAATCAATACTCCAATGCACTCCATTTTACTAGAGACAATGTTCTAGTTTTTAAATGTAATTTTGTTACTTCTCGTGAAAAAATGTAATTTTATTTCTCAGATTTTAGTCTAGGTGCTTCTGTATATATTAGCATCTTAGCAAAATCTTCAAAAGTTTTGCCTGCACATGTTTGAATACAGCATCTATTTTGTATTTACTGGCACACAACATCTATGATTACAGTAAAGGTTAATGGCAAAAGGTTATATGTGATAGTTTAATCAAAAATTAGCACTCACGTCCTCATGCACAATTTATTTGTCTCAAAATATTGAGAACTTGAAATTAACTTCAGAGACATCTATAATATGCAATTGAGCCTTCTGACTCCCAGAAGCTAGAGCCATAGAGGACTTCCTTCACACACAAAAAAGAGCACAAACTAATAGTCAATCCCGGACGACCACACTTTTTGTGGTTTTCATAACACATAATCACAAGTTTCTTCCAGCCTTGCCTCCATGTCAACGACATGTATCTACAGAGGCCCCTCACCCACAAAATGCTTATACATGACTATCTACATATTGCCTCGTAGGTAACAATCAACTATGTGTCGATAAGGTAGTCAACGTTATTTCTTTCCAAATAACAGCCCTCATTTTCAACTCTGGGCGAGAGAAGATGCATATTGTCTCCACAAGAGAGAGAGAGAGAGAGAGAGAGAGAGAGAGAGAGAGAATAATGCAATGGGGAGAGCAACAGTATTGTTTCTGTTATCTTCCATGTACCATGAAGATTATTGAAGAAAAAAAGTACAAAACTATGACGATACTAAATACAAATAACGTAATTGTCGCAGGGCAATAGCAACACATTTACATGTCACAATACATGTCTTCAATTCCTTAGTCCAACACATCTATATTATCGCACTACCATAAAGTCCACTACGGCGGCAGTCCTCAAAAACGAACAGGTCATGCAGACTATAACTCATAAATGTTGAGAAGCAGGTTCTGCACTTCGATTGTACACGCTGTATTATTGGTAGTCCAAAACTACAGGTGACAAACTTCAAACAAACATGTTGCCAGCGCAACTTTCTCATCTGCAATACTGTCCGAGAGGATTGCGCCAGCAAGTAACTGTACTTTTCTCAATGCTCATACTACTCCCATATTCTCAAAAGATTAACCTAAACGTGTAGTTTCCGTTCTCTTCCCCTGGGCATATAATTCCCCAGCTAAGCAGTTTACCCAAAGCAAGAGTTAAAAACTTAGTTTATCCTATTTCTCAGGTTTGACAAATGCAGAGCTAAGAAAATCGCATATCTCAAGTGCAGATGACAGAAAGAACAGATTTTGACACTCAGATGTTAATACATGATACCATCCCAGGACTATGTCAATCTGGTCTGCAAGTTATAGCTGTACAGACAACCTTCACTCACAAAAATAAGTGGTGCGCAAATAGGAAGTAATAAACTGATATAATAGCCCAAGTAATTAGAAAGGTGCATGGCTTTTTCGTGCCATAACAAGTACTCCATATAAAACCAGTCATAAAGAGCAAGCATATGAGCGAAAGAAAAGCTTCATTAATATAAGCTAATCAACACTAACAAAATATGGTGCTTCTAAACAGATGCTGTTTAGTAGACACAAAAGAAGCTTATGAATTCCAGAAAATAGAAGAACAGTTCAGTCAAAATAAAACTTACATTTGTTTAGTACCATAGAAGTAGACCAGACGCTTATTTTTAACAGAAGCCAGACCCCACTGCTCTGGTTCACTTATCTGCAAAGCATGCAAATTCAAAATAGCATAAACTATGAGGTATAAATATATATGTTCACCTACATTAGCTCATGTACAAGCCTGATTTAAATGAGGCACTATGCTAGCCAAACTTCAAATGAGGGAAAATAGAATAGAATGAGCCTATACAGCAGTTTCAGAGCTATCCCAACAAATTTCCGTTCAAAAAAAAAGAGAGAGCTATCCCAAGTTCCCATCTGATGCTACAAGCAAGCACCCAACAAACGTAAGGGGAGATCATATAATGTGAAATTTGCTCTCTCTCCGAAATAGTCAAACATGAGAAAAGTAGGGGACTAGCACAATCTTCTTGATTAAGTACATGGATGTTGATGCTACAGTTGTGAGTTATAAGTTGTAACTGGGCATAAAGAATGGAGAAGAATTACCTAATCATCTTAGAAAACAAATTGCTTAACCAAGTATCCAACGTATACCATACAGTCATTAGGATGAGAATCAAAACGCGGAAGGATTATAATGTGAAGTGCAATTCATGAAGCACCAGGCCTTAACAAAAAAAAAGTTATGCAACATGTACTTATTACAGCTAGATGAACGCATCAACTGAATCAGAAATCCAACAAGGTTATGTCTCAAAAGAAGAAAAGATTGCAAAAGAAGTAAACCAGCGATTCAACCAATGAGGAAAAAAAATGGTAGGCCTGCACATGATAATGTAGAGCCACAATCTGCAACATGAATGCATCTTACAAGTATGTGGCAATTATTGACCAAAGCCAACAGCTAGTCACCCAACTAATGAACCAAAGGAAAAGGTTCAGGGGCAAGCATCGGAAAATCTATAATCGTTCACGAGTTAAATGGAAACAGTCGAGCTAAAGGATGAGCACCAGGTTCTCAAGCATACTAAATCAGTGACGATGCATCTTTTGACATAAGCACGAGCCGTAGTTCTTTATCCGTGTCTTTGAAGCCTTTGATGCTAGTCATGAAATTAAAAGGTACACAGTTTACATGCCAAAGTGAAATCATAAATTGTTCACAGAGAAGCTCGTACATACATGTAAACCAGCAGGTCCTAAGAGCAAAACGCTAAGAACCCAAGCAAATCTAAGGCATATCACCTGAATCCCACCTGCTTCCCAAGATCTTGCGTAACGTTAATTACCAGCAACGGCAAATCACAGAAGGAAATCAGCAGCTACCCAGGAAGAAAAGCACAGCAGTAAACGAAAGTAGCTAGGTCAAATTAGCAGCTAAACCAACCAAATCGGGCAAGATACAGTGAAATAACCTAAGGATTGAGCCATAAGGGCGACGCCGCTGACCCGCAAGCTGGGATTCCCACCCTGGAATGAAACCCTAAGCAAGCTGGCTCCGGAGCCCCCCCAAGCTACAGGCGAGCAGGTACCGAGGCTACAGATCAGAGAGAAGCCCCGACTCACCATGGCCGGCCAAGCCGGGAAGCCCTTCATCTTGGCGAGCACGAGGTCGCCGAGCTTCCACTGCGCCGCGGCCGCCGCGGCCGCGGCTGCCGCGGACACGCCGCGCTTCCTCCTCGCCGGGGCCATCGCCCTGCCGGCCACCAGCCAGCCGCGGACGACGCCGTCGCCACCGGCAGCAGCTCCGGCACCGCCCGACCAGGGACCGGAGCTCGGAAACCGGCTCCGGGGCGGCGGTTAGCTCCTGAGGGCGTGCGGCGGCAGCAGGCCGCGGGTCGTGCCGGAAGCAGCGAGGCGCCCCGTGGTCGTCGTCCTCCCCCTGCTCCTCTTCCCTTGGGCGGCGGCTTCGGCGACGGCGACGGCGTCGGCGTCGGCGGCTAGGGGGATTTTACTGTTTAATTATTTGGCTTCGCCTCTGCTCAGCTGATTTATTGTTTTTTTTGTGTGGGTTTAGAGCTGAAGAAGAAAGAGTATGCAAGTGTGTAGGTGGTATGGGTGGGTGGGCGGTTGGGTGGGGAGGAGGGGGAGAGGGAGAGGGAGAGCGTGGGAGGGGTGGAGTGGGAGTGGCGGTGCGCGTGCGTGTGCGTGTCACAGACAGAGAAGAGGGTATGTGGACGGATAGGCTTTCGGTTTGGGTTTTACGTCTTCACCATACTCTACGAGCAATCTCTAGCATTGTTCGTAAACACGTGAACTGGAAATATGAGTTCATAGAACTCGTGTTTACGGGCTGAAAAATTATTGTTATAGATTACAATCCGTAAAAGTGGAACTGAAAAACAGAATTTGAAATGTCGTAGGTAAATTAGGCGATGATCACGGTCCGAGATAAATTTGATGATCCGATCGACCATCAAAACTTGCATAATTCTATAAATTAAAGCTAAAATACTTGTACACCGGCGAACGCTACTTAGTTAAGCAAAATGCGGCCTAAAAATAGTGGCCTATGCGCGCGGTGGTGCCGGTGGTGGCGCAGCGTGTTGGCGGCAGACGGCGTCGACACTGTCGTGGAGGAGCTTCACTTCTCGTCGGCGTCAAGCTCGACTATTTCGAGCTTCACGCGATGGGCGCAGGCCGCCCGGCGGGCCACCTCGTACTCTCGCACCTGGCGGACGGCATCCGCCTCCTCCCGGCGGAAGCGAGCGCGGGCCTCCGCCTCGCTGATGGCCTTGGTCTGCGCGAGGACAGCCTCCTCCTCGTCGATGTCGTGGACGTAGTCGCCGGCGGAGATGGTGGGCGACCGCGCGGGGACGAGGTCCTCGTCGTCGATGCTGTCTGCGCGGGGACGCGGTGCGCGGCTTGAGCCGTCGGACGAGGAGCCCTCGCCGGTGTTGCCGTACCTGGCGAGCTTCCCTAGGGGCGTGAGCCCCCAGTTCGTCCACCGGCAGGCGCTGCGCTTGCGCGCACCCTCCGACCTGTTCCATTTACGTCGCTCTGCGTCGGTGCGGAACACGGGCGGACGCGGCGGCGAGCCGCCGCCCAATCCGGCGCCACGGCCTTGGGAGCCGCCACGGGACGCCATCGCGCCGACGAGGAGGGTGGATCGGTGGCTGGGCGCTGCTGGATTCTTGCCGGAAAAGAGGGTAGGTGGCGGCGGAGGGAGTGGAACGGCGCAGGGGAGTAGGGTTTGGAAACTGAACTCCCCTCCGCGAACCCTTTTAATACGGGCGACCGCTCGATTTCTCGGGGCCCGAACTCGTTATACGGGCTAGGCCACGAGTTTGGCTCCGTTCTGGCCCAGTTTCGGCCCGAACCCCTATTCTCGCTGGAATTATTCAGTTCTGGTCGCGAGTTCGGGCTCTCTAGAGATGCTCTAAGGCTTCTTTTCTCCGTAGAGAAACTTAGGGCATGTTTGCTAGTTTGGGCCAGTTTTCGTCTCACTTCACTACCAGTGAGATGGAACGTCATGTGCCTTCTACATAGGTCACGGACTTGAATTGGCTTGTCGTTTGGTTGCTCACGAAGGAATTTTTTTGACCATGTAGAGATTTAGGTTTTGGCTCTTTGATAGATCGGTTTTAAGACCATGTAGCAGCTAGAAACTAGAAACGTGAATGTTGTTGTTTGGTTGCAACCTAAAATCAGGCTTCGGTTACATCTTCCCTTAAGTGGTGAGGTTACCAGTGATCTATCGATAGCGCACACAATCAATCACGTAAGGCAAGATCAGAGTTCACACACAACACGATAGATCATAGACGATACGAATTAGGTTCAGTCGACTTGACACAACAATTGTTCACAGACCAGAGTTCGGACACAACATGCTAGGACGGTAAATACACAATACCAGCAGAGCTTCAGACTTCTTCTTCCACGACGACACGCCTGGTGGCATCGGATGGTCCGGACACCTGGTCATCACCTCAGTGCAGGTGTGGTCGAAGATGACCACACTGTACTCGCCAGCGGACACCTTCTTGAAGGTGAGGAACTGGCCTATATACATTTGATGGGTGATGGCAAAGGCTGCCCACCCCTGGTTGATTAATGCTTCGGCGCCAATTTTCTTCGTAGACATCCTCCAACTGCAACCAATGCTGCTGCAGACGATGATGTTCAAAGGGATGGATCCGAATCACTTGACGAACTTGGAAGGGATTGCGAGCTGCCCGAAGGTGGGCTTGAAGATGATCCGGAGAAAGTGTTCCGGCCCTACGTCGTATGGAAGTGGCCGATGGTAGCCTTCCTTCCTCGGCGCTTCTTTGAAGGTCCCTCGCCGAGAACCTCCACAGGTGGCCCAAGCTGGATCTGCTCACTCTACACAAAAACACATGCCATTAGAGGTGGCTACTTGCAACATCCCAGGATTTGAGGTTACAAAAAGAGAGGAAACATATGTGTGCATTGCATTCATGTATAGAAAATCCGAGGAATTTTCGCACTTTCAAATAAAATCCGGGGAAGTTTCACTTGGGTTGATGGAATTGAAGTAGATCATCAAGTCAAGCGCTATAAACCTCTATGTGACCTTTGCTAAAACCTCATTTTGGGTAGAGATGATTTGATCTATGGGCTAGATCACATGGAACTAAAACTAGCACCGCAACACATTAACTAAGGATCAAATATTGGATCTTCTAGGGAATGGTGTTTTGGCACATGGGAGCATATGCTCCCTTTATTTTGAAATGCATGTTACATACATTTTGAAATTTCAAAAAACTGAAACGAAAAATTTGAACGTACATCTTCACGTGCTAGACGCTCACAAAGTTGTTTCATAAAAATCCGACTTGTCGTGTGACGTGTGTAAAAAAGACAAAATTCAATGCTGAAAATAAGTCTTTTCAGGAGATAAATTTTCTCTTTTTTACACAGACCACAAAACATATTGGTTCCTCGCGAAACTTGACGAACGTACGTATATTGTGGAGATGTACATGTAGATTTTTTTGTCAAAATTTTTCGACATTTCGAAATATAACTTTTTGATAGAGGGAGCATATGCACCCGGGAGCCGAATTGAATTTCCGCATAATATAGTATTCCTTACAACAACATATGGATACATATTCAACTATAAATCATTGTACCAGAAAGAACTGAGAAATTATTATTTACTTATCTTTTCCATGTCTTAATCAAATCATTGTTCCTACCATGATCTTCATGTATTTATTTCACTTCATTCTTGAACCATGATAAGGACATCAATAGAAGTCTTGCCTATCCTACTTGTTTCTATCCCAAATCTATCTATATCAAACCCTAACCAAGGGGCAAACCCTAGCCAAGGGGGAGTTATATCCATCCATTCAGATGATCTCATCATCATCCTTTGAGTTAGAACCTTATGATATAACCCATCTCATTGAGAAGTGGTGAGTTTGTACAACTTTAAAGGAATAGAACCACATTATTGACATTAAGAAGTAAAGTACGAACCATCCAAACAAAGCTATCCAAGTGGAGACTTAACCTATATATATCTAATGAGATCCTGTGAGCACATCATAAACCCTAGAGTAATCCCTATCCTTATAATAGAGCTTAAGCTAAAGTGTTACACTCCAACAAATTGATCAAGCACTTGATCCTGGAGGAGAGAACCATACTTCACTAGTAATACCCTCAAAAACCAACCCATGATCACCACAAAGTGTGTGTTGATCATAAAACCCTAAGACCTAGGAATAAAAGTAATAAGAGAAGAGGATATCAAAGAAATGTCAATGAAGAGTAAGTTGATCATGTTGAATACATGATCATGCTTTAGAAGTATATAAACCTAAGTTAAAATGTGTTATGATAAGAAGATATCATCCATCACATGAAATGATAGGAAATCTACTAATAAGCAACCACTACAAGAAAAGTTCTGATAGACAACGTCTCAAAATCGTCCGCTAAGGGGTATTTTTCGTCGCCCATGGGCCTAACCCGATATGGGTTCTTGGAAACGCGTCGGCAAAGTCCAACGACGTTTTTCGGTCCGTCGCGCTTGGGCGCCCTTCCGCCACGGAAAATGGACCGTTGCGCAAGTGTTTCCGGAGCCCGTTGACCGCCGACGTCATGCAACCGACACGTGCGACGCCGTTAATCGCGTTAACGGCGTTAACCTACGAAACCCCGGTAGATGGTAGGCCCACACGAGGCTGCCACGTCTTAAGCGGGCCGACATAGTTTGACCGGTCAACTATATAGTGGGCGGTCCATTAGTTACGTGGGCCGGCCTAACCTCTAAGGTTGACTGGTCAAAACTTAAATGGGCCCCATTTAACATGTGGGGTCCACCTACGACCGGGCCGCCCAAGAAGCAAGTGGTTGGGCCGAAACACAAAGGGTCCCACTTTCCGTTAAAGGGCCGACCCATTTAGTGGGGTCCACTGTAGCAAGTGGGTGGCCAAAACACAGTGGGTCCCACTTTCCAGCTAAAGGGTCGGCCCATTTAGTATGTGGGGTCCACCATATAGCAAGTGGGCCGCCCAACAAGATAGGGGGCCAAAACACAGTGGGTCCCACTTTCCGTAAAGGGCCGCCCATTTGGTGTGTGGGGTCCACCATATAGCAAGGGGCCGCCCAACAAGATAGCGGTCGGCCAAAGCACAGTGGGTCCCACCTTCCGTTAAAAGGCCGGCCCATTTAGTATGGGTCCACCATATAGCAAGGGCCGGCCCAAGATAGTGGGCCGGGCCAAACACATGTGGGTCCCACCTTCCCGTTAAAGGGCCGTTATTTAGTATGGGGTCCACCATATAGCAAGTGGGTCGGCCCAACAAGATAGTGGGCCGGCCAAAACACATGTGGGTCCCACCTTCCCGTTAAAGGGCCCCATTTACCATGTGGGACCACCATATACCAAATGGGTGGCCCAACAAGATAGTGGCCGGCCCAATAAGCATGTGGATCCCACTATCGTGTAACCGGCCGCCTACTAAAGAAGTGGGCGGCCCAAAATGAAAGTGGGTCCCACACACGTAAGTGGGCCGGCCCAATCTTGTAGTGCCCTACTTGTTTGACTAGTCAACATGCATTAAATTTCATGAGCCTAAAATCTGATATCAATGATACACACAATTACATACACAAATAAAACAAGTAGGAAAATTACAAGGCAATTCATGTGCCCAAATAAAAAATTACATAGAATCATTGAGGACTTCTATTAGCATCATCAATAACACGTTGACATTTGGCAATCGCCTTGATTGAATATTGTGTACTCTTTGTCAACATATCAGCTACAGATCTTAAAGCAGTACCATGTCTTTTATAAAGTACACTTGAGATATTTACTGTTTGATGAAAGCAATGGTCTAGGTTGACGGCTATGAGAAGATGCATCGAAGAAATATCAGAAGTTTTTGTGGGCCTCACTTCTAATGAAGATTGCTTCATCACAACCTGCATTCTGATAATAATGCAAAAAGAGTTAAACGATGAACTATGCAAACATTTATTATGCAATGTAGATATAATATAATAACAAGTTGCATAAATAAGACAATGTATGGAACTTGTACTAAGCACAAACTTACATCATAATGTTGCACAGGGTCGCTACAGATCCTTTTTTGGCGACTATCTTCTAATGATGACTGCTTCATTAAAACTGCATTCTGGTAACATTGCAAACATAGTTACAACAATTAACTATTCAAACATGTATTACGCAATGTAGAGATCAGATAACAGCATGTAGCAGAAATAAGCACAAGATAAGATAAGATGCATGTACTAAGCACATACTGGCTCGCAGGTCCTTCTCTTATGCACTAGTCGTGGTCAACATGCCTGTCATTTTAGGTTCAGCCATCAAGTGAAATGCTAATCCTCCGCTCCATTGTCCTTAATCTGTGTTTAGATATCACATTTAAGACCAAGTCACCTGGTTTCAAATAACAAAAAACTTGAGCTGCCAAATGAATAAGCCAATATTTACCAGATCAGATTAAAACCAACTAGATGTTGCTTTGCATGAGATACGAATTTCAGACATTCAGATTTAGAGTAGGGTAATGCCAAGGTTTTCCACATAAAGTAAACTGGCATTAAGAATGACCAAATGTCGGGTTCAAATCACCTTCGCAGCTTCTCCAAGACAAGCATATCAAATAGGTAGAAACATAGTAAAGCATGAATGGCATTGCTATGGCATGGTTCCAAGTGTTAATCTCTTGCATAAGGAACAATGCATATAGGTTATAGATAATAACGGAAGTAAACTACCAACCAACCAAGAACTCAGATTCCAACCTTCCCTAGCGTCCCCCGTTAATGTTGGATGTTCTAATAAGTGGTTCGCATGATCAATCCCTAGGAAAATAACATTGACAAGTCAGTCTATGATAATACAAAGACCAGACATGCACGCAAAGAATAACTATATAAGCTAAAGACGAGGTATAATAGAAAGCAGATTGGAAATGCACATAGCATGATTATAAAAGCAGTGTGAGAATAGCAGACACGAGAAAACAGCTAGCAACTAGCGGTGAGCTAATGACGTGGTATAAGAACAAGCAGATTGGAAATGCCCATAGCATGACTATAAAAGCAGTGCGACAATAGCATGCAGTACAAAAACAGTTGCAAAAAAATGAATGGGTATAAGGCTATAAATATGTGGATGCACACAGTCAGTAGAATGAACAGGATGGTAGCGACTGGATAATGCTTTTGTACGTACAATATTTAAACAAACTTCATGCGAAGCAACACATCAAGAAAGTTAACGGCATATGAGATCTGCAAATAACTACACAAAACATGGCTAAAGAAACACCGCGATCTAACGGGCAGCGTACTAACCAAGCGGGGTGGACGGGGCGGCAACTTGCATTCCAACGGCGGCGAACGCGGAGACGATGAATCGACCCGTTTCAGAGAAGCGGGCGTAGTGGCGATCTGGTTGGCAAGGGATTCGGTGAAGTGATACCGCGCAGGTAGTCACAGGTCGCGGTAGCATCCGCGGCGAAGTCGGCGGTGAAGCAGATCCGTCGGTGGCGAGGTCGGCGGTGAAGCAGATCCGTCGGTGACGAGGGCGACGGGGGAGCGGATCAGTGGGTGGACAGCCAACACGATCAAGGCTACGCCGTGTGGAGGAGTATGCCGGCGGCGATCTAGTGTAGAGAGAGTCGAGCTTGGCGTGTGAGAGTATTTTGAGCTAATGAGGCGAATGGTTGGTGGGTGGTGGTGTGGGCCTGTGGGGAGGGTTCGGGATCTAGGCAAGATATTTCATTGTTACCGAATGAGCCCTCCATGGTCGGTGGGTTGTAGCTTCCGCCAGGGTTAAAAGGGTAAAACTGGTCACGGGATTTTCGAATGGATGCGGCGGGATGATTTGGCGCGCGGCCGAAAGCTACGAGCATAACGACAAAAATAATGTTCTTCCCAGGGAGCTCTCGTTTCTTCCTCTTCTCTTTCTCTCGAGTCTCTCCCACTCCCTCTCCTCTTCCCTTCTCTCCATGCGGCCTCGCCGGGAGATGAGGTCGACTTCTCTCTGTATATTGTACACCCTCCGAACTAAATTAATTGATTCAACTTTCCTTAGACGTGTATGTATCTAGAGTAAAAACATGTGTGGATACATCCATATTTAGATAAGCAAAGTTGAGTCAGCTAATTTGGATCCGAGGGAGTTAGTGTTGTTGTAAGCTTAGATCCAGTGTTTCATGAGCAGAATGGCGCAATGGAGTCGGGATCTCGTCATCGGCTTCAGATCCGGCCCGTGGTGAATCCGCGGATCTTGCCGGCCAAACCCCGATCCGGTGCCATCAATGTGATGGCGCTAACGGTGAGGCTTGCTTTGGTGCTTCAGATCTGGCCAATGGGGAAGTCAAGCCGCTAAAGTTCACAAGCTCGGGGCATACGACGGCGTCATCCGTCTTGCCCGTGCACATCTTGGCCTTTCAGTCCCTTCTCGCAGCCAATATGCCGTTGCCGAGGCCCTTCTTCTCCTTCGTCCCGGCGACTACCGCGACACCGTCCTAAGTGGGCGGCCCGGCGACGAGTTGCTGGAAAGGATGCGGAGCGAGATCGATGTGCGGTCGAGAAGGACTCGATTGATTTTCTTCTATATATTTGGGGTCCTTTTTAAAGTTGCAGGTTCTATTAGTTATTGTCTAGTACTTTTGGTCCTCTATGTAATTTTTTGGACTAGTTTCCATTGATAAACTTGAATTTTGACAAGTTCACAGAAAAAAATTCCTTTGCACATATGGCCTATCATGTATAAACATTCTTGAGATTTAAACTATATGTAATGTGCCATGCATTAACCCTAAACCATATATATGTAACTAACCCTAGCTGATCAAACCCTACTTAATTAAAACAAATAACCCTAAACTATACGCATGCACTTTATGCGCAAAGGCGCGGTGCCTCTAATAATGTGTGTGCGCACTCGATCGATGATCCCTAAACCTTAAACAACCCTAAAACCTTAAATCCCTAATCCCTAAACCCTAAACACCCTAAACACTAAACCCTAAACCCTAAACCCTAACCCTAACCCTAACCCTAACCCCAACCCTAACCCTAACCCTAACCCTAAACCCTAGCTAACCCTAAACCCTAAACCCTAGACCCTAAACCCTAGACCATAAACCCTAACCCTAACCCTAACCCTAAACCCTAGCTAACCCTAAAACCCTAATTAAACCCTAAACTATTTGATGGATGCGAGGTAAATCACATCAGTAGGTTAAGCAACGATGAAGCCGACGTCCTTGCAAATATCGGGTCGCAGTGCCTCCCAATCCCGCCAGGAGTATTTTGGGAAGAAATAGCGGAAAGATCTACGAAACCAAAACAGGGGCAGAAAAAAGCAAAAGAGAAAATTTCGACATCCCTCATAGAAACCACGGAGGAAGAAGAGGAACAAGAGCTTGTGATGATGGTACAAGTTCCTTGGATGCAAGCATATGTATCATATATCCTCAGGAAAGAAATACCCGATGATCCAGTTGAGGCAAGGCGAGTAATCCGACGCTCCAAAGCCTTCACGGTGATCAAAGGAGAATTGTACAAACGAAGTATTTCAGGCGTCCTGCAAAGATGTGTCACACCCGAAGAAGGAAGAATAATTCTGAAGGATGTACACGAAGGAATATGCCACCACGCGAGTAGTCGAGCCATCGCAGCCAAAGTCTTTCGGGCAGGATTCTACTTGTTGACAGAATCGAAGACGCCAAAGAAATAGTAAGGACCTGCGATGCGTGTCAAAGGTTTGCCGCAAAACCTCACTCGCCGGCAGCAGAACTAACACCAATACCATTGTCATGGCCCTTTGCACAATGGGGACTTGATATGGTGGGCAAGTTACATAAGTCGTGGCCAGGAGGAAAGGAGTACATGCTAGTAGCCGTTGACAAATTTACAAAGTGGATAGAAGCGAAGCCGATAAATTCGGAGCATCCGCAGAAATTCATAAAAGGCCTCGTCTTCGCATTTGGAGTGCCCCACAGATCGTTACGGCATAATGGCAAGAATCTCACATCCAATGAATTCAAGGATTATTGCAAGAAAGTGGGTATCAAGTTGCACTTTGCGTCAGCTGCACATCCTCAAACCAATGGGCAAGTCGAGAAAGCCAATGGCATCATCTCGCAATGGCATCAAGAAACGCTGCTGGGACCACTGGAAAAAGCTCGCATACCGGCCGTAAGAACTACCAAGTGTGTTGTGGAGCATCCGAACAACACCAAATACAGCCACACAGGAAACTCCGTTTTTCGGTCCATGGAGCAGAGGCAAGACTACCAATAGAGATAGAGCACGACTCCCAGAGTCACAGAGTATAATGAAGAAACTTCCAGGATAGCATTGGAAGATGACGTCGACGCACTCGACGAAGCTCGAGACGAAGTACTATCAAGGGTAACCAAGTACCAGCAAGACTTGAAGAACTACCATAGTCGACGTTTGCGCCCAAGATCTTTTCAGGTGGGAGACCTAGTTCTTCGGCTCATGCAAAAAAGTCATGAAAAACTCGAGTCACCATGGCTTGGCCCTTACATCGTCACGGAAGTAATTGGAGGAGGAGCATACAGATAAAGGATAAGAAGACAGGGAGGAGCAAAACCCCGGAATGTGGCGCAGCCAGGCGGTTCTACGCCTAGAAGTCGAAATATATAGTTCTTCTCTGCAAAAATACAATGTACCGAAACGCCCGCGAGTTTTCGACGCACTCTTTCCTTTTCGGGGCACCGAAAAGGTTTTTTTAATGAGGCGGGCTCACTGCTGCAATATAATAAAGATAGTGGAGATATACTTTATTATTTACACAC
Source organism: Lolium multiflorum (assembly GCA_030979885.1). Taxonomy (NCBI): domain Eukaryota; kingdom Viridiplantae; phylum Streptophyta; class Magnoliopsida; order Poales; family Poaceae; genus Lolium; species Lolium multiflorum. The sequence continues at coordinate 293,292,229 of CM061750.1, forward strand.
TCGGGGGCTCAACGCCTAAAGTCTCAAAAAACATACAATATAGATTCACTGAAATATTTCGCCTTGGTACATTAATACCTCGCCAAATATAAAAATCGGAAGACAGCAATCATAAATATAGTGTCCTCGTCAAAATCTTAAGTGCTTTGGTTTAAGAACCTCGCAATAAAAATAAAGAACGTCGACATCAAAAGTACTCGAAGATTGGCAATCCTTCAAGGGAAGAACAAAGATGTCTTATTCCAACAGAAAGAATAAACCTTCAAGGTGGAAAAAATAGTATAACCTTTGCCCAAATGCTCGGGGGCTACTTCGATAAAAGTAAAATTTGATTATGGCAAAATAGAAATTGCGGGAGCCTACAACCAAGCACAAGTTCGTGGTTGTAGCCTCGGGGGCTACTCCCATCGGGAGCGCTGTTCGCGCACCCGAGAGATAAAAAAAAAGAGAGAGAATATCGGGAAATAATGGCAATATAGCGACAAGGTGGACTAAAATGTTGAGCCTACAACCAAGCACAAGTTCTTGGCTGTAGCCTCGGGTTCCCATCGGGAACGCTGTTCGCGCCCCGATGAAATTAAAAAAGGAAAAGGAAGAAAGATAGAAAGCAAGAGAGTATATTTCGAGTTATAAATAACTCTACATATACTCCCATCGGAGATTAATATAAGTCATATTTGACTCGATAAATGTGCCACAGCCAAAAGCACTCGACAATATATTCTCAGAACACCAAAGTTATCAATTTCTGAATGCCGCAAATTTGCGAAGGTAAGACCCGCATCCGTTCGTCAAGGTGTATCGCTAAGACTGCGCTCGCTACTTTTATCCGTATCAACATATACGAAGAAAAATCCTAACGGACGCGTTAGGTACTCGATAAATTTAACTCGACGAATGGTAAGACCTGCGGCACCCGTCGAAGTTTACACTGTATCCCGAGATCATGTCCAGGGACGTGATCTTGAAGTAGGTTTTTGCGGATTGCCACTAGAGCAGTTAACTAGTACCTGATCCGTCGATGAACTAGCCCCAACTACCAATATCCCCGTACAATATAGAAATTTATATGAAGAAATATAGAAAGGTTTAAATTGTCAAATGAAAATAAACAGTGGAGATTTTCCCTGACTCTACGATTCAAGCAAAATCTCGGGGGCTACTGACATAGGCATCCCAAATGGGCCTGCCGGAAATAGTACCCGGGGTTTATTGAAGGCCCACTATCCGAAGAGTAAGAAGATTGGAGAGCCCAAGATATATTAAGGAAAGTAGAGTTGTAATAGGAAGTATTGTTTGTAATCTGGCGGGATGAGTTAGAAACCGTCCCGAACTCTGTAACTTGTACGAAACGAAACCTCGGCTCCACCTCCTATATAAAGGGGAAGGGGCGAAGAGATCATCGAATCATTGTTCACAAACCCTAGTTTTCATAATCGTCGAGTACTTTTCGGCTGAAACCTTCGAGATCTACTTGCCCTCTACTTCTAACTAAACCCTAGCCTATAACCCGTAGGCATTGACAAGTTAATCCCTTGTCATATAGGCCAACGACACTTAATTGTGCATCGAGCAGGCGAGAGGGTGCCTCGCGGTCCTCTAATTAAATTAAATGTGCCATGCATTAACCCTAAACCATATATATGTAACTAACCCTAGCTAGCTAATCAACCCTACTTAATTAAAACACATAACCCTAAACTATACTAGCTAGCTATAACCCGATCTAATAAAAACATGCTCTATATGTAGCAGCTAGCTAGCAAACCGTAGATTAACACCAATTAAAATATACATGGCCTATATCGATCATGTTGTATAACATATCCCTGAGATTCATTAATTAATTATATAATTATCGTGATAAATTAATTAAGTTGAATTTTGACAAGTTCTCTCGAATGAAAACACATTTGATTAAGTTGCCTCATAATATATATATATATATATATATATATATATATATAATTAGTGTGCATGCATGGCCTACAATGCATTCGTGCATATATTTTAATGTATATTTGAACATATATATTCTTGGGGATTTCAATCTCGATCTCTCTCTCGATCATCTATATATCGTTATTGGTGGCCCAAAAAACACACATATATACGCATGCACTTTATGCGTAATTAAAGGCGCGCGGGTGCCTCTAATAATGTGTGTGCGCACTCGATCGATGATCCCTAAACCTTAAACAACCCCTAAAACCTTAAATCACTAATCCCTAATAATCCCTAATCCATAATCCCTAAACCCTAAACACTCTAAACACTAAACCCTAAACCCTAAACCCTAGCCCTAGCCCTAACCCTAACCCTAAACCCTAAACCCTAGACCCTAAACCCTAACCCTAACCCTAACCCTAAACCCTAAACCCTAGCTAACCCTAAAACCCTAATTAAACCCTATGTATAGGCCAACGACACTTAATTGTGCATCGAGCAGGCCAGGGGTGCCTCGCGGTCCTCTAATTAAATTAAATGCCATGCGCGCATTAACCCTAAACCATATATATGTAACTAACCCTAGATAATCAACCCTACTTAATTAAAACACATAACCCTAAACTGTACTAGCTAGCTATAACCCGATCTAATAAAAACATGCTCTATATATAGCAATAGCTAGCTAGCAACCGTAGATTAACACCAATTAAAATATACATGGCCTATATCAATTTTAATATATATTTGAACATATTCTAGGGGATTTCAATCTCTCTCTCTCGATCATCTATATATCGTTGTTGGTGGCAAAACACACACACGTACATATATACGCATGCACTTTATGCGCAGAGGCGTGGGTGCCTCTAATAATGTGTGCGCACTCGATCGATGATCCCTAAATAACCTTAAACAACCCTAAAACCCCTAAACCCTAAACACCCTAAACACTAAACCCTAGACCCTAAACACCCTAAACACTAAACCCTAAATCCTAGCTAGACCCTAAACACCGTAAACACTAAACCCTAAACCCTAAACCCTAAACACCCTAAACACTAATTAATTAAACCCTAAACCCTAGACCCTAAACACCCTAAACTAAACCCTAGACCCTAGCTAGCTAAACACCCTAAACACTAAACCCTAAACCCTAAACCCTAGCTAACCCTAAACCCTAATTAAACCCTATATATAGGCCAACGACACTTAATTGTGCATCAAGCAGGCCAGGGGTGCCTAGCTCGTGGTCCTCTAGTTAAATTAAATGTGCCATGCATTAACCCTAAACCATATATATAACTAACCCCTAGCTAATCAAACCCTAGTTCATTAAAACACATAACCCTAAACTATACTAGCTAGCTATAACCCGATCTAATAAAAACATGCTCGATCTATATATATAGCTAGCAAAACGGTAGATTAACACCAATTAATATATACGACATGGCCTATATCGATTTCAATCGCTCTCTCGTATGTAGATCCTCTCTACCTCTCTCTCTCTCTCTCTCTCTCTCGTTAATTGGTGGCCAACAACACACACATGCACTTTGTGCGCAAAGGCATGCGCCTCTAATAATGTGTGCGCAGTCGATCAATCTAGTTTTGATTAATCATAGCACACAAATAAAGAAGTTGTATTTGAATCCACACAACATAATCTAAAACACATAACCCCTAACATGGTCTAATTAATTAACCCCTTCTCTCTACCTAATTAGTGGAAATTGCACAAAATCAAAAGGGGTCCCTCACTAATTGTGCATATCTGCTAGATTGTGATAAACTTTTGCCCCATATATATTTGGTGGATGGGTGCATCTTGGCATGTAAAACAATTAGTGTTTGCAAATGGCGTTGTCAAAATTTATGTACAAATGATTTCTTTCCATCCAAAGTGCATAAAATGGGAGTTTTAATGAAGAAAGTACAAATAAAACAGCTCAACATGCTTCCACACCCCGATTTCCACACGAAGTAGAACATATTTAAAGGATAATTCCAGAGTTTTACTATTTTTCAAGAAACTTTGCTAATTTTCCCCCACTCACATGACTTTATGTCGATTTAACGAAAATATGGCGAATTTAAACTACATGGGCGGGATAGTTTGAATTGTGCGCGCGGCAAAGGGAACCGCCTATTCCTCAACCTTGTGCACGGCAAATTACACACGCAACTCCATTAAACGCCTTAATTATCACCCCGGCGGCCCGGCCGCATGACCCCCACCCACCCCTACACAACTTATCCCCGTCCGTGCGAAGAGCTTCCCCTCCCCGTCCCGTCCGTGCGAAGAAGAAGCCTCCCCGTCGTTCTTCTCGAGACGCACCGGCGGTCAAGTTGATCCACGGTAGGGCTGCTATCTCTAGCTCAATCATGTATCGGGCAAGACGGCCTAACGATTTATATTTTCTTGATGCTGCTAAAAAAATTCGTCAGTATGCTCGAACTAATTGGCACTTTATAGTTTTCCGCTCGATTTGTCATCGATCAATTTGTTCATTTGCGTGGGCATATAGAGTCAGTTCTGCACTCGATCCGTTAATTTGCTGAAATGCCATGGCAGAGTTTTGTACACGATCTGTTTGCTAAAATGTCGATGGGCATTTTTTGTTTTGTACTCGACATGATTGCTGAAATGCATAATCATGTAGTATAGTTTTGTACTCGATTGATATACATTTCCTACTTCGCCTTAAATTAATCACCAACCACCGTATCTCATAATTAAACAGATGGACAGAACTTGGATACTGCATGGACACTTATGTTCCCCTTCATATATAAATGGTGTTCAACCCTTTATGGGGTTTATTAGAGCTCATGAAGGTCACAACTTGGACGTGTATTGCCCGCGCTGCACATGTATGAATGGTGAGAAGAGGCCTCACCCTGTAGTGGCAGATCATTTACACATTTTTGGGATGGACCGCATATGTTAGGCGGGTTTAGCATGGTGAACCATATAATGATCCTTTAGCAGGAGAAGCAGATCTTGCTCACACTGTATGTGTGCTGGCATATGTAGTTAATTATTTATATTGATGCTGCCGCCGTTTCAATCAATAGTTTGCATTGCTGTGCAAGGTTCTGTACTCAAATTTAACTTGTTGCAGATGGATGGACGGGAAGGAGAGAAAAAGCGCTTGCTTCAGGAAACGGGTTTCAGCTCTGGGACATGTGCTGTGCCAGATGAGAAGCTAAATATGTAAAACGGCATTTGTTTAGGTTGCATCCCTTAGATGTTTGTCTAATCGGTTGATGTACTAATTGCAGAAGCATAGAGTTGAAGAGGTCTCTCAGTTTGATGGGAGATTTGAAGATGAATCTCAGTTTGATGCACCTGTGGATGGTACTGATGACGAGCCTTTCATAGACGAAGGTCCTGCACCTGAGATTATCCAGCCTACAGAGGCCGTGGACCGAGTACACAGCCTTGCGTTGAAGTGGATGCACGCCCGGAGATCATCACGGGCGTCCGGGTAGTCTCAACCCAGCCCTGATGCACCTGTGGATGGTACTGATGATGAGCCTCTCATAGACGAAGGTCCTGCACCTGAGATTATCCAGCCTACAGAAGGAGGCCGTGGACCGAGTACACAACTTTGCGTTGAAGAGGATGCACACCCGGAGATCATCAGGGGCGTCCCGGTAGTCTCAGGACCACCCAGCCCTGATGCAAAATGTTGAGCTACTTTATGATTCGTACTCTTATGTTCTGGTGCTGTAGTATGTTATGATTTGTACGCCTTTGGCGCTAGATTAAGCATTCAGTGGATGATCGCGTTGCAAAATTCGACACCCACACAATCGTTCATCGTAGTAGTAGCACAATTACTTCTACAGCGATTCTCGCCAGCCGCATTAGTTGGTAGCATGAAACACTTTCAGTACTCCCCTCTGATTCATATTAATTGACTCAATTCTGTCTAGATATGGATGTATCTAGATGCATTTGTTAACTAGACTAACAAACTTGAGTCAGTTAATATGAATCCGTGTAAACCGCCCAAGTCCTCGAGCAGCTAGTTTATTGACTCTGGACTCCAAGCCTCTCGCGGCAAGCCATCGACGAAGCTTTGACCAGATCTTGGCCCGCAATTTTTTGTGTGTGGCGAATAGCAAAGCTTTGACCAGTTCCTCTCGGGATGCAGCACGCCGGTGAGCTTGCACGGTTGCCATGAGCACTTTCCGGCGGAACTTCCTCTTCAGCGCCCTCAAGCCGCTGCTGCGAGACAGCACGCAGTGCCTCGAGGTGGACGGAATTCTGGATCTCAGGGTGGGTGGTCCGCATCGTCCGGGAACGATCTCCAGCGGGTTAACGAGGACATGCATGGCGGCTGGGGATTTTTTTTGGTTTGAGCTTGGGATTTGGGGTTTTTTCGGATAGGGGAGGAGGAACCGAGGAAGATGAAGGAATAGCCGCGTGCTTGGCGCGTGGCGGTGTGCTTGAATTTCGAATTTTTGTGAAATGTTTCATTTCCCCGCTACAATTCGGGGTTTCTTGACGCGCCAATGCGTCCCGCCGGGCAGCTTCAAGTGAATTTGGGGTGCCACGCTATGGGCCCTAGTTTCAGTGAGACATGTAATGACTAGTCACATCAGTAAGTTCACTATGTAATAAAATATGTTACCCCTCCCCTTTATGTAGCACCCCTTCTCTCCCTATCGAGTGCCGATTGCCGACGGATGCAAGCCGCTAGCTCGATCCCCTCCTTTCGCCTCCACCGTCCAGGCATCCAGCTTGGAGGGGCAAGTGCATCTAGACCAAGCGGATTAGGTAGGACTAGTAATGTTCTTTCCTTTCTCGAGATCGGTTCTTTTTTCCTCTCCTCGATATCTTGCGCATCTCTTTCCTATTCTGGGCGAAGGGGCCTTTCTGGTCACCCTCGAGCTGGGAGTGATTGATGGGGGTGGGGGCGGGGGCTACCTTTGCTTGGATTGGGGTGTTCTTCCTTTATTTGTCGACATTTGCAACCTTTGTAGTTTCTGCTGATCCTCACCGTATCTTTTGTCAGCTTGTAAAGGAAAGGTAAGACCTCGGCGGTGGGGGCAATGGAGCGTAAGGCCACCACGCATGTGGGCAGTTGGCTGAGCCTGAGCTGCGTCCCCAGCCCCGCGAAGCAGGTACTCCGTTTGCTTATCCACTCTTTACCTTTTAAGTGTCTCTCTGCATCCTCAATCTGTTCCTGTTCTGGAATATGCTTAAAGTAGCACATGTCTTCAGCTGTTTGTGCGTAAAGCCTCTGTGACACCATGCTCTATATTCTCTGTATCAGGTTGGTACCTCCAGGTTCCGTGCTGAGGCTATGGGGAACGAGAATAGCGCCCCACCTGCTGCAGGAGCATGGCCCGATCTGCAGCACAAGAAGCGAAATGCCATGCCGAGCTGGGCAGTGACCGCCCAGGTAATTTTTTTAACCAACTTACCATGATGTATTCTGAATCTGATACTCCCTCAGATCCAAATTAATTGACTCAACTATCTGTAGATACGGATGTATCTAGATGTGTTTTAGCTCTAGATACTACTGCCTCCATCCCAAAGCTTTGGGCTTATATTATTTTTAGAAAGTCAAACTATACCATGTTTGACTAAGCTTTTACCAAAAATCAGTAACATGCAAAATACAAAATTAATATCATTAAATAGATAATAAAATATATTTTCCTACGGTATCTACACAGTATTATATTTGTTGATAGAATGTTCTAAAATTTTGGTCAAACTTTGCTTGTTTTGATTTCTCAAAAATAAATAAGGCTTAAGCTTTTGGATGGTGGTAGTACATTCATATCTAGACAAAGCTGAGTTAACTAGTTTTTTGTCTGTCCATAGCTAGTGTTCACGCTGCAAAAGGCTAAGAGCATCCACTATATGCATCAGTCTATCTCATACAGTAATTCAATATCACTGCTGAGGTCTGCCTTTTGTTTTGCTATTCATATGCAGACTGAAACTTTAGGGCCTTTACTCAAAAGGAAGATCAAAACTGCGGCTGGCTGCCAGTATGTTGATGCCGCCCCCATCTTCTAAATGCCTCTACAAGCACAAGGCCACGCGCCAGCCGGGTGGTGATCTTTTAATGAATATGGTATATTTTCTTAATCCACAAAACATGCCTTGATTTTTCTCTGTTTATTGTCGGTTTTTTCTATGCTTGCCAAAAGTTTACAACAACAACAACAACCAAGCCTTTCAGTCCCAAACAAGTTGGGGTAGGCTAGAGTTGAAACCCATAAGATCTCGAAGCCAAAAGTTTAGAAACACCAAATTCGTTTGCTTACAATCATCATACAGTAATGTTCATCTACTCCAGTTCCCCTAACCCAACAAAAAATGATGTTAATTACGATTTTTAGATTAAAAGAGCACCATTAGGCGCTGTTAATTACGACTTTGAGATTAAAATGTCATTTGCAATTGTTAATTACAATTTTGAGACAAATGGTTAGTTTAACCTCGATCTCTTCTGCTCTCCATTTATCCCAACCGAACAAAAATGTAACCATTCCATTCCTCTGAAATGGAACCATTCCATTCCATTCCACGCTGTTTCAGAACCGAACACACCCTTGCATTGTTGTGAACTGTTGTCCATACACGGCCATACCCTTCCACTTACATCCAGCACTATATGCATCACTGTCTCAGAGTCATTCAATATCACTGCTGAGATCTGTTCCCATTCTTATGCAGGCTGAAACTGCTGCGCCTTTACTCAAGTGGATGCAAAATGAGGCTAATGAGGCTGCTGTGAGGACGATGGTGCCGGCACCATCTTCCGAAAACCTCTACAAGCACGAGGCCATGGGCCAGCTGGGTGGTGACCTTTTAATGAATCTGGTATATTTTCTTAATCCACATACATGATTTCATTATTATCTGTTTAATTACTGTTGGCTTTGTCTAATGCTTACCAAAAGTTCAGAAACACTGCGTTTGCTTACAATCATCATACACTAATTTTTCACTTTTCAGTCTGTCTCATCCAGTATATAAACTGTTGATTTCCATTGGCTTCTTTTGTAATCATTTGCATTGTTGTCAACTGTTCTCTATGCACAACCCTATTCTTCCACTTACACCCGCACTATTTGCATCAGTCTATCTCATAGATTTATTAAATATCAATGATGAGTTCTGTTGCTATTCATATGCAGGATGAAACTTCTGTGCCTCTACTCAAATGGATAAAAAATGATCCTGATGAGGCTGCTGTGAAGACGATGGTGCCGCCACCATCTTCTGAAAACCTCCTCACAAGGCCACGGGCCAGCTGGGTGGTACCCTTTTCAGTAAGCGGGTATATTTTCTTAATCCTCATACATGATTTGATTTTTGTCTGTTTATTGCCGGCTTTGTCTAATGCTTACCAATAGTTCAGAAACACACACACCTATTCTTACACTTACATCCAGCACTATATGCATCAGTGTCTCATAGATTCATTTTATATATCACTGCTGATGTCTGTTGCTCTTCAATTTTCATATGCAGACTGAAACTGCTAACCCTTCATTGGTCAAAAGGATTGCAACTGCTGCTGATGAGGCATCTGCAGAGGCTGCCACCAAGTTACTGTCAGCCCCACCTTCTGGATGCTTATATAAGCTCAAGTCCAAGGACCAGCCGGGCCGTAACCATCCAAGGGTTCGGGTATATTTTCTTAAGCCACATATACATGCCATGATTTATGTCTGATATTATCACCGGCTCTGTCTAATGCTTTTTGGAATTCGGAAACACCAAATTAGCATGCTTATATTCATCATACACTAATTTTTCACTGTTCAGTTTGTAACATAGTGTTATGCACTCGCTTGTCAACATTTGCATTGCTCTGAACTATGCACTTTACACAACCTAATTCTTCCACTTACATTCAGCGCTACGCACCAGTAGTACCTCCCATGTTTCCTTCACCATCCCGATGCCGAGCTTGCGGGAATATGGCGGGCCCATGTACATACCCCGCATATAACACCTCCTATGGCTCTATCTACCTTTCTAGTAGCTCCTTCACAGAGTTACAGGTATGTATTCTCAGTGGTTTAGCATGAATTGGCATATAGTAAAGTCTTGTTTTTAGTCTTCCTGCTTCTTACATTTGTATCAATTTTCACATGCAGACTGTACCTTGTGAACTTCGTCCAATGATTAACCAGATGTGTCCGCATGAAGGGTCTTTCACTATGCATGGCAATGGCAAATTGATGAACACCTACACGGTCTATGAGGTGTATGTCTACAAGACGCAGGCCATCACATATTTGTATGGACATGATTGGAGAAAGTTTGCTTTTGACTACGGTCTGAAGAAGGGCGACGAGCTGAGGATCAGAAACTCAAACGGGCAGATATACGTAACTGCTTACAGAGTTGGAGACACTTCCAAATATATAATATGTAACTTTTTTCTACTCATATCTTTTGATAACTGTTCTGAGCAGTTGTTCTAAACCATTCCCTCTGTTCTAGCTTGCTGGGTTTAACATGATCAAAGCTGCAGATCCCCTGATGGAACATGAGCGGATGTCACAAAGGGCAACCACACCAGCACCGCACCGGCTTCCCACTCTCCCGCATCAGCACCGGTTCCTGTACCAGCTCATCGTGCATCTACCCAAGAATCCTACATCGCATTGGTTCCTAGAGGCCCCATATACTACACCGCCCAACAGCTCCTCGCATCAGACTGGTTCCTCTAGCCGCACCGTTTATGCACCTGCCCAACAGCCTCGATCAGCACTCTAGAGGCACCGTTCGCACCGCCCAGCAGTCTCCGCATCGACCACTGTGTACCAGCCCAGCCCGCACCGCCCACCCAGATCACCGAGGTCTCACCATTGCTGTGGCCACCCGTGTGGTGACCAGGACGCATCTGAAGGCTATGTTCGTGAGTATATGACAGCATAACTGCTCTTATCTTGATGTCTTCTCTGCTCAAAGTCTCACATGGTTCATTGCATTGGTGCCATTGACTAATTTTTGGTGGTATCTCTTGCTTTGAATCAGAAATTGCCTAAAAGTATCGCCAAGGATCTCAATGTTGGCCGAAGGGGCAAGATTTCCCTCGTCATGGAGAGTGAAGGTCTCACCGTGGAGGGACGGTACTCCGTCAGTCCCACAGATGGCCGCTCTGTTACTTCCAGTGGAAAAAGTTCATTGACGGTGCCAAACTTCGCATTGGATCAAAGTTGAAGGTCAAGATCTTTCGATGCCGCTGTGACATGCTGGTCATAAAGTTCGCGGTTGTCTAGTTCTGTTGTCCCATGAGCCCTTAGCAAATGCATTTGTAGTTATACTTATATAAGGTTATCTTATCTCAACTGCTAATTAATTGTATGGGTGGTAAAACTCTGGCAAGCTTTTGCTCTTAGCAAGTATGTATGTATGATCAGCTATTATGATAACTAATGTTTGTGTTCATCTTAATTTGCATTTCCGTTTTAGAAAAAAACTTAATTTCTATTTTGGCTGACCTGTTAGAGAACTATCAGATTGAACCCACAACATGATTCAAATAGATTCATTACACCGAGCCACATGTCTTGACCTTGCTATACACTACTTCCATTAATCAAGCAAGAAGGCTTACCTGAGCTGCCTGAACCATGGCAGATTCGAATCCACCTTATCTATCTAGAAATACAACCTTTGCAGAAAGAGGATTTGCAGTATGGGGAGGCTGACATTGGGGACCCATGAGCCAGCAGCGTCGTCAACGTTTTAAAGGTGGCAGGAGATCGAAAGAAAATAAGCCAAAAATCAGTTGGTAAACAAATTCAAGAAAAGAAACATTTACCTTTCTGAGAGGATGACATGCGGGACCCATGAGGCAACAAATCCTCAACGTTTTTCAAGGCGGCAGGGGATCAAAAGAAAAAAGGAAATAGCCAGAAATTAATTAGGGTCAAAAATAAATCCATCAAAGGAAACTTTATTGTTCATAGAGGATGACATGTGGGACCGACTTGCCAGCTGCGTCGTCATCGTTTCAAAGGGGGCAGGGAAAAAGGCAAATAGCCGGAAATTAGGGAAAAAATAAATCCAACAAAGGAAACTTTTATTGTTCATAGAGGATGACATGCGGGACCCATGAGCCAGCAGCTTCCTCAACGTTTCAAAGTCGGCATGAGATTGAAAGAAAAAGGCAAGTGACATAATATCAGGAGCCAAAATAATCCAAGAAAGAAACTTTATTGTACATAGAGGATGACATGCGGGTCCCATTTTATAGCAGCGGTCTCAACGCTTGGCGACAGGGCTGAAAGAAAATGAAGTAGCCAGAAATCAGGGTGTGAAAAAAATCCAAGAAAAGAAAGATTTCAATTGGGCTGTATCTGGACATCTGGCCGAACTATCCTGCCGGGCCTTTTGACTCGCACAATTTCAGCCCACTCCAAAACAGGAAAGGTCGAATTTTTCAAAAAAAGAAAGTCCTATGCTTCGCAAAACAAAAAAACAAGGAGATTCAACATATAAGTTTGTTTATGTAGATATAAAGATTTAATTTATCCGTTTGCAATAGCTCAGAGCGAAATACAACGTTATTGTCTGCAAAATAAAATATCACATGTTTCTTGTACGGGGAGGCTGACATCTGGGACCCATGAGCCACAGCTCGCTAAACGTTTCAAAGGCGGGGATCGAAAATAAAAAAAAAACCAAAAATCAGTTGGTAAAAAATACAAGAAAAGAAAACATTTATCGTTCGAGAGGATGACATGCGGGACCCATGAGGCAGCAACATCCTCAACGTTTCAAAGTCGGCATGAGATCGAAAGAAAAGCCAAGTGATATAATATCGGAGCCAAAAATAATCCAAGAAAAGAAACTTTATTGTACATAGAGGATGACATGCGGTCCCATTTTGTAGCAGCGGTCTCAACGTTTCCAAGGCGGCACAGACCAAAAGAAAATGAGGCAGCAGCATTCTCAACAATTCCAAGGCGGCAGGGGATCAAAAGAAAAAAAGGAAATAGCCGAAATTAATTAGGGGTCAAAAATAAATCCACCGAAGGAAACTTTTATTGTTCATAGAGGATGACATGTGGGACCGACCTCGCCAACATGTCCTTCTCAAGGTGGCAAAGGATCAAAAGAAAAGGCAAATAGCAAGAAATTAGGGGTCAAAAATAACTCCAAGAAAGGAAACTTTTATTGTTCGTAGAGGATGACATGCGGACCCATGAGCCGCAGCCTACTCAACGTTTCAAAGGTGGCATGAGATCGAAAGAAAAGGCAAGTGACCAAATATCGAGCCAAAATAATCCAAGATTTATTGTACATAGAGGATGACATGTGGGTCCCATTTTGCAGAGCGGTCTCAATGTTTGTAATGCGGCTTGAGATCAAAAGAAAAAGAAAGTAGCTAGTAATTAGGGGGAAAAAAATCCAAGAAAAGAAAGTTGATGGACATAGAGGATGACATGCGGGTCCCTTGAGCCAACAGCTTACTCAACGTTTCAAAGGGGGCAGGGATCAAAAGAAAAGGCAAGCCAAAAATCAGAGGGTGAAAAAAATCCAACAAAGGAAACTTTTATAGCACATAGAGGATGACATGCGGGTCCCATGAGCCAGCAGGTCTCAACGTTTCAAACGTGGCATGAGATCGAAAGAAAAGGCAAGTGAAAAAATATCAGAGCCAAAATAATTCAAGAAAAGAAAGTTTTATAGTACATAGAGGATGACATGCGGGTCCCATTTAGCAGCAGGGTATCACCGTTTGAGAGGCGGCAGGGATCGAAAGAAAAAGGCAAGTGAAAATATGAGCAGCCAAAAATAATTCAAGAAAAGAAAGTTTTATAGTACATAGAGGATATTTAGCACAGGCACCGTTTGAGATCAAAAGAAAAAGAAATTGCCAAAAATCAGAGAAAAAAAACCAAGAAAATGAACTTTTATAGTACATAGAGGATGACATGCGGGTCCCATGAGCCAGCAGGTTCCTCAACGTTTCAAACGCGGCATGAGATCGAAAGAAAAAGGTAAGTGACCAAATATGAGGTGCCAAAAATAATTCAAGAAAAGAAAGTTTTATAGTACATAGAGGATGACATGAGCAGCAGCAGATTCACGTTGAGAGGCGGCAGGGATCAAAGAAAAAGGCAAGTGACCAAATTTGAGGTGCCAAAAAACTCCAAGAAAAGAAAGTTTTATAGTACATAGAGGATGACATGCGGGTCCCATTTAGCAACAGCGTATCACCGTTTGAGAGGCGCAGATCGAAAGAAAAAGGTAAGTGACCAAATATGAGGTGCCAAAATAATTCAAGAAAAGAAAGTTTTATAGTGCATAGAGGATGACATGCGGGTCCCTTAGCGCAGCAGTATCACCGCTTGAGAGGCGGCGGATCGAAAGAAAAAGGCAAGTGACCAAATTTGAGGTGCCAAAAACTCCAAGAAAAGAAAGTTGATTGCACATAGAGGATGACATGCGGGTCCCATTTAGCAGCAGCGGTCTCAACGTTTCCAAGGCTAAGGGATCAAAAGAACAGGGGGTCAAAAAAAATCCAAGAATAGAAAGAATTTTGGTTCATAGAGGATGAAATGCGGGACCCATGATCCCCATCGAAACGGCTCGATCGGAGAACGTTGAACAAGATGGCGCGACGAGAAAAAACAATGCCAGAGAGGCTGCCATCTCGGCCCTACATCCCTCGGCGGATTTGCATTGACTCGGCCGCGAACCCGAGATTTCGAGATGCAAGACGTCCCGGCCACCATACGATGTTTTGGCCGCTTTCGGCTAGGTGGCCCAAAAACGAAAAAAGTTTTGACATGCACCACGGAGGGACCCAAAATCGTCGGCCATGGTACACCAGCAACCACGGCGCGACTTCAACTTCGTCGGCCATGGCAACTTTTCTTGTAGTGAACCCTAGTCATTCTAAATATATTTAGTCTAGATACAGTTGAAGGACATCCAAACCTTACCTATTCAAGCACCTATATATGACAACCCTAGTAATATTTGAAGTGATCATCATATTGATGACCCACAAGTATAGGAGGTGTATCGTAGTATTTTCGATAAATAAGAGTGTCGAACTCAACGAGGAGCAGAAGGTGTTGACAAGCAGTTTTGATCAAGGATTCACTGTAAACACTAGCAAACAGGTTTTTAGGGGTATTTGGTATTGCAAATAAATAAAGTACAAGTAAATAAAAGATAGTACTAATAATTGCAGAGAGTGGTCCAATCCTTTCTAGAGCAAAGGACAAACCAGTTGTTTTACTTATGATGACTAAACGTTCCTGAGGACACACGGGAATTTCGTCAAGTGCTTTCGCTTCACGTAGCTGAATAATGTTTATCGGTTTGGTAGGTGTTGTGTGGGTGAACCTATGCTAATGCACTACCCCAACTTGGAATAATGCATACTTGTGATTATATCTCTTGCAAGCATCCACAACTACAAGAAATTAATTAAGATAAGTCTAACCACAACCTTAAATTTTGAGATCCTACGCTCCCTCATGTACTGGTTTAGGTTTCTGTCACTCCCGCAACCCCACAATTAGTAGCCAAATACATGATGCATTCCCCTAGGCCCATAAAGGTGAAGTATCATGTAGTCGACGTTCACATGACACCACTAGAAGAATAACACCACAACTTAAATATCAAACTATTAAATATTACTCAACATAGTTCCACTACTAACATCATGACTTCTCCCATATCCTCAAGAACTAAACGAACTACTCACAAGACATCATATGGATCATGATCAGAGGTGATATAATGATGAATAACAATCTGGACATAAATCTTAGGGATTTCTAGTTTTGTGCCCCTGGTTCGTTAGTTGTACTCAGTTTTCCCTTCTTAGTTTTCCCTCGTTTTCCCCTCCTCTAGTTTGAAACCCGTCGCACGCTCAGACGGGAGGGTTGCCGCTGGTCAGAGGCCTTCACCGTTACCGGTGACGGCTAGGGAGCCGCGTTGGTGTTGAATTGACCGTTTCTTTCGAACTGTGTTGACTGTTGACTGGAGGAGATCACCCAAAGCTTTCCACTCCGCCCGAGACTGGAGGAGCTCACACACCGCCCCTCCGCCGCCACGCCGTCCTGCCCTCCTACCTTATGGCATCGTCCGCCGCCGAGCCGCCCCCGCCCCCACCACCACCCGGGAGGCGGAGAGGGCTCCGCCTCCACCAGATCTAGATCTACCCCTTTCGCGGAGTTTGTATGTCCATCTGGTGTGCCAACTGTTCGATCACCGCGGAGAAGATTGGGAATCGAGGGATCTAACGCATGGATTCCATCTGGGTAAGCATCGTCTGCCTATGTGAATTAACAGTAGGCAGTTTTTGAGCGCCAATCGTTGTTGCTCAACCAATCGCGTTGCTTTTCGAATAGGATTGATCCACTGCTTTTCGGCTGGTGGTTAGGCTGGATTCTAGCTTTACGCGTGATTCTAAACGCTATAAGAATGGGTTTTACTTCCCTGCGGTGGTTGCAACCACCATCTCGTTGAGGAATTTGAAAGCTAACATCTACGCTCAGTACAGCTGGAGCTCTCACGACGCAGTTCATTTCGAATATTTGCACAACAAGGAGGGAAGATTTGTTCCACTAATTTCCGACGATGGTCTGGGAATTATTTTTTGCTTTGAATGCTTCTTGCCGGTTCGGTAAAATTGGTATCCATGTGGACAGGGGCCGGGCATCATCTCTCTCTCGTGCCGGGGCATCATCGTGTGGCGGCATCAGTGTCTCACTGTTGTCGCCTTCTAATAAAGTAGCCGCGGCCCCTTGTAGGTCCACAACAGCACCATCTATCCCTGGCTAGTGGTAGCCAGATCTTCGTACGGTCGATGTGGAGGACGATGCAGACATTGAGGATCAGCCTCCTCAAGATGATGAGGATGAGTTGATGTTTCCTGAATTGGTAGATCGATGCAGTAAGCATGCAATGGAGGATCAATACATGGAAGATATTGCTTTTGGTGCCAGATTTGATGACACCGATGATGAAGAGAAGAATGAGAATGATGACAACCTCGTTTTAGCCGATTACGATGTGAAGACTTGCCTGTAGATTGTGTTGGGCCCTCCAAGAGCAGAGGTTTGTAGAAGCAAAAAGTTTCCCTTAAGTGGATCACCCAAGGTTTATCGAACAGGGAGGAAGAGGTCAAAGATATCCCTCTCATGCAACCCCGCAACCACAAAGCAAGAAGTCTCTCTGTGTCCCCAACACACCTAATAGGTGCACTAGTTCGGCGAAGAGATAGTGAAATACAGTGGTATGAATAAGTATAGCAGTAGTAACGCAGCAGTAGTAACGGCAAAGAAACAAGCAGCGATATCAGTATTTAGGAACAAGGCCTAGGGATTAGACTTTCACTAGTGGACACTCTCAACTTTGATCACATAACACAATAGATAAATGCATACTCTACACTCTCTTGTGTTGGATGATGAACACCACTAATTGCGTAGGATTACACGAACCCTCAATGCCGGAGTTAACAAGCTCCACAATATTCAATGTTCATATTTAAATAACCTTAGAGTGCATGACAGATCAACACAACTAAACCAAGTACTAACATAGCATGCACACTGTCACCTTCACACTATGTAGGAGGAATAGATCACATCAATACCATCATAGCAATAGTTAACTTCATAATCTACAAGAGATCATAATCATAGCCTACGCCAAGTACTAACACGGATGCACACACTGTCACCATTACACCGTGCAGGAGGAATAAACTACTTTAATAACATCACTAGAGTAGCACATGGATAAATTGTGATATAAAACACATTGCAATCATAAAGGGATATAAATAAGCACTTCACTATGCCATTCATAACAGTGAATAAGTATTCTGTGAAATATAGCCTAAGAGACCCACACGGCACACTGTCACCTTTACACACGTGGGACAAGGAGTCTCCGGAGATCACATAGGTAAAACCCACTTGACTAGCATAATGACATCTAGATTACAAGCATCATCATATGAATCTCAATCATGTAAGGCAGCTCATGAGATTATTGTATTGAAGCACATAGGAGAGATGAACCACATAGCTACCGGTACAGCCCCAAGCCTCGATGGAGAACTACTCCTCCTCATGGGAGACAGCAACGTTGATGAAGATGGCGGTGGTGTCGATGGAGAAGCCTTCCGGGGCACTTCCCCGTCCCGGCGGCGTGCCGGAACAGACTCGTCCCCCCGCATCTTGGCTTCGCGATGGCGGCGCCTGAAGGTTTCTCGACCGTGGCTTTTCAGACGAAGATTTAGGTCGGACCTTATATAGGCGAAGAGGCGGAGTCGGAGGGGCGACGAGGCGACGACACAACAGGGGGGCGCGGGCCCCCCCTTGGCCGCGCCGGGGTGTCATCTGGGCGTGGCCCCTCTCGGCGACTTCCCGAAGCTTCGTGGAAAAATAGGATGCTGGGCCTTGGTTTCGTCCGATTCCGAGAATATTTCCTTACTAGGATTTCTGAAACCAAAAACAGCAGAAAACAAGAATCGGCCCTTTGGCATCTCTCAATAGGTTAGTTCCGGAAAACGCATAAATATGACATAAAGTATGTATAAAACATGTAGATATCATCAATAATGTGGCATGGAACATAAGAAATTATCGATACGTCGGAGACGTATCAGCATCCCCAAGCTTACTTTCGTCCCGAAGGTAAACGATAACAAAGATAATTTCGGAGTGACATGCCATCATAACCTTGATCATACTATTGTAAGAATATGTAATGAATGCAGCGATCAAAACAATGGTAATGACATGAGTAAACAATGAATCATAAAGCAAAGACTTTTCATGAATAGTACTTCAAGACAAGCATCAATAAGTCTTGCATAAGAGTTAACTCATAAAGCAATAAATCAAAGTAAAGGTATTGAAGCAACACAAAGAAGATTAAGTTTCAGCGGTTGCTTTCAACTTATAACATGTATATCTCATGGATATTGTCAATGTAAAGTAACATAACAAGTGCAATATGCAAGTATGTAGGAATCAATGCACAGTTCACACAAGTGTTTGCTTCTTGAGGTGGAGAGAAATAGGTGAACTGACTCAACATAAAAGTAAAAGAAAGGTCCTTCAAAGAGGAAAGCATCGATTGCTATATTTGTGCTAGAGCTTTTATTTTGAAAACATGAAACAATTTTGTCAACGGTAGTAATAAAGCATATGAGTTATGTAAATTATATCTTACAAGTTGCAAGCCTCATGCATAGTATACTAATAGTGCCCGCACCTTGTCCTAATTAGCTTGGACTACCGGATCATCGCACACATGTTTTAACCAAGTGTCACAAAGGTACCTCCATGTCGCCTGCACAAATGTCTAAGGAGAAAGCTCGCATTTTGGATTTCTCGCTTTTGATTATTCTCAACTTAGACATCCATACCGGGACAACATGGACAACAGATAATGGACTCTCTTTAATGCATAAGCATGTAGCAACAATTAATGTTCTCATATGAGATTGAGGATATATGTCCAAAACTGAAACTTCCACCATGATTCATGGCTTTAGTTAGCAGCCCAATGTTCTTCTCTAACAATATGCATGCTCTAACCATTAAAGTGGTAGATCTCTCTTACTTCATACAGACGGACATGCATAGCAACTCACATGATATTCAACAAAGAGTTGATGGCGTCCCCAGGAACATGGTCGCACAACAAGCAACTTAATAAGAGATAAAGTGCATAAGTACATATTCAATACCACAATAGTTTTTAGGCTATTTTATCCCATGAGCTATATATTGTAAAGGCGAATGATGGAAATTTAAAGGTAGCACTCAAGCAATTTACTTTGGAATGGCAGAAATACCATGTAGTAGGTAAGTATGGTGGACACAAATGGCATAGAGGTTGGCTCAAGGATTTTGGATGCATGAGAAGTATTCCCTCTCGATACAAGGTTTAGGCTAGCAAGGTTATTTGAAACAAACAGAAGGATGAACCGGTGCAGCAAAACTCACATATAAGACATATCGTAAACATTATAAGACTCTACACCGTGTTCCTTGTTCAAACTCTTTACTAGAAATTATCTAGACCTTAGAGAGACCAATTATGCAAACCAAATTTTAGCAAGCTCTATGCATTTCTTCATTAATGGGTGCAAAGTATATGATGCAAGAGCTTAAACATGAGCACAACAATTGCCAAGTATCAAATTATTCAAGACATTTTATCAATTACTACATGTATCATTTCCCGTTTCCAACCATATAACAATTAACGAAGCAGTTTCAACCTTCGCCATGAACATTAAAAGCTAAGAACACATGTGTTCATATGAACCAGCGGAGCGTGTCTCTCTCCCACACAAGAATTTATTCAGAGAATGAAAATAACAAAACAAAAATAAAAGCACACGTACGCTCCAAGTAAAGTACATAAGATGTGACTGAATAAAAATATAGTTTCAAGAGAAGAAACTTGATAATTTGTCGATGAAGAAGGGATGCCTTGGGCATCCCCAAGCTTAGACGATTGAGTCTTCTTGAAATATGCAGGGGTGAACCACCGGGGCATCCCCAAGCTTAGAGCTTTCACTCTTCTTGATCATAGTATATCATCCTCCTCTCTTGACCCTTGAAAACTTCCTCCACACCAAACTCGAAACAAACTCATTAGAGGCTTAGTGCATAATTAAAAATTCACATGTTCAGAGGTGACACAATCATTCTTAACACTTCTGGACATTGCACAAAGCTACTGGACATTAATGAAACAAAGAAATCCATCCAACATAGCAAAAGAGGCAATGCGAAATAAAAGGCAGAATCTGTCAAAACAGAACAGTCCGTAAAGACGAATTTTAAAATGGCACCAGACTTGCTCAGATGAAAATGCCCAAATTTAATGAAAGTTGCGTACATATCTGAGGATCACTCACGTAAATTGGCATAATTTTCTGAGTTACCTACAGAGAATTAGGCCCAGATTCGTGACAGCAAGAAATCTGTTTCTGCGCAGTAATCTGAATCTAGTATGAACCTTACTATCAAAGACTTTACTTGGCACAACAATGCAATAAAATAAAGATAAGGAGAGGTTGCTACAGTAGTAAACAACTTCCAAGACACAAATATAAAATAGAGGTACTGTAGCAAAATAAACACATGGGTTATCTCTAAAGAAGTTCTTTCTTTATAGCCATTAAGATGGGCTCAGCAGTTTTAATGATGCACTCGCAAGAAATAGTAGTTGAAGCAAAAGAGAGCATCAAGAGGCAAATTCAAAACAAATTTAAGTCTAACATGCTTCCTATGCATAGGAGTTTTGTAAATAAACAAGTTCATGAAGAATAAAAGTAACAAGCATAGGAAGATAGAACAAGTGTAGCTTCAAAAATTTCAGCACATAGAGAGGTGTTTTAGTAACATGAAAATTTCTACAACCATATTTTCCTCTCTCATAATAACTTTTAGTAGCAACATGAGCAAACTCAACAATATAACTATCACATAAAGCATTCTTATCATGAGTCTCATGCATAAAATTATTACTCTCCACATAGGCATAATCAATTTTATTAGTTGTACTGGGAGCAAATTCAACAAAGTAGCTATCATTATTATTCCCATCATCAAATATAGGAGGCATATTGTAATCATAATCAAATTTATCCTCCATAACAAATTTACTAAAAGACCAATATCATTATAATCATCATAAATAGGAGGCAAAGTATCATCAAAGTAAATTTTCTCCTCAATGCTTGGGGGACTAAAAATATCATGCTCATCAAAGCCAGCTTCCCCAAGCTTAGAATTTTCCATATCATTAATTAGCAACAATGGTGTTCAAAGTGTTCATACTAATATTACTACCAGCATGCAAATAAGATTCCATAGGTTTTTTAATTTTCGCATCAAACCATCCATGTCTTAAATCAGGAAATAGAATAAGAAGCTCATTGTTGTCCATTATGCCAAACTAGTGTAAACAAGAAACAAAAGATGCAATTGCAGAATCTAAAGGAAATAGCTTCAGTACTTACAACGGCTAAAATAGCTTAGTAGCCGAGATCCGGAGTGTGAGTACCTTTTACCTTTCCTCCCCGCAACGGCGCCATAAAATAGCTTGATGTCTACGGGTGCTTCTATTCTTGTAGACAGTGTTGGGCCTCCAAGAGCAGAGGTTTGTAGAACAGCAGCAAGTTTCCTTAAGTGGATCACCCAAGGTTTATCGAACTCAGGGAGGAAGAGGTCAAAGATATCCCTCTCATGCAACCCTGCAACCACAAAGCAAGAAGTCTCTTGTGTCCCCAACACACCTAATAAGTGCACTAGTTCGGCGAAGAGATAGTGAAATACAGGTGGTATGAATAAGTATGAGCAGAGTAATTACAAGCAGTAAGTGCAAAAAACAGTAACAAGCAGCGATAGCGTATTTAGGAACAAGGCCTAGGATTAGACTTTCACTAGTGGACACTCTCAACTTTGATCACATAACAAAATAGATAAATGCATACTCTACACTCTCTTGTGTTGGATGATGAACACCACTAATTGCGTAGGATTACACGAACCCTCAATGCCGGAGTTAACAAGCTCCACAATATTCAATGTTCATATTTAAATAACCTTAGAGTGCATGACAGATCAACACAACTAAACCAAGTACTAACATAGCATGCACACTGTCACCTTCACACTATGTAGGAGGAATAGATCACATCAATACCATCATAGCAATAGTTAACTTCATAATCTACAAGAGATCATAATCATAGCCTACGCCAAGTACTAACACGGATGCACACACTGTCACCATTACACCGTGCAGAGGAATAAACTACTTTAATAACATCACTAGAGTAGCACATGGATAAATTGTGATACAAAACACATTGCAATCATAAAAGGATATAAATAAGCACTTCACTATGCCATTCATAACAGTGAATAAGTATTCTGTGAAATATAGCCTAAGAGACCCACACGGTGCACACACTGTCACCTTTACACACGTGGGACAAGGAGTCTCCGGAGATCACATAAGTAAAACCCACTTGACTAGCATAATGACATCTAGATTACAAGCATCATCATATGAATCTCAATCATGTAAGGCAGCTCATGAGATTATTGTATTGAAGCACATAGGAGAGATGAACCACATAGCTACCGGTACAGCCCCGAGCCTCGATGGAGAAATACTCCCTCCTCATGGGAGACAGCAGCGTTGATGAAGATGGCGGTGGTGTCGATGGAGAAGCTTCCGGGCACTTCCCCGTCCCGGCGGCGTGCCGGAACAGAGACTCTGTCCCCGCATCTTGGCTTCGCGATGGCGCGGCTCCGGAAGGTTTCTCGTACCGTGGCTTTTTCGTATCGAAGATTTAGGTCAGGGACCTTTATATAGGCGAAGAGGCGGAGTCCGAGGGGCGACGAGGCGACGACACAATAGGGGGGCGCGGGCCCCCCTTGGCCGCGCCGGGGTGTCATCTGGTGGCCCTGTGGCCCCCCTCCGGCGACTCTCTGTTCCGAAGTTCATGGAAAAATAGGATGCCGGGTGATTTCGTCCGATTCCGAGAATATTTCCTTACTAGGATTTCTGAACCAAAAAGCAGAAAACAAAACTGGCCCTTCGCATCTCGTCAATAGGTTAGGTTCCGAAAACGCATAAATATGACATAAAGTATGTATAAAACATGTAGATATCATCAATAATGTGGCATGGAACATAAGAAATTATCGATACGTCGGAGACGTATCAATTACGAAGGTGAAGACTTGCCAACAATTGAGTGGAACAGGGAGGATCCCCAGCTTGCAGAAGGCACCGTGTTTCAAACGATGATGGACTGCCGTAATGCAATTACTACATATCACATTCTCACTAAGAATAATTTTGAGGTTGTTAAAAGTGAGCCAGGTAGGTTCACAATTAAATGCCCATACCTAAGGTGTAGGTTTAGGCTGCATGCATCCACAATGCGCAGAAGCAGCTTGGTTCAGGTACTACGCCAACCAGTTGTGTATTTAGATCACGGTGTAAAATTTGTTATCTATTACTGACATCCCTTATCATTATGTTTCAGATAAAGAAGAATAAGGAGATCCATAGGTGTCCACCTCTAGGGGGAGAGCCAGAGCTGAAAACAAAGCTAGCGAAGACTAGGTGGTTGGCAGATATAATCCTAGATTGGCTGAGAGAAGATCCTTCACTTGGTCCAACAACACTCGTAAAAAAGGTGGTTGAGAAGTATAAAATGAAAGTACCTTACATGAGGATGTTCTATGCAAAGGAAATGGCTCTTGACAAGATCAATGGTCCATGGAATGAAAGCTTTCAGTTGCTTTACACTTTCAAAGCTGAAGTGGAGATGGCTAGTCCAGGCAGTGTTGTAGCGATAGACAAGCATACAGTTCCCTACAAATTGAAAAGCGGGAAGGTAATGCACAAGGAATGTTTCAGAAGGGCTTTTGTTTGTTTCAAAGCTTGCTGGAAAGGCTTTTTGGACGGTTGCAGGCCTTATTTGGCCGTGGATGCATCAGCTCTTCATGGCAGGTTTAAAGGACAGCTAGTTGCTGCTACTGCAGTTGATGGACATAATTGGATGTTCCCTGTTGCTTATGGGGTTTTGGAGGTTGAGTCACAGGAAAGTTGGACTTGGTTTCTGCAGAATTTGCGCGACCTTATAGGTCATCCACCAGGACTTGTTATCCACACAGACGCTTGCAAAGGTTTGGAGACTGCGGTAGAAGCAGTATTCCCTGGAGTGGAGCATAGGGAATGTATGCGACACTTGGTACAGAATTTTACAAAGAAATTCAAGGGTAAAGTTTTTACTGACAACCTATGGCCAGCTTCATACACATGCAGCTCTAGGAAGCATCTGTTTCATTTGGATGTGTTGTATAAACAAAAACCTGGGGTGAAGGAGTACTTGGATGAACATCATGGTAGGGTGTGGTCAAGAAGCCAATTCAATGAAATTTGCAAGGTAGACTATGTAACAAGTAACCTTGCGGAGAGTTTCAATTCAAAGGTCAAGTCATTGAAAGGGCTTATGCTGTGGCAAATATTTGATAAGATTAGGTAGATGATCATGATAAAGATCGATCTGCGTCAAAGAATTGCATCCACAAATTATGTTGGCCATCTCATGCTCCCATCTTTGATTAAGTCTTTGCATGAGAGGGCAAAACAATTGAGGATGCAATGCGTCAGAAAAGGAATGGAGGCTGAGGTAACCTACACTGACAGTAAAAACAGGCAGTGGAGGTATCCAGTGAGTTTGGTTGATAGGACATGCCATTGTAGGGGATGGCAGATCCGTGGGATACCCTGCATACACGCATTGTTTTTCATGAGTGTTATAGGGGGTGAAGATGGTGAAGTTGATCAGTATGTGTCAGAGTATTTCTCTGTTGCCAAATTTAGGGCTGCATATGCTATGAATGTTCCTACCTTGTTGGGAAAAGACCAATGGATGAAAGTCGATCCAGGCTTCAAACTGTACTCTCCAGTATTGACTAGACCGGCAGGTAGGCCGAGGAAGAATAGGATCAGAGCTAGTGCAGAGGGTGGTGCACCGATTCGAAAACGTAAGTGCAAACGTTGTGGAATGGACACATTGCTAGGCTTTGTAAAAATGGAGTTGACCCAGCTTTTGGAATGGAAGATCAGGCGGGAGCAGCAAATGCAGAGGAGAATGAAGCAGCAATTCAACTTGAGATTGAAGCAGCAGTTCAACATGAGGAGATTGAAGCAGCAAATGCAGAGGAGATTGAAGCAGCAGTTCAACATGAGGAGATTGAAGCAGCAAATGCAAGAGGAGATTGAAGCAGCAATTGAACATGAGGAGATTGAACCGATGGATCGAGAGCGGAGGGAACAGATGGATGTAGAGCTGCTTGAACCGATGGATCGAGAGCAGAGGGAACAGATGGATGTAGAATGGCTTCAACCGATGAGTCTAGAGGAGAGGGAACAGTATAGTCGAGAATGCCTCGAAAGTAGTAAGGCCATGATAGAAGCTAACTTCGAAGAGTACATGGCAGAAGAAAAAGCACAAGCTTTGCAGAAGAAGAAGAACAAGAAAGAGGGCAAAAGGAAGGTAGACACCGGTAATATCCCTGGTAGGGTTACCCGGAGTAAGGTGGTGGCCCCGGCGAGTCACACCAGGAGCAAGAGAAAGATTTTATTCTGAACAACTAATTTGAATTTGTATGAACAATTTGTATTGGGGTTCCCTTTGTATTGGCGATCCCTTTGTGTTGAACAATTTGTATTGGGGTTCCCTTTGTATTGAGGATGCCTTTGTGTTGAACAATTTGAATTTGTATGAACAATTTGAATTTGTATGAACAATTTGTATTGGGGATGCCTTTGTGTTCAACAATTTGAATTTGTATGAACAATTTGTATGCCACATTTAAGCCACATTTATCATTTTCTCTAGGGTTTAGGGTTTTAGGGTTCAATTCAAAATAATTCAAAACATGGTGGAACCTTCCCATGGAGCCTTGTTATGTTACCTACAACCTAGAGAAATAATAATGGAAAAGGAAATATAGAGATATGAAGTTTTTATGCCAAAAGCTTCAAAACCACTTCCTAGTCCATGAGCTACTAGATATGAAGATGCAGGGCTTTCTGCTCAATACACCTCCCAAATACCCACTATGCTTACAAACTTTGTCCAAATGAGTCCAAATTCGTCACACTTGTGTATCTTTGAGTTGCAAACAATATCTAGTCGGCCAAAATGTAATATATTGTTCAAATAACACAATTTTACAATTTTTATGCCAAAAGCTTCAATTTCCCTTAGTCCCTTTATTATTTGGGTGCCCTTTTTACTTAGTGTTACTCAGTTTTCCCCTCCGGGCCCACTTGTTTTACTCAGTCCTACTCAGTTTTGCCCTTCCGATAAACATTTCCTCACTTTTCCCCCTCTTAGTTCTACTCAGTTTTCCTAACTTGTACTCACTGGCTGATCTCTGATTGGTCGAGATGTATGTCACACGGATCTTGGTTGGTTGAAAGCTCAACAAACGCTTGCACCGTTCGATCATTTATGATCGGACGGCCTGTATCTCTCTCTCTACCACGATGGACGCATACGGAGACAAGATCAGATCACATACCTACCAACCCTGCCAGTCGCATATTCCTCTCTCCTATTTCCTCTCTTACTCCGGCGGTCGCGGCGGCGCAGATCTAACCGTGCGTGCGGCGGCGCGATCTAACCGTGCGTGCGGGGCGTTGGGCGGCGCTGGATCTAACCGTGCGTGCGGCGGGCGCGCATCTAACTGCGTGCGGCCGTGGATCTAAGAGTGCCGGTGAGGATCTAACCGTCGAAATAGTTGAAATGTCTCTCTCTGTCTCACTTTCGATTCTATTCTCAGATCTGTTGAATGATGAAGAACACCAAGACGGCGGCCGTGCCGACAGTGGTCATCGATGCCACGAACATTGAAGCCATCGCCTACAACATCGCTTCGACGGCGCAGACCCAGCCTTCAATGTCGGAGCCTGTTGATGTCTCACTTCCGATGCCGAGAGTGCGAATCGATGCCAAGACAATTGAAGCCATCGTCTGCAACCGCGCTGCAAAGCCGCCGATCCAGCCCTCCGCAGATCCGTCGCTGATGAAGTACACCAAGACAGCGGCGGTTCCGACAATGATCATCGATGCCACGAACATTGAAGCCATCGCCGATAACATCTTTTCAACGACGAATGGCGCAGATGACCACCCCTCAGCCGCCCGTCGTCCCGGCCTTTCTTGCCCATCGCTGCGCGGCCGTGTTCGACGCTGCAAATTGGGATAAATTATGATAAATTTGTATTTTTCAATTTCCAATTGGGATAAAATTGTTCGAACTACTACCTCCGTCTCAAAAAAAGCTTCTCCACGTTCTTGATGTGTCCATGTACATCCGTATGTATGATTTGAATTCTATCCCAACTTGATTGGGAAGATATTGATATGTATTTGATCCGGAGGCTGGTACATGCTTTCACTTTTGGGATCCCTTCACTTTTATAAAATGTTCATGCATGCTAAAATTATCGTGCGCATTACTTAGCACAAGTAGGAAATTGTACACCAAAATACAGTGCTTAGAGCCACAACAAAATACAGTGGTTAGAGCCATCTACTGAATAACAATTCTATACTAAATCGTCTACCAGAACCACATAACTGCTAGGACAGGGATGACACCTAATAAAACTGCACAGATGAATCTACTTTTCTCCTCTCCCATCACTTTAAGTTCATGTTCTAGATTTTCTACCACTTGATCAAATACGGCAAGATCTGTCTCAACTCTCAACTTCTCCTTGCGAATAAGCTCTGAATTCTTCTTTTCTTCCTCCACAATACGCTTCAGCTCGAATATCATCAGGTTTTTACGGGCCAATTCATCACCTAAATTGGCCACCTTCTCCTCCAAATCCATCCTCTGGCTACACCACTGGGTTGATTCATCTTGGTATGCAATGTACCATGGATCATCGGCTTGCCTGGCTAACTGTAACAATAATGGAAAAAAGAACAACTGAAATCACTCCAACAGGCCATGGCGGAACTTCAAATTCAACGGTAGTACAGAGAGCTGAAGCTAGATACCTGCACTTCCGACGAGGTAGGAGAAGTAGAACGTGGCCACAACATGATCGAATCCCCACCCTCGCCGGTGTACCCGCTACGACCAGACATTGAGGACTATTTCGTACCTGCAAACTCCAATAAATTATGGGAACCGAATCGATTAGGGGCGGGGGAGGCAGAAGCGGAGGTCTTACCAAGCTATACCAATTGGTGCGCGGAACAAATCCCGGTCGTCGTGGGCGGCGGATCTGCTTGCGGCGGACTTTCCTGCGGTGGGTACAATGCGTGCGGACGAAAGAAGTGTTGGAGCCGTGGTTGACGTGCAGCGCCTGTAATATCCCAGGTTTAGAGGCAACAAAATGAGAGAACACCAAAGTGTGCATTGCATTCATGCATAGAAAATCCGGGGGATTTTCGCGCTTTCAAATAAAACTTACCACAAACTCAAGTTTCACTTGACTTGCTGGAATTGAAGTAGATCATCAAGTCAAGCGCTATAAACTTCACTGTGATCTTTGCTAAACCCTTATTTTGGGTAGACATAATTTGATCCATAGGTTGGATCAAAAAGGAACTAGAACTATTACACAACACTTAAAAGTTAGCAACTACCTTTGTGTGTAATTTAATTCACTTATAAATAAGGTAAATCACAGGGTCTAAAGTGCATAAAAGCCACACATTCTTATTTAAATCATAACTTATTAAGTATATGGAATATCATAAAACTAAATCCATTTACATTACGAATTATAGTTCAAACTATTTGAATAAAACTAACTATGAGTATTTTGAAACTCATATGATCATGCCTAGATGAATTCAAACACCAACTATCCAAAATTGAGAAATAACCCTCAAACTTAACCTTTTTACCAATATTATAATGTAAATCCAATCAAAGTTGGTATGATGACTCATCCACAATAATAAAACCATCCACATGATATTTAGTAGCAAATGCCACTTGGCTATCCAAAAATAAATCATATGAGAGGATAATCTCTATGCCATGTGGGATGAAAATATCTACATGACTTGCTTCCCAAGCTATGCCACCTCATGCTCCAAGGATTGCTATGGATGAGAGCATGACAACCAAGCACCTTACTCATCCCACCAAAACAAGAGTCACCACCTAGGTGTCATGATACTAGAGCTTGCCCAAGCCTATAAATAGAGCCACACCCTTCATCCATTTGCTCATCAAGTACCATCATACATGGGAACAAACACATAGAGCCACTCCATGTGAATTAGCTAGAATCGAGATGAAGAAGCTAGGAGGTGGAGGCATACCACAAGATGCAGGTTTATTCAGATTTCCTGAAGAACAAGCTACAGAAGATACCAAGGTAGAATACCTAGGCAAACCATATATGTAGAGGATCATATCATCATCTCTTGAGTAGGACCTTAGGATATTCCAAGACATTGAGAAGTGAGAGAAGTTATAATACTAACCCTAGCCATGTTCATACAAACATATTAGAGAAGTACTAATTCTAGATGTTCAAGTCAATATTTAATCTTGAAGGTGAGAACCCTATTCCAATAGCAATACCTTAGGAAACTAATTCCATAATCATCACAACTTAGTATTAATTATAAACCCTAAGAATCTAGGATGAGTGTGATAAGAGGAATATTAAAGAGGGATTAGTGAGGACTGAGTGGATCTTGTCTAATGCATGATCATAACTTGTAGATATAGATGATAAGTTAAATCATATGATTAATAGATATCATCTATCACATAAAATAATAAGTATATCACTAGTAGTTAACCCCAAACCAATCCTCATGCCTTGTATGGAGGAGTAATGTCATTAAACCTAAACCTTGTTTATCCAAACATTAGAGTAACCCTAGCTAGCCAATAAAACATAAACAAAGCTTATGTTCATATCTTAATTCTTGGTTGTGTATCAATTGGGTGATCACCACTAAAACCCTAGATCACTTTTAAATTTCAATCCAAGTATCACTTTGGATTATAAGTAGAACCCTGCCATGCCTCATGCCTATTTATACTTCAAATAAGTGAAGCATCACTAAAACCCTAAACCCTTTCACATAGGATCATCATCCACATAAAATCATAAACTCAACCCATTCTTATTACCACTTACTTTAAACCCTAGCCTTAACTAAATTATATGTGAGTAATCATTATGGTTAAGCAATAGAAAAATATAACATATTCACCATGCACATGTTCTAAAATTTAAAGCATTTAAACAGATTTGATTTATAAATTTCAAAGTAATTGAGTTGAACCCTAAAATTCATATCTATTTGCATTTTTAACTTGTGCCTCCCAACAACACAAATTTAATCAATTACTAAATGTTTATTTAAAAACAAAACAATGCAGTAAGCATCATTATCAAATTATACTAGTGTTCAAATAATTTAGAACCTGCAGAACAAAATAGAATTCAAATTTGAATTCAAATAGTAAATAGAAAGTAGAAAATAAAAACAAAAATTTAAAAGAGAAAAGAGAGGGAAAGACTTACCTGGCTTGGCAGCCGAAGCAGGCCGTGCAGCCCACCAAACCAGCCCAGCAAAGGACCAGGAGCAGCCCAGCCCAAGCCAAATACCGAATCGGTGGCTTTAAAAATCGTGCGAGAATAAAACACGTCGTCGTCCTCGTCTCCGTGCTCGACAGCGCGGAGGAGCCAGTAGGCCACGATCTCGTCGATGATAAGCTTGCCCCGGACGTCGCCAGACATCTCAGAACCGCGCCCAACTAGAATCGCGTCCGAGCCTATCCGCGGACGAGAAGATCTTTACCAAGCAGAAGTTTCCAGAGACCGCCACCTCCCGACCATGGCCGTCGCCGTGTCAAGGCCACATGGCTTCCCTTGGCCTATAAATGGGTGGAGGGCATCGCCGTGCACGCCTTGATCGCCTCCACCACTTCAAACCTTCTCAGACACTCCCTATATCCCAAATTCGTCCACTCTCTGTCGCCGGAGTCGAAGACGAAGCCGACGGAGGAGGCCACCCCAGCCTCCGGCGGTGGTCCAGGAGGAGCGCCTGGACTCAAGGAGCATCTGGGAGGAGCCCAGCATCCAGGGGAGCCGTGTGGAGGATCGGTTTCATCGTTCCCTTCCGCAGTAGTTCGTCGGGAGATCGCCAATCGCCGTCGTCTCCATCGACCATCGCCGGAGCCGACCACGCCATCATCTTCAGGGTGAGCATACGCCTCTTTAGAGCTAGATCTCGCATCCTAGAACCTCCTGTAGCCTCCGATTCGAATCTCGCCGGAGTAACACCGCCGCGGGACATGATTTCCGACGAAGCTCCGGTGACCTATAGCTTGTTCCACCACCACCATAGTGTTCCCCATCTTCTTCTCGTTCGATTGATACCAACCGCGCATCCGGGGGTGCCCTGTAGCGGCGGCGCCGTCCTCGTCTGACCGCCGGCGTCAAGCCGCCGGTAGGGATGACGTGGCCGTGGGCTCCCCGCACATGTTTGACTTGGTCGTTGCCCTCGTGGCAGGTGACCTGGACCAGGTCCCACCTGTCGGTCCCTAGGGTTAGATCCAGGCCGGTACATTTAGTATTTGTTGTTTAATTTAAAAACCAGTAAATTGCTGAAACTTTGTAAAACCATATAAAATTCATTTCAACTCAGAAAAATATGAATAATATATCAAAATGCTCACAAAAATAAACTCTATTCAAATAAAATATAAAACAAAAATGTGTGTCAAAATAAAAATTCACTTATTTTTAACCTTATTAATTATGCCATTTCATTTATTTAAAATACAATTTGAATTCAATAATTAGTGAAGTTTCAAAATTAAATTTTAACTATTCAGTAACTAAGTAAAATGTTAAGATCCATTTTATTTATCATATTTACATTTACTTAATTATTAGTGGTAAATCATAAACCCTAATTTGCAAATTACCATTTACCATTTTCTTTAAATAGTAAAACCTCAAGAAAATATTATAAGCCAATATTATTTTGGTAAATCAAAACTTATTTACTTAAACATCTTTAGTTAACAAGTTAATTATTTTAAACCCTAATAACAATTATTAAACCCTGATTCTTAATTAAACCAACATAGGAGTACTCTAATTATTAAATCTTGTGAAGATTAATAAAATATTAAACCATCACTAATTTTGATTCAAAGTAATTAGTAACTACAACTCTATTATCAATTATCATTTTAGGAGTTATACCATAATTTAGAAACTCTAGCTTCAATTTAAGTAAGACTTTGATCCCATTATTTCATGTGATCATTCCACCTTAGAAACAATGCTAAAACCCTAGTGCTTATCACATGTGATCATGTGAATTATCCCTTGCATAGAGAACCTTATTATGTGACCAACAAATACAAGTCATGATCCACTAACATAACACCAATTCACATAAGATTATCATTCCATGTTTCTATTTCAATTTAAAACCTATTGGATTCACTAGTATCACCTAGGTATAAACCCTAACTTGTTAATTGGATTAGTACCATTAATCACCACTCCTATATACCATACCATTAGGATCAACCTCAACCATCATAATTTAGTAGAACCATAATGATAAACCCTAGTATCAACTTTGTGTAGCAAATCACATCACATGTTCCTATCCAACTAAACTCTACTTAGGAAATGATAAGCCACTTAGCTTAGAAACTATTAATGATTACTCAGTGAAGCAAATGAGAAACCATAGTAAACCCTAGTAGCTAATTTATAGAACCATCTTGATAACCATCCTTTGATATGATGCTTAGAAGAAACAATGGTAATAACCCTACCAATACTTGCTACAAATAAACCCATTCCACTTATAGAACCCAACTGATTTTATTAGAAAACTAAATGAACCCATTAGTAAACCCTAGAAGCCATAGCACCTATATATAGTAGTTCATATTCTTATTTTAACCTGTTCTTCAAAAGTTATTCTTTTGAAGTACAAATGTCAATCAAACCTTAGAAGCCCTAATCCTTCTTTGCTATACTCAATATTTCTTAAACAACATGTTCTTCAAAAGTTATTCTTTTGAAGTATAGTATAAGTAATCATCAACCATGTCCTGTAGAACTTAAAATTGACAACTGTTCTTTATATATTGTTCCACCACTATTCTTTATGTGTATGATTGTTATGATGTCTTATATCACTTGGTTATGCTAATATAACCAAACCCTAATAAGAACCTTGTTTGAGAACCATTCTAAAAGTGCAACCAACCCTAAAGAAATCTTTACAACTCATACATCCTAAATCATCGAGATTAGGTTACGCTCGGGACGATTGCATCTCATACTATGCATTATAGCATCTTTGCCAATTCTTTAAACATTGTCCTTACCGGACGATGATGGTATTTCAGCATTTGGAGTTCTCACGTATCGAAGCTTTTGCCTGCATAATCTTGCAGTCAAGAAAGGCAAGTTCATCGCTTGCTCATGTCATTTGATTATTTTTATCAAATTATATGCAAAGTACTATACTTATCACTCATGCATTGAAAAGCAAAGTATTATTTTACAATTATGAATATGACTATGTGGTGGGCAATGGAACCATGGTATGTGTTGATATGGTGGAGGTTCCATTGCAATGGGTTATATCACCCTAGGATTAATTACCAATGCCGTCCAGTGATTCTAGCGCCGTACAAACCGCGTTGACCATGAGATCTATAATGGCTCTGGGGAAGCCAGCCGTATCTTTTCCCTTCTGCACGCCAACGGATCGGAGAGCCGGTGGGGTGTTGGAGGCACTGCCGCAATAGGTTGGGATATCCTTTTAAATCCCCATCCATTAGTGATGATAAGCTCTACGATCTATGAGGGATTGTCCGGAGTACACCATGAGTAAAGCCGTATTATCGGGGAAGTCTACTGGAGGTGTACGGTTGGACAAAAGGGTGGGTTTGCAGTGAGAAGGCGGTGTGGGCTTGGATCTTTATACCTGGCCTCACACCAAAGGAAGTGTGAACGGGGGCAAGTCCCTGCGGATGGCAAAAAGGGTGAGATCTCTTGTGGGAAAAGTAACGCACCTCTGCAGAGTGTATCAAATTGTGGCTGTCACTCCTTGTTCCGGAAGGAACTGCGAACGCGGCAGAAAGGAACTCCATGAAGTTCTAGTCAACCTGTGAAGACTGACGGGCATAGTTTTCAGAATAAAATAAACCTTTTGAAGAAATGTTTATGAAAACTTGCATTGGCCTATGACTTTCTGGTCTATGGCTGTAGCTAGTGCATGATACACCTATTTCCTAATATGAACTTGCTGAGTACGCTCGTACTCATTCTATCTCGTTTGAACCCCCTTCTTAGATCAATGCACCGAAGGAGAAACTACCGTGGAACTCGAAGACAAAGGAGTCAACTGCAACAAGATGAAGAATTCAATCAAAGAAGTCAATGGAGTCAACTTCTGCATCAGCTAAAATGAAAACCTAGACTAGTAATAGAAGGGAACCTTTCCCTAATCATAGCACCTAAGTAGCTAGATTTCCATAGCAAGCCAATTAGATCTTAAACTTGAGTTAGCAATAGGATAGACTACGAGTCGTTCTTCTGGAGCTTTATTTGAAGTTTTACCTCACTGTAAAGTAGGAGGTTGTGTTGATCTTATGTAAACAACTCGTGTGTACTTCTATAGACATACCTTGGACTCGCATATGTTTCTGTTGTACCACTCTGAGAGATGTAATATGAGTGGAACGGTGTTTCACTTGTGTTATGTCAACGACTTGTGTACTACACCATGCAGTGGTACGCGGGGTCCCCACAGCTGGTATCAGAGCAAATGCTTTGACCCTAGGATTAAAACCCTTTAAAGGAGACCTATAGGTTTGGTAGTGTCTATAGGAAGTTGTCTTAGTTAAACCAACTATTATTTTGACTTGAGATGGGTATTCACTTGAGAATAATCCTGACACACTTGAGTCAATCTTTCTTATCTATATTTCTTAAATAAGGTTAGTTAGTTATCTTGCTTCATTCCAAATAACTAGAACCCCATTGAAGCATAAGATAATGGGTGGTAGTAGACCACCGTTGGTATACAACACATGGTAGTCCAAAGAGAGGATACAACCATATGGAAGATATCCTATTGGAAGAAGTATACCAATGCATGTATGGTTAAGTAAGAGTCATTTAAACTGTCAAATGACTGATGTTAAGTAAGGGAAACAAGTTATATAAGGTAGTATATGTCTATGATGAGTCAATCATAGGAGGTAAGGAAGAGTGATAAGAGTTATACAACTCTACTTTTCATGGTAAAGTTGGTAATCATATATGATTCACTTGAGAATCATGATGTGAGGGAGTAGAACATCATAAGTAAGTTAACAGAAGTATGGTGAGGAGTAGGATTTAAGGAATAGTTCGAAAGCTTAGGCCTTAAAATCCTAATAACTATACCAAGTATGCTGGAACCATAGTCCTTAGTTTAAAGAAGGCTTAGTGAGAGCATGTCACATAGAGAAATCATAGAGTTATAGGTGGTATATTCTAAACAACCATATGTTTAGAGTAGACATGTTAGAACTAATT
This sequence comes from Lolium multiflorum, assembly GCA_030979885.1. NCBI lineage: Eukaryota > Viridiplantae > Streptophyta > Magnoliopsida > Poales > Poaceae > Lolium > Lolium multiflorum. The sequence goes on from CM061750.1 coordinate 293,328,338, forward strand.
GTACTATAGGAAGTAGTCCTCAATAGCACATATATATGGAATACTATTTTGTTATTACTTCCAAAGAAAACTAGGTTAACTTCAACTATACCAGGCCAATTTGTTTCAAGTTGTCTCATTGCAAATGTGCAATTGAGATAAATGTTGAGACAAATAGTAGAACTTCACGTATTTGTGCTAAGTATCACAACCTAAACCTATCTTATGTGGTGTTATATACTACACATCTGAGCCTGATGTTTAGGGATGTCTTACCCAACTATTATATTCAGGCATATAATGATGTGTATTATAAGCACAAAGCTGGATTTTCTTGGATTTTATTGGATTTTCATTGATTGACTAGATCCATACATGAAGTTTGACTTTGATATGCAAATGCATGTTGCAATATCAAGCTCTTACTTGATGTTATAGGTCTAGAGGGTAAAGGTATTCGTGTGAGGAAGTGACGAATTTTGAAGATTTTGAAGATAAGATGAAGGTTCACTTGAAGAAGGAAGTAAAATTGTGGGAAGCAACCACAATACTCTAAAGGAAGGACTAATCAAAACTCACTTCTATCCTTAATCAAGGAGTACTTCAACATGGAAGTACCATGGAAGTGAGAAAAATAGTGAATATGGAGTAGTAGAAGTGGAGCCGTATTCACTATGGAAGAAGGGAATGCAAGTGAAGTCACTTATAATACTATTTTCATAGTGTCAACAAGTGGTTATCTTGCAAAACAAACCCTAGAAGAAGGAAAATAGACAAGTGAAGTCGTAGCTGGTATAATAAGACCGCAGCTGATATAGGATAATCATGAAGAGAAAGTATGTGAAGTGAGGTACATCTTAACTAAAACTATGTAAGTAGCCACAGCTGGTACGTAGATATTGACTAGAACCATAACATAGCCACAACTGGTATCCAATAAGCCATATCTGGTATTAGGTAGTCTGCAGCTGGTACCAGATAGCCACAGCCTGAACATTTCTTTACCTAAAAGAAAGAGGGATTCCGCAGCTAGTATTTCACAGCTGGTATCTCGTAGCTGGTAAATTTTTTTAATTGGAGGATTCATAATGGATACCCACAACTGAGTGGATACACCACAAAGAATTCTTCGTGAGACTCTAGAAAAGTATAAACTACAAGTTAGACCAAGACTAATCTTCTAACCTTGGAGTTTAATGATTAGAAGAAAGGAAGTTTGAAGATCATTAGTAAACTCCAAGGGGGAGAGGAAAGCTGAAGGAGAAGTATTAAGATATTATTTGGAGTATGAAAGACGAATAAGAAGGTCTGAACTGAGAGGAAGTCCAATCTTCTTTTTATAAGGTTGTTGGGATGTATCCATACCAAGGTACTCTCAAGAGGTTGTCAGACCAGAAGCCGAGGTTTATATATCGAAGAAGTAAGGGTTAGACCTAAACTTAAGTGGGTAATTGTAATTACTCAAAACCAAGAGAACTTAAGTAAGTATTAAAAAAATGAAGTTGGATGGTATCCGAGGACAATCAAAGCCTAAGAAATAAAAGACCGAAGGGTTTGACCATACCAAAACTGATGATTATTAGAAAGATTCCTTTCATGGAACCTAAATAACCCAAAAGGAAGATAACTAGCTTCAAACTAGAAGCCATGATTGGATGGACTAAATGAGTCTAATCCATTCGTAGGACTAAACAACCAGGACCATGCCTATCGTAATACCTTACCAAGTACCATTACTTTCGTTATGGTAGTAAGGGAAAACAATACCCTACCTTAAATAAATCTTTTAAAATTAAGGTTTGAGTATCGCAGCTGGTAAATCGTAGTGCCATATTACACCGCAGCTGGATTACCGCAGCTGGTAGAACCAAGCTTTGAGTACCCAAATAGGAAGATGTCACCACAACCATTGGTAAAGTCCATTAAAACAATAAGATGTCCCAATCCAAGAATATTTGGAGAGTAAGCCTATAAGCTTAGAGTGTTGGAAGAAATCATAGAATAGAAGAAAGTATCAGTGCCAGACATCAGAGGACTACATGAAGGATCTGGACAAGGGATATATCCAACTATATCTAATGATATCACCATGGACTTTGAAAGTATGGTGATGTGTTCAAGTCTGTTCCACATTCCGAAACCTGAGAGCATTCGAACTTCGGGACGAAGTTCTGTTTAAGGGGGAGAGGCTGTAATATCCCAGGTTTAGAGGCAACAAAATGAGAGAACACCAAAGTGTGCATTGCATTCATGCATAGAAAATCCGGGGATTTTCGCGCTTTCAAATAAAACTTACCACAGTCACTGAAGTTTCACTTGACTTGCTGGAATTGAAGTAGATCATCAAGTCAAGCGCTATAAACTTCACTGTGATCTTTGCTAAACCCTTATTTTGGGTAGACATAATTTGATCCATAGGTTGGATCAAAAAGGAACTAGAACTATTACACAACACTTAAAAGTTAGCAACTACCTTTGTGTGTAATTTAATTCACTTATAAATAAGGTAAATCACAGGGTCTAAAGTGCATAAAAGCCACACATTCTTATTTAAATCATAACTTATTAAGTATATGGAATATCATAAAACTAAATCCATTTACATTACGAATTATAGTTCAAACTATTTGAATAAAACTAACTATGAGTATTTTGAAACTCATATGATCATGCCTAGATGAATTCAAACACCAACTATCCAAAATTGAGAAATAACCCTCAAACTTAACCTTTTTACCAATATTATAATGTAAATCCAATCAAAGTTGGTATGATGACTCATCCACAATAATAAAACCATCCACATGATATTTAGTAGCAAATGCCACTTGGCTATCCAAAAATAAATCATATGAGAGGATAATCTCTATGCCATGTGGGATGAAAATATCTACATGACTTGCTTCCCAAGCTATGCCACCTCATGCTCCAAGGATTGCTATGGATGAGAGCATGACAACCAAGCACCTTACTCATCCCACCAAAACAAGAGTCACCACCTAGGTGTCATGATACTAGAGCTTGCCCAAGCCTATAAATAGAGCCACACCCTTCATCCATTTGCTCATCAAGTACCATCATACATGGGAACAAACACATAGAGCCACTCCATGTGAATTAGCTAGAATCAAGATGAAGAAGCTAGGAGGTGGAGGCATACCACAAGATGCAGGTTTATTCAGATTTCCTGAAGAACAAGCTACAGAAGATACCAAGGTAGAATTCCTAGGCAAACCATATATGTAGAGGATCATATCATCATCTCTTGAGTAGGACCTTAGGATATTCCAAGACATTGAGAAGTGAGAGAAGTTATAATACTAACCATAGCCATGTTCATACAAGAATATTAGAGAAGTACTAATCCTAGATGTTCAAGTCAATATTTAATCTTGGAGGTGAGAACCCTATTCCAATAGCAATACCTTAGGAAACTAATTCCATAATCATCACAACTTAGTATTAATTATAAACCCTAAGAATCTAGGATGAGTGTGATAAGAGGAATATTAAAGAGGGATTAGTGAGGACTGAGTGGATCTTGTCTAATGCATGATCATAACTTGTAGACATAGATGATAAGTTAAATCATATGATTAATAGATATCATCTATCACATAAAATAATAAGTATATCACTAGTAGTTAACCCCAAACCAATCCTCATGCCTTGTATGGAGGAGTAATGTCATTAAACCTAAACCTTGTTTATCCAAACATTAGAGTAACCCTAGCTAGCCAATAAAACATAATCAAAGCTTATGTTCATATCCTAATTCTTGGTTGTGTATCAATTGGGTGATCACCACTAAAACCCTAGATCACATTTAAATTTCAATCCAAGTATCACTTTGGATTATAAGTAGAACCCTGCCATGCCTCATGCCTATTTATACTTCAAATAAGTGAAGCATCACTAAAACCCTAAACCCTTTCACATAGGATCATCATCCACATAAAATCATAAACTCAACCCATTCTTATTACCACTTACTTTAAACCCTAGCCTTAACTAAATTATATGTGAGTAATCATTATGGTTAAGCAATAGAAAAATATAACATATTCACCATGCACATGTTCTAAAATTTAAAGCATTTAAACAGATTTGATTTATAAATTTCAAAGTAATTGAGTTGAACCCTAAAATTCATATCTATTTGCATTTTTAACTTGTGCCTCCCAACAACACAAATTTAATCAATTACTAAATGTTTATTTAAAAACAAAACAATGCAGTAAGCATCATTATCAAATTATACTAGTGTTCAAATAATTTAGAACCTGCAGAACAAAATAGAATTCAAATTTGAATTCAAATAGTAAATTCAAATAGAAAATAAAAAACAAAATTTAAAAGAGAAAAGAGAGGGAAAGACTTACCTGGCTTGGCAGCCGAAGCAGGCCGTGCAGCCCACCAAACCAGCCCAGCAAAGGACCAGGAGCAGCCCAGCCCAAGCCAAATACCGATTCGGTGGCTTTAAAAATCGTGCGAGAATAAAACACGTCGTCGTCCTCGTCTCCGTGCACGACAGCGCTGCAACGCCAGTAGGCCACGACCTCCTCGTCGATAAGCTTGCCCGGACGTCGCCAGACCTCTCAGAACCGCGCCCAACTCGAATCGCGTCCGAGCTTATCCGCGGACGAGAAGATCTTTACCAAGCAGAAGTTTCCAGAGACCGCCACCTCCCGACCATGGCCGTCGCCGTGTCGAGGCCACAGGGCTTCCCTTGGCCTATAAATAGGTGGAGGGCATCGCCGTGCACGCCTTGATCGCCTCCACCACTTCAAACCTTCTCAGACACTCCCTATATCCCAAATTCGTCCACTCTCTGTCGCCGGAGTCGAAGACGAAGCCGACGGAGGAGGCCACCCCAGCCTCCGGCGTGTGGTCCAGGAGGAGCGCCTGGACTCAAGGAGCATCTGGGAGGAGCCCAGCATCCAGGGGAGCCGTGTGGAGGATCGATTTCATCGTTCCCTTCCGCAGTAGTTCGTCGGGAGATCGCCAATCGCCGTCGTCTCCGTCGACCATCGCCGGAGCCGACCACACCATCATCTTCAGGGTGAGCATACGCCTCTTTAGAGCTAGATCTCGCATCCTAGAACCTCCTGTAGCCTCCGATTCGAATCTCGCCGGAGTAACACCGCCGCGGGACATGATTTCCGACGAAGCTCCGGTGACCTATAGCTTGTTCCACCACCACCATAGTGTTCCCCATCTTCTTCTCGTTCGATTGATACCAACCGCGCATCCGGGGGTGCCTTGTAGCGGCGGCGCCGTCTTCGTCTGACCGCCGGCGTCAAGCCGCCGGTAGAGATGACGTGGCCGTGGGCTCCCCGCACATGTTTGACTTGGTCGTTGCCCTCGTGGCAGGTGACCTGGACCAGGTCCCACCTGTCGGTCCCTAGGGTTAGATCCAGGCCGGTACATTTAGTATTTGTTGTTTAATTTAAAAACCAGTAAATTGCTGAAACTTTGTAAAACCATATAAAATTCATTTCAACTCAGAAAAATATGAATAATATATCAAAATGCTCACAAAAATAAACTCTATTCAAATAAAATATAAAACAAAAATGTGTGTCAAAATAAAAATTCACTTATTTTTAACCTTATTAATTATGCCATTTCATTTATTTAAAATACAATTTGAATTCAATAATTAGTGAAGTTTCAAAATTAAATTTTAACTATTCAGTAACTAAGTAAAATGTTAAGATCAATTTTATTTATCATATTTACATTTACTTAATTATTAGTGGTAAATCATAAACCCTAATTTGCAAATTACCATTTACCATTTTCTTTAAATAGTAAAACCTCAAGAAAATATTATAAGCCAATATTATTTTGGTAAATCAAAACTTATTTACTTAAACATCTTTAGTTAACAAGTTAATTATTTTAAACCCTAATAACAATTATTAAACCCTGATTCTTAATTAAACCAAAATAGGAGTACTCTAATTATTAAATCTTGTGAAGATTAATAAAATATCAAACCATCACTAATTTTGATTCAAAGTAATTAGTAACTACAACTCTATTATCAATTATCATTTTAGGAGTTATACCATAATTTAGAAACTCTAGTTTCAATTTAAGTAAGACCTTGATCCCATTATTTCATGTGATCATTCCACCTTAGAAGCAACTCTAAAACCCTAGTTGCTTATCACATGTGATCATGTGAATTCTCCCTTGCATAGAGAACCTTATTATGTGACCAACAAATACAAGTCATGATCCACTAACATAACACCAATTCACATAAGATTATCATTCCATGTTTCTATTTCAATTTAAAACCTATTGGATTCACTAATATCACCTAGGTATAAACCCTAACTTGTTAATTGGATTAGTACCATTAATCACCACTCCTATATACCATACCATTAGGATCAACCTCAACCATCATAATTTAGTAGAACCATAATGATAAACCCTAGTATCAACTTTGTGTAGCAAATCACATCACATGTTCCTATCCAACTAAACCCTACTTAGGAAATGATAAGCCACTTAGCTTAGAAACTATTAGTGATTACTCAGTGAAGCAAATGAGAAACCATAGTAAACCCTAGTAGCTAATTTATAGAACCATCTTGATAACCATCCTTTGATATGATGCTTAGAAGAAACAATGGTAATAACCCTACCAATACTTGCTACAAATAAACCCATTCCACTTATAGAACCCAACTGATTTTATTAGAAAACTAAATGAACCCATTAGTAAACCCTAGAAGCCATAGCACCTATATATAGTAGTTCATATTCTTATTTTAACCTGTTCTTCAAAAGTTATTCTTTTGAAGTACAAATGTCAATCAAACCTTAGAAGCCCTAATCCTTCTTTGAAATACTCAATATTTCTTAAACAACATGTTCTTCAAAAGTTATTCTTTTGAAGTATAGTATAAGTAATCATCAACCATGTCCTGTAGAACTTAAAATTGACAACTGTTCTTTATATATTGTTCCACCACTATTCTTTATGTGTATGATTGTTATGATGTCTTATATCACTTGGTTATGATGCTAATATAACCAAACCCTAATAAGAACCTTGTTTGAGAACCATTCTAAAAGTGCAACCAACCCTAAAGAAATCTTTACAACTCATACATCCTAAATCATCGAGATTAGGTTACGCTCGGGACGATTGCATCTCATACTATGCATTATAGCATCTTTGCCAATTCTTTAAACATTGTCCTTACCGGACGATGATGGTATTTCAGCATTTGGAGTTCTCACGTATCGAAGCTTTTGCCTGCATAATCTTGCAGTCAAGAAAGGCAAGTTCATCGCTTGCTCATGTCATTTGATTATTTTTATCAAATTATATGCAAAGTACTATACTTATCACTCATGCATTGAAAAGCAAAGTATTATTTTACAATTATGAATATGACTATGTGGTGGGCAATGGAACCATGGTATGTGTTGATATGGTGGAGGTTCCATTGCAATGGGTTATATCACCCTAGGATTAATTACCAATGCCGTCCAGTGATTCTAGCGCCGTACAAACCGCGTTGACCATGAGATCTATAATGGCTCTGGGGAAGCCAGCCGTATCTTTTCCCTTCTGCACGCCAACGGATCGGAGAGCCGGTGGGGTGTTGGAGGCACTGCCGCAATAGGTTGGGATATCCTTTTAAATCCCCATCCATTAGTGATGATAAGCTCTACGATCTATGAGGGATTGTCCGGAGTACACCATGAGTAAAGCCGTATTATCGGGGGAAGTCTACTGGAGGTGTACGGTTGGACAAAAGGGTGGGTTTGCAGTCGCGGAGAAGGCGGTGTGGGCTTGGATCTTTATACCTGGCCTCACACCAAAGGAAGTGTGAACGGGGGCAAGTCCCTGCGGATGGCAAAAAGGGTGAGATCTCTTGTGGGAAAAGTAACGCACCTCTGCAGAGTGTATCAAATTGTGGCTGTCACTCCTTGTTCCGGGAAGGGAACTGCGAACGCGGGCAGAAAGGAACTCCATGAAGTTCTAGTCAACTGTGAAGACTGACGGGCATAGTTTTCATAATAAAATAAACCTTTTGAAGAAATGTTTATGAAAACTTGCATTGGCCTATGACTTTCTGGTCTATGGCTGTAGCTAGTGCATGATACACCTATTTCCTAATATGAACTTGCTGAGTACGCTCGTACTCATTCTATCTCGTTTGAACCCCCTTCTTAGATCAATGCACCGAAGGAGGAACTACCGTGGAACTCGAAGACAAAGGAGTCAACTGCAACAAGATGAAGAATTCAATCAAAGAAGTCAATGGAGTCAACTTCTGCATCAGCTAAAATGAAAACCTAGACTAGTAATAGAAGGGAACCTTTCCCTAATCATAGCACCTAAGTAGCTAGATTTCCATAGCAAGCCAATTAGCTCTTAAACTTGAGTTAGCAATAAGATAGACTACGAGTCGTTCTTCTGGAGCTTTATTTGAAGTTTTACCTCACTGTAAAGTAGGAGGTTGTGTTGATCTTATGTAAACAACTCGTGTGTACTTCTATAGACATACCTTGGACTCGCATATGTTTCTGTTGTACCACTCTGAGAGATGTAATATGAGTGGAACGGTGTTTCACTTGTGTTATGTCAACGACTTGTGTACTACACCATGCAGTGGTACGCGGGGTCACCAAAGCGCCGCAGTCGTCCGACGCCGCCGGGGGACAGAGCCGGCGGCGCGACGAGGCGCCGGCGATGGCTGCTCCGTCCGACGGTGGGGAACGAGCTGCCAGCGGTTCTCCGGTCTAGCTTAAGAATAATTAATTAGCGAACTTGTTGCTTCTCTCTATGATATTCTCTAAAGACATATATCAGAGCGGCAATATGTGAGTTTTCCTGAAAAATAGACGACCCCACTGGTCATTGGCTGCGCAGCCCCACAGAGCGGCAATATATGATTTTTTCTCTAAATAAATAGACGACCCCACGGTCATTGGCTGCGGCAGCCCACAGAGCGGCAATATATGTCTTTTCCTGAAAAATAGACGACCCCACTGGTCATTGGCTGCGGAGGCCCCACGAGCGGCAATATATGTGAGTTTTCCTGAAAAATAGACGACCCCACGGTCATTGGCTGCGGAGGCACCACAGCGGCAATATATGAGTTTTCCTGAAAAATATACGACCCCACTGGTCATTGGCTGCGGCAGCCCCATAGAGCGGCCCCATTTGTCATTGGAAGCACCGCGTATAAAATCAGAATAAAACGGCCCACACGTCAGCGATAGATGGATGGCTGCTCCGACGTGTCTCCTGACCCTACCCGTCAGGGAGGAGCTGCCCCTGTGCGGCCCCACCGGGTCGACTAACGGTCAAGGTCTCTGACCGACGGCTACCGGCCGTTCCAGCACTTGTGCGTGTTTCAAACTAGAGGAGGGGAAAACTGAGGAAAAACTAAGGGGCTGGGGAAAACTGAGTACAACTAACGAACCAGGGGCACAAAAATAGAAATCCCTAAATCTTAATCCAATGGTTTCACTCAATAGCATCAACTACAAGGAGTAATCAACACTGGGAAAGTTTCCCCTATGAACTAGACAAGTATCAAACCGAAAATGTTACAGCGGGATGAAGTGGAGATGGCGGTGATGATGGTGCTGGTGGTGGAGATGATGATGATGATCCCGATGAAGTCCAGCTCGATGACAGTGACGATGGCAAAGATTTTCCCTCTCCGGGAAGGAATTTCCCCGATAGATTTCTGCCTGCCGGAGAGCTTTTCTCTCCGTGGTTTTCCACCCCGTAGCGGCGGCGGAATATTTCTCTGTTCTCTCCCCCTCTGTTTAGGGTTCTTGGGAGATGAAATACGGGAAGGCACAATGTCATAAGTGGGCCAGGGACACCACACCATGCCTAGGTGCAGCCAGGGGTGGCCCGTGCAGTTGTCGTGGGAGTTGGCAATCTCTGTGGTGTAACTTTTCTTCAGTTCCCCAAAAACGGCGCCAGAAAATCTTGATGGTGCTTGACCGTTGCGGAACCCCAAGAGGAAAGTATGATGAGCACAGTAGCAAGTTTTCCCTCAGTAAGAAACTAAGGTTTAATCGACCAGTAGGAGAAAGTATGATGAGCACAACAGCAAGTTTTCCCTCGGTAAGAAACTAAGGTTTTATCACCAGTAGACTATGCGTTCCTTCTTTCCCGACAAGGAAGAGGAAGCTCCCAAACATCATCTCCGTCGACTCCTCCAGATCGGCATATGCATGCAAACGGGCGGGAGGGTGAGGAACAAAATCGGCGAGATCAAGTTGGAATCATTTACCTCCGTCCATCGTGTTGCTTGCAGTAGATGATGATGTTGACGATGCCATCGAGATAACCTCCTTGCGGCCTCCAATCCCCACAGACGGTGCCAATTGACAAGGGATTAACTTGTCAATGCCTACAGATTGTAGACTTAGGATTTTGTAGAAAGTAGAGGGCAAGTAGATCTCGAAGGTCCAGCCGAAAAGGTGCTCAACTCTGAAATTATGGTGGTGTCTGGACAATAGATTCGATCCTTTTCTCTTCCCTCGACACTCCATTATATAGGAGGTGGAGCCGAGGCTTTTCGTGTCGTGTAAGTTCCAAACTGCGAGAGGCATATTGGGCCTTTCCTATTTTGCCACATTATTCCTAATACAACTCTACTTTCCTTATCCGAAGTTCTCTGGGCTTCTGGGCCTTCAAAGCTCGGGTTTGTGGGCTTCACGTCCTCTCCAGATAACCCAGGCGTCTTATTCGGCATGCCTACTCGGCATACCTATGTGAGGCGGGAAATACCCTCGCCCTTTACAGGATAGACCTAGTCCATGGTCGATTAAAGCGTTGGTCCATGGTAGGTGCTGAAGTCGTCGATGACGCCTCTTGTGGACGTTTGTGTCGTCCACCCTGCCTTGCACCAAAGTGGCAAGGACAAGGTGACAAGGTATCGACTTGTCAATGCCTACAAGTTGTAGACTAGGGTTTTCGTGGAAGCAGAGGGCAAGTAAATCTCGAGGGTTTCAGCCGGAAAAGTACTCGACTGCTAGAAAACTAGGGTTGTGTTGACAATGAAATCGATCCTTCGTCCCTCGACATATAGGAGGTGGAGCCGAGGGTTTCGTGATACACAAGTTACAAATTCCGGGAGACTCTTTGAGTTCGACCCGTAAAGTTACAAATCTCTTTATTCCTAATCTAGCTCTTCTTGCCATAGTCGATGCTTTAGTAGGCTTCTGGGCTTCGTATTCTTCGGGTTATGGGCCTTCAATAAACCCCGGGTACCATCTTCGGCAGGCCCATTGGGGATTCCTATGTCAGTATCCCCTGAGATTTTGCTTGAATCGAAGAGTCGAGTAAAATCTCCATCATTACAATTAAGACATGATTTCTTCGAGTCGCTTAAATAATTTTCATCATATATTGTACAGGGATAATGGTAGATGGGGCTGGTTCATCTGACGGATCATGTACCAGTTAACTGCTCTCGTGGCAATCCCGCAAAAACCTACTTCAAGGTCAAGTCCCTGGACTTGACCTCGGTATATTCGTGTAATTCGACATGTGCCGCTTAAGGTCTTACCATATGCCAAACTTCAGTCATATTTTATCGGGTACCTAACGCGTCTGTTAGGATTTTTCTTCGCATCTATTGATACGGAAAAAAGTAGCAGAGCGCATTCATGTGCGATACCACGCCACACAGGACGGATCTCAGGGTCTTACCTTCGTAAAGTATTACGGCATTCAGAGATTTAACCGCGGCTGAGGCGCTCTGAGAATATATTGTCGAGTGCCTTTTTCGGCTGTTGGAATAGCACATTTATTCGAGTCATATGATGACTTTTTATCTTGACCTCCCGATAGGAGTATATGAAGAGTTATATCATAACTCGAAATATACTCAATTTGACTCCTTTAGCTTCATAGGGTACGCGATCAGCGTTCCCGATGGGAGTAGCCCCCGAGGCTACAGCCAAGTGCTTGTACTTGGTTGTAGGCTCACCTTTTTACCATCTTGTTGCTATATTGTCAACTTTCCTATTTTTCCAGCTTTATCGGGTGCGCGACCAGCGCTCCGATGGGAGTAGCCCCCGAGGCTACAGTTGAGTATTTATACTTGACTGTAGGCTCATCTTTGTATTTTTTTGAATCAACTCCATATCAAACTTCCTATAAAAAGTATCCCCCGAGCATTTGAACAAAAACTCGTATTTGATCAAAGGCTCCCGAAGTTACTTTTGTCTGCATCACTAATACTTCTCTGTCGCTAAGTTTCGAAGGATTGGAGTCGAAATATCCCTTATAGTGACATCAGTGCTGACGATGGCCACGAACCTTCCATTGGGAAGGTGTGGGTTATGTTATGTCACTGACTCGTGGGTCCCAAATAATACTTCACTTGACACGTTACGCAAGTGGGGGACACACGTCCTCCGCTTTTTCTAGCACGCGCGCTGTGGCGTCTGTTTAGTTACCTCAGAGTAAAAAGACCTTTGTGCCCTGTAGACACGTGTAAAGCATAGAATCCATTTCCTTTCCATCTAACGGCGCGACGGATCAATTCTTTCCTATAAACCATCTTCTTCCCCCTTTCTCTTTTCCCTTCGCCGCGCCGTTCAAATCTCCTCTATCTCCTCCTTCGCCATTGCCAACCTCAAGCCCTGTACGCTCGCGCCACCAAGCACTCCTTTCCCTCACCAAAGATCACTCCATGCCTCCACGCTCGAGGCTAGCCAAACACACCGCTCCCAAAACCGATGTTGCCATGGAAGATCTAGAGATCTTGATGACGCGTGAAGCACATGTCCATTGGGAACCCCAAGACGAAGGTGTGATGCGTACAACAGCAAGTTTTCTCTCAGTAAGAAACCAAGGTTATCGAACCAGTAGGAGATGAAGGCTACGTGAAGGTTGTTGGTGAAGGAGTGTAGTGCGGCGCAACACAAGGGATTCCGACGCCAACGTGGAACCTACACAACACAATCAAAATACTTTGCCCCAACTTAACAGTGAGGTTTTCAATCTCACCGGCTTGCTGTAAATAAAGGATTAAACGTATGGTGTGGAGAATGATGTTTGCTTGCAAAGAACAACAGAGAACAATGATTGCAGTAGGTTGTATTTCAGATGTAAAAGAATGGATCAGGGTCCACAGTCACTAGTGGTGTCTCTCCAATAAGATAAATAACATGTTGGGTGAACAAATTACGGTTGGGCAATTGACAAATAGAGAGGGCATAACAATGCACATACATATCATGATAACTACTATGAGTTTACTTAGGGCATTACGACAAAGAACATAGACCGCTATCCAACATGCATCTATGCCTAAAAGTCCACCTTCGGTTAGCATCCGCACCCCTTCCAGTATTAAGTTGCAAACAACAGACAATTGCATTAAGTACTGTGCGTAATGTAAACAACACAAATATCCTTAGACAAAGCATTGATGTTTTATCCCTAGTGGCAACATCACATCCATAAACTTAGAACTTTCTGTCACTGTCCCAGATTCAATGGAGGCATGGACCCACTATCGAGCATAAATACCCCCTCTTGGAGTTACAAGTATCAACTTGGCCAGAGCCTCTACTAGCAACGGAGAGCATGCAAGATCATAAACAACACATATATGATAGATCGATAATCAACTTGACATAGTATTCCATATTCATCGGATCCCAACAAACACAACATGTAGCATTACAAATAGATGATCTTGATCATGATAGGCAGCTCACAAGATCTAAACATGATGGCATAATAGGAGAAGACAACCATCTAGCTACTTTTATGGACCCATAGTCCAAGGATGAACTACTCACGCATCAGTCCGGAGGCGGGCATGGCGATGTACAGCCCTCCGGTGATGATTCCCCTCTCCGGCAGGGTGCCGGAGGCGATCTTCAGAACCCCCGAGATGGGGTTGACGGCGGTGGCGTCTCTAGAACTTTTCTCGTATCGTGGCTCTCGGTGATAGGGTTTTCGCGACGGAAGGATTATATAGGCCAAGGGGCAGAGTCGGGGACGCCCGAGGGGCCCACCCCATATGCGCGCCAGGGGTGGGGCCGCACCCCCTATGGTGTGGCCGCCTCGTGGCCCCTCTTCGTCTCCTCTTCGGTGTTCGGAAGACTCCGTGGAAAATAAGACCGTGGGCTTTTGTTTCGTCCACCGAGAATATTTCCTGTGTAGGATTTCTGAAACCAAAAACAGCAGAAAACAGGAACTAGCGCTTCGGCATCTTGTTAATAGGTTAGTACCGGAAAATGCATAAAATGATATATAGTGTATGTAAAACATGTGAGTATTGTCATAAAACTAGCATGGAACATAAGAAATTATAGATATGTTTGAGACGTATCAGATCTCCGGATGGGAGAGATCCAAACTCAGCAATCAGCACAAGAAGCTTGGCCTGATGCAGAAGAATGACTCCCTCATCTTCCCCGGCGATGAGAGCGCTCCGAAGCCTCGAATTGGATATCGGGCAACCTTCATCGACCATCTTATTCGCGGTCTCTCCACCCCCATCCTTGAATTTCTTCGTGGACTTCTGTTTGTTTACGGGATTCAGCTGCACCAGCTGACCCCAAACTCCATCCTTCACATCTCTCTTTTTATCACCCTCTGCGAATGCTTCCTCGGGACCCATCCCCATTGGGGCATGTGGAAGCGTATCTTCTATGTCCGGCGCAACAACTCCCGCAGCGTCGTCTACAATGTAGGTGGCGCTTGCATTTGCGTCCGACCCGACATATATTACTTTGATGTAAAATTCCCTGATTCCATCCAAGGATGGTGCAAGAGGTGGTTGTACACCAAAGACGAATCTGTCGGCAACCAGGAGTACGACATTGCTCCTTTTTACAGTGCCACGAAAATCATCACACGATTCGGGACGTCGAAGTCGCGAAGAAAAGCGGCTACCGACGCTCTGATGAAACGCATCCACCAGCTCCAGAACACCCACGGTGAAGAGTTGTCGGGTATTCAGATTACCTCTTACTTCCTTAGGATCAGGGTGAAGCCTCTGCAGGCTCGCAAAAACCCACTTTGGATGTATGCTGGCGAGGAAGACGTCGATCGCATTTCCAAGGACCTTGCTGTGAAGGACTTGGAAAAGCTTATTCGACGCTTTTCTTCACTAAGCAAGAAAGATGAGGTTCCAACCTCTTGTCGGGTGGAGCCATATAGCGGCAGCCACCCCCTTCCCAAGGTAAATGATATTTCCTTCAAGTTGCTCTTTTCTTTTTCGCTATTTTTTTTATATTTTATTTTTCGATATTCATTACTTTCTACCACCAAGTCCTGACTTCTCTTCCTCCCCTACCCGAAGGCGGAGAGGTAGAGGAATGAGCCGTTGTCCACGATGACCCGCCAGAATCTACTCATATCGAGAGTGAAGTCGCCGCATCAAACAGTTGCGGCTCCTCGAAAAGAGACGACTCGAGGCTTCGAATCAGTGCGCTCTCCTCCTTCCGCTGTTTCTCCAAAGAACAAAAGGAAAAGGGGTGAAGTCGAAGATTCCGGCACCTCCAAACCCAGTGGGTCACCTGTCGAGGAAACTTCCCTTGAGGAGGAGGGTGGCTTCTGTCCTTACGACGATGCTATCATTAGCTCGTAAGTTACGATGTTTATTATGTTTGCATATTTCTTGTGAATATTCTCACGTTTCTTTCTTGACAGCGGCAAACAAGAAGAAGAACCCGTTGCTAATGTGACGGCTCCAACGAGTATGTCGAATACCTTGGTTCTTTCTGAAGCACGCCGTGCTGCTGAGGAACCTTCGTCTCCTCGCCAGCAAGATGTGGAATATCGACTCTATCGCCACCCCAGCTCCTTCGCCGAAAAGACCAAGGATTGAACTTGGCGAGAGCTACGACTGTTTGGCTGGAAGCTCAACGACTCCTCCCTTGGATGACCTAAGTACTCCTGCGGCTATTTTTATTTCGTCAAGTCTCATTTTTTATTTTTACCATTTGTCGAGTTTTTCCTTCTGAACCTGTCTCTCGACTTTGCTTTTGTAGCCTCCGATGAAAACATTTCATCAATCTTGGTACCCAATTTATTGGATATCGTGATACTGTCGAAGGTTTGAAAGGTAAACCTTGCTTTCTGCGGATAAGATATTTTTGTTTTTCCTCGGCTAGACTATGTTGTATTTTGACTTCATCGTCTCCTTCCTTCAAAGGCTCTCGGCAAAGCCAACAAACACGCTGATGATCTTGCTATTAAGCTTGAGCAAAGCGAAAAGGCTCGAGAGAAAGCTGAGCAAGACGCTTCTTCTATTGGAGACCTTCGCAAGAGGCTCCATCATGCTGAGAATGCTTTAAGCAAGAAGACGACCCAACGGATTGCGCGTGAAGAGGCCATCATAGGTCACTTAGAATCTCAGAACCGGCGCTTTGTTAGTAAGTTCCTTGAAGTTATTTTCTAAGCTTCTTCTAAGATTGACTTTCAATATATTTTGATGAACTCGAATTTTGTTCCAGCAGCAAAAATGGGCGAAGATTTTACCCTTCACGAACCTGAGGAGGATCGTCTTCTCGACTCCCTCTCAATCCTCGAGCTTCGTGGGGATCTGGCGCGCAGCAGCATTGCTGATGCGCGGGCCGCGTTCACGCGCCTATCAATGACGCGGTAACGCCTGTAGCTGAAAAAATGATTGAGGACCATCTTTGGATGGACGCAGATTTCTTCACTGAATGCCATTGTGCTGATTCCATGGGTGCTCCTGCGGAAGGTGAAAGGGTGGACATAGATGAGCTGATAGGAGATGATTGAAGATATTTTTCTTCTGTCGAGTTTTTTCCTGTAATAAAGAGATATCTTGTATATTGCGAGAACCATGCATAGTCAGATTTATGTTTACTTATTTTGCCTCTTTTTCTAGCCCCCGAGTGTTTCGGTAGGCATATGTATATTTACTGATTGCGAGGTGTTTGAAGCAAGGCGAATAATTTGTATGTTATATATTGTAAAGATCGAGTATATTTTGTTGAATCTGCGAGTTGCAAGCCCCCGAGCCTGACAAAAAAGATATATATCATCAATATTTTTACTATATTGCAGCATCGCGAGCCCACCTCATTAAAAACCTTTCAGCCCCACTCGGTGCCCTGAAAGGAAAAGAGTGTGTCTGAAAACTCGCGAGCTTTTCAGTACATTGTATGTTTACATGCATCTCTATTTTGACTTCTACGCGTAAAAACGCCGAAGCTGCGCCACGTTCCATGGATTTGGCTCTGCGACCCCTGTCTTCTTGTCCTTTATTCTGTACGCTCCTCCTGCGATCACCTCTGTGACGATGTATGGTCCTACCCACGGTGACTCAAAATTTTCATGGCTTTCCTGGGTGAGCGGAAGAACCAGGTCGCCAACTTGGAAAGACCTCGGTCGCAAACGTTGACTATGGTAGTTTTTCAGGTCCTGCTGGTACTTGGTAACTCTTGACAACACCTCATCTCTAGCTTCGTCGAGTGCATCGATATCATCCTCCAGTGCTTTTCTCGAAGTTTCTTCATCATATTTTGCCACTCTCGGAGAATGGTGTTCTATTTCTATCGGGAGCACCGCCTCAGCTCCATGCACCAGGAAAAACGGATCTTCTTGTGTTGGGTGTTGTTCGTATACTCCATAACACGCTAGGCAACTCATACGGCCAAGTGTGTCGAGCTTTCTCCAGAGGTGTTAACAACCGTTTCTTGATACCGTTGCAGATGATGTTGTTTGCTTTTTCGACTTGACCATTGGTTTGCGGGTGCGCCACTGATGCAAAGTGTAATTTGATGCCTACTTCTGCACAATATGCTTTGAATTCCTTGGAGGTAAAATTGCTGCCGTTGTCTGTGACGACGCTGTGAGGAACACCAAATTGAAAAACTATGCCCTTGATGAAGCTTACCACAGAGGATGCTGATGACGCGTAAAGCACACGTCCGTTGGGAACCCCAAGAGGAAGGTGTGGTGCGTACAACATCAAGTTTCCCTCAGTAAGAAACCAAGGTTATCGAACCAGTAGGAGATGAAGGCCACGTGAAGGTTGTTGGTGGAGGAGTGTAGTGCAGCGCAACACCAGGGATTCCGGCGCCAACGTGGAACCTGCACAACACAATCAAAATACTTTGCCCCAACTTAACATTGAGGTTGTCAATCTCACCGGCTTGCTGTAAACAAAGGATTAAACGTATGGTGTGGAAAATGATGTTTGTTTGCAAAGAACAACAAAGAACAGAGTTTGCAGTAGATTGTATTTCAGATGTAAAAGAAAGGACCGGGGTCCATGATACGTCCAATTTGCATCACTATTTTATATCATAATTTGTTGTTATTCATTGATATATTTCATATTGGGACACAATACTTATGTTATTTCATCTATTTTGCATGTTTCATGATTATTTGGGGATCGAGCACCGGAGCCAGGATTCTGCTGGAAAAAGCACCGTCAGGATGCAATATTTCGGAAGATCAACTGTGGAAGGAAGTTTTACCAAAAATCCTATTTTCCAGATGACGGAGGAAGCCGAAGGGGGAGCTAGCTGGACCCAGGGTGGGCCCACACCATAGGGTGGCGCGGCCCATGGCCTGGCCGCGCCACCATGTGGTGTGGGGCCCCCGGCCTCTTTCGCCTCCTTTTCTTCGCGAAACCCTTCGTCCCGAAGACCGAAGCCACAGAGGAATCCTCACGAAGGGTTACAGCCGCCTCTGCGGGGCGGAGAACACCATAGAGAAAAGAGCTCTCCGGCGGGCAGGAATCCGCCGGGGAAATTCCCTCCCGGAGGGGGAAATCAACGCCATCGTCACCGTCATCGAGCTGGACATCATCTCCATCACCATCATCATCATCTCCACCATCATCACCACCATCTCCACCGCTGGACATCGTCACCGCTGTAGCAATTTGGGTTTGATCTTGATTGTTTGATAGGGGAAACTCTCCCGGTTGATTTCTACTTGTTATTGATGCTATTGAGTGAAACCATTGAACCAAGGTCTATGTTCAGATTGTTATTCATCATCATATCACCTTTGATCATGTTCCATATGATGTCTCGTGAGTAGTTCGTTTAGTTCTTGAGGACATGGGTGAAGTCTAATTGTTAGTAGTGAACTATGGTTGAGTAATATTCAATGTTATGATATTTAAGTTGTGGTGTTATTCTTCTAGTGGTGTCGTGTGAAGGTCGACTACATGACACTTCACCATTTATGCGCCTAGGGAATGCATCTTGTACTCGTTTGCCAATTGCGGGGTTGCCGGAGTGACAGAAACCTAAACCCCGTTGGTATATCGATGCAGGAGGGATCGCAGGATCTCAGAGTTTAAGGCTGTGGTTAGATTTATCTTAATTACTTTCTTGTAGTTGCGGATGCTTGCAAGGGGTATAATCACAAGTATGTATTAGTCCTAGGAAGGGCGGTACATTAGCACAGGTTCACCCACACAACACTTATCAAAACAATGAAGATTAATCAACCGTATGTAGCGAAAGCACTAGACTAAAATCCCGTGTGTCCTCGAGAACGTTTGGTCATTATAAGTAAACAAACCGGCTTGTCCTTTGTGCTAAAAAGGATTGGGCCACTCGCTGCAATTATTTCTCTCGCATTTTACTTACTTGTACTTTATTCATCTGTTACATCAAAACCCCCGAATACTTGTCTGTGAGCATTTACAGTGAATCCTTCATCAAAACTGCCTGTCAACACCTTCTGCTTCTCGTTGGGATCGACATTCTTACTTATCGAAGATACTACGATACACCCCTATACTTGTGGGTCATCAAGACTATTTTCTGGCGCCGTTGTCGGGGAGTGAAGCGCTATTGGTAAGCGAATTGGTAAGGAAAACCTTTACTGTTTGTGCTGATTTTATTTCTGCCTATTGCTATAAGTCATTATGGAGAGATCTTCTCTTCAATTTCTATTTGGGAAATCTACTACTGCAACGGTAGTGGATGAGGCGCCAGGTGAGGAAGTAATTGTAGGATAACGTTGCATAGAAAACAAAAATTTTCCTACCGCGAACACGCAATCCAAGCCAAGATGCAATCTAGAAGACGGTAGCAACGAGGGGATGATCAAGACTAACCCTTGAAGAGATTCCAAAGCCTATAAGAGTAGGCTCTTATTGCTGCGGTAGATGATCACTTGCCGCTTGCAAAAGCGCGTAGAAGATCTTGATCACGATCGGTTCCGGCGCCACGAACGGGCAGCACCTCCGTACTCGGTCACACGTTCGGTTGTTGATGAAGACGACGTCCACCTCCCCGTTCCAGCGGGCAGCGGAAGTAGTAGCTCCTCTTGAATCCGACAGCACGACGGCGTGGTGTCGGTGGTGGTGGAGAAATCCGGCGGAGCTTCGCTTAAGCGTGCGGGATGTGGTGGAGGAGAAAGACCGCTAGGGTTTGGGGAGAGAGAGGGGGTTGGGCGCCGGCCCTCTAAGGGGTGCGGCCAAGGCTGAGCCAAAGAGTGGTCAGCCCCCTCCTATGCCCCTCATTATATAGGTGGAAGCCCCAAGAGTTCTAGTCCAAGTCTTCGAATAAGACCCCAACACTAAAACCTCCCAAAAGTGGGAAACCTACTCAAGGGGGGAGTCCTACTCAAGGTGGGACTCCCACCTTTCCTTGAGGTGGGGCTGGCCGGCCACCCTAGAGGAGTCCACCTTGGACTCCTCCCCTTTAGGGTTGGCTGGTCATGCAAGTGGAGTCTCTTTGGGACTCCACTTTCCAAAGTGCCATTCTTCCGGACTTTTCTAGAACCTTCTAGAACCTGCCATAAATGCACCGGATCATTTCCAAAATTGGAATATGACTTCCTATATATGAATCTTATTCTCCGGACCATTCCGGAACTCCTCGTGATGTCCGGGATCTTATCCGGGACTCCGAACAAATATTCGAACTCCATTCCATATTCAAGTTCTACCATTTCAACATCCAACTTTAAGTGTGTCACCCTACGGTTCGTGAATTATGCGGACATGGTTGAGTACTCACTCCGACCAATAACCAATAGCGGGATCTGGAGATCCATAATGGCTCCCACATATTCAACGATGACTTCAGTGATCGAATGAACCATTCACATACGATACCAATTCCCTTTGTCACGCGATATTTTACTTGTCCGAGGTTTGATCATCGGTATCACTCTATACCTTGTTCAACCTCGTCTCCTGACAAGTACTCTTTACTCGTACCGTGGTATGTGGTCTCTTATGAACTTATTCATATGCTTGCAAGACATTAGACAACATTCCACCGAGAGGGCCCAGAGTATATCTATCCGTCATCGGGATGGACAAATCCCACTGTTGATCCATATGCCTCAACTCATACTTTCCGGATACTTAATCCCACCTTTATAACCACCCATTTACGCAGTGGCGTTTGATGTAATCAAAGTACCTTTCCGGTATAAGTGATTTACATGATCTCATGGTCATAAGGACTAGGTAACTATGTATCGAAAGCTTATAGCAAATAACTCAATGACGTGATCTTATGCTATGCTTAATTGGGTGTGTCCATTACATCATTCATACAATGATATAATCTTGTTATTAATAACATCCAATGTTTATGATTATGAAACTAATCATCCATTAATCAACAAGCTAGTTTAAGAGGCATACTAGGGACTTCTTTGTTGTCTACATATCACACATGTACTAATGTTTCGGTTAATACAATTATAGCATGATATATAAACATTTATCATAAACACAAAGATATAAATAATAACCACTTTATTATTGCCTCTAGGGCATATCTCCTTCAGTCTCCCCACTTGCACTAGAGTCAATAATCTAGTTTACATTTGTAAAGATATAACACCTTGGCCTTCTGGTGCTTTATCATGTATTGCTCACGGGAGAGGTTTTAGTCAACGGATCTGACACGCTCAGAAACGTATGTATTTTGTAATTCATTTGCGTCTCAACGCATCACTCATTTCCAAATGAGTTGGTATTAAATATGTTTGGTCTTCTGGTGGAACCTTAATTCCGCGGTCTGAAATATGTCACTAATATTGTCACACACAATATAGCTTCAAAGTTCTGACACTGTCGGAACTACACCAAGTTCTCAAAGAACCTCTTGACTTAACATCCTTTGTCATTGTCAAAACAATGACATACTCTGCCTTCTTTTGTAGATTCCGTCATAATATTTAGAACTCTTCTAAATCTAGCATAGACAACTTCTAGCTCATTGTGCTACCTTTTAAACAACACTTAGTCTAATTTGAGATTGAAATTATATTTTATATGTGACAAAACCAATATCGGTGTAACACCTTACATCGATTTGTTTGTCATTTCTTCATACAAAAATATATATATATATATATCCTTAGTTCTTCTAAAGTACTCAAGGATATTCTTACTGTTGTCCAATGATCATCATATGAATCATTCTGGTATATGCTCATAACACTTTATAGCACATGATATCTGATTGTGTACATATTATTCGTGATCTATAATCACTCATGTGTTTTTACTCATTGAGTGTCAGATACACTCAAGTCTTGTTAAACATTCACATGACAAGAACATTTTCTTAATATTTCTATATTGAACTACTTCAATATCCATCATATGTACTTTGACTTAAACTTATTTATGTGTTTCAATCTATCTTCATAGATCTTGACACTAAATTTGTTTCAGTCCATATTCTTTCATTGAAGTTAATTTCTCAATGAAACCTTTTAATCAAGTATATAATTACATCATTTATAACCAACTATATGTCACCTACATAAAGTATTATAAATATGTCTCAGCGCTCCCACTTAATTTCTTGCAAATGCAAGCCTCTTCATTGTCTCTTGATGAAATCAAAAACTCTTTGACTATTTCATCCAGTGAAGATTCAAACTCCGCTATACTTACTTCATCAAATTGAAGTTTGTATACCTATCTAGTATTCCATGGACCAGCAAAACTCTTGGTTGTATCTTGTATACACCTTTTAATACATACTTCTGATAAGTAATGTATTTTGCCATCCTACTAGCATATCTCATAAAATAAATATGTAGTGATTACTAGAATAATCCACATAGACTATAAGCATTGCTACGAAAGATCTAATCTTATCGTAGTCAACTCTTTGAACTTTGTCGTAAACAATTTTTCGACAAGTCGAGCTTCTTTAAGGATATTCTACCCGAGTCCATAAATTTTATAGATCCATTTACTTTCAAAAAGTATTTATCTATCTTGGATTTCATGGCATATAGCCATTTTAACGGAGTTAGGGCCCATCATAACTTCTTTGTTTGTAGTTGGTTTATCATTGTTCAAAATCAATCCTTTGTTCACAAATCATTTATTTGATCACAAAGTAAACCATACCTACAAGGTTCAATATGTACTTCGATCTCCATGACTAAAACACTTTGTAGTCATGGGAGCCATGATCGTCGTGGCCGCTTCCGAAACCAATTCCGATGCTGCACTACTTTGATCATTATGCTCAGGTTCATAAACCTTATCAAAATATATTGTCCTCCCACTCAAATACTTCACTAGAAACAATTTCTCGGAAATAAGAAACATTGACAAACACTTTTGTCTTTGTCTTGTGGGAAGAATTCCCAATTAAATCTCTGGGATAACCAACAAAGACATTCATCCGATTTTGGTTTGTAAACTCTTAGACCAAAATTTAAAGAAAGGACTATTAGGATTTATACCCATGCCATAACTCGTATGGTGTCATTTCAACGGATCGTGATAATGCTCTATTTAGTGTAAAAGTGGTAGTCACTAAAGCATAATCCACAAAAATATAATGGCGTTAATATCTTATCTCATCATTGATCCAACAAGGTTTGGATACATCTCTTGGATACTTCATCATCACTATGATACTCCAAGAAACGTGAGTTGTAGAACAATTTCATAACTCTCTTAGATGTTCGCTAAAACTCGTAATTCAAATATTTTCACCATGATCCAATCATAGATATTTGATTTTTCTATTACGATGATTTCCACTTCATGCTGAAATTTATTTGAATCCATTCAAATGTTTCAAACTTCTTCCTTATTGAATATATCCACATATATACTCAATTTATTGTTGGAAGTTTTCATGAAGTAGAAGAATCTCCCGCACACAACTATGCCCAGTGAACCACATATATCATTATGTATGTTTTCACTAAGTTAGTTGCCCGTTCAACTCTCGGCCTATGAACGGTATTTCAGTCATTACCTTTTAGAAAAGATTTTGCAAGCGCCAAACGATTCAAAAAATCAAATGACTCCAAAAATCCATTTGCATGGAGTTCCTTCATGCGTTCCTTTCTAACATGACCTAAATGGCGGTTCCACAAATAAGTGGAATTCAAATCATTTGCCTTATGGCATTTTAGCGTCAGTATTATGTGTGTGTGTTTCACCATGAAGATTTATAATAACTTATCCATCGTACATGGAGTAATGTCATAATTTGAACAACTCATTGTTTTTATTTGACCAGAGCAAAATAACAATTTATTAAGCTCTTTATTATAAATTCTAAGGGTTAGGTAGAATGCCAATGACAAACATAATAACACTTTATTATGTTCCAGACGTGCATTATTACCATATTCCTTATCAGTCACTTAGGCCATAGTATTCTTGTATTGCGTTGTTTTTGTATGACACTTCATACCAACCAATATAGTATTTATACCCAAGAATTTCATAGTGTGACTTAACTAGGAATACAACCATAACATGTATATCATTTATATACACCTGAGCTAGACTTTCTAGTCTTTTCTTTTCTTTTGCCAAAATATCTTTTGCAGTTTCTCTTTTAGCTTTCCTCATTATTCAGAAAAACACTTCAATATCAATAACTTCTAGGTTTGTTGGTCTAATACCAATAACCTTGAGGTTCTTACTTTGAAGTTGATCATCATATGATAAGTGTTCCGGATTTCACTATTAGTAACTTTGTAATATGATGATGTTGACCGCCAAACCCACCGTCGGGCAGCGACAGTCAGCACTAGTAGAGCCGGGAAGAGCCTAGAGCTGCGGCGGGCCGAGACCTCCGAGCGACGGCCCGCAATGCTCTTCCGGTCACACGCGGCGATGCGAAGTGCAAGGCGTGCCACCTGACCTATACCTGGTCAGGAAGGTGATGGGGAATGCCTCGCTTAGTTCCTGCATGGCATACACGTAAACGTTAAATACGAGCCTCGATCGGCTCTCAGGTTATCCTGTGAATCGGCTCAAAGAGCCGATCCACCCATGATCCGTGCGGGGTGCACGAATACTTGGTGATCCTGCTTGATCAAGATAAAGCTAATGAGATCTACGATGATTTAGGGTTTTCACCGCATAATCGGATCATCCTACTCCAGGTTGGGCCTCGCGGCCACGCACGGTGCTCATAAGCCGATCCTAAACAAGGCCAAAGAACCAACAATGTAGTTGATCCACGGAACATCCTGTTTAGGACTTGCGAACGCCACCCTACATGCCACTGGATCCTCCCCCCTTTGTAAGGCCTAACTATTGCAGATATTAAACTAATCCTTGCAGAGCAAGGAGCAATCGTAACGGATCAGATCTACTAAACGATGAACAAGCAGGGTGCCGCCCCCATGCCTGAGATAGGCATGAGGACGGCTAGATATGCAAGGGTTGCACTACGTAAGCATGTTTATACGAAGGACAATGCTAACCCTAACACATCTATGATAACTACGTTGCCCGCCATCAAAGACGCTTCAGTACGGGCAACGCATGAACAACGTGGAGCTTGTGCTGCCTAGATCGCAAGATGCGATCTAGGCAGCATGTCGCTTACCTGATTGAAACCCTCGAGACGAAGGAGTTGGCGATGCGCCGAGATTGGTTTGTTTTGGGGTGAACGTTGTGTTGTTCTTTATTCCATAAACCCTAGGTACATATTTATAGTCCAGGGGACTTTCTAATGTGGGCATGCACCAAACCGTGCACGGGTAAAACTCTAACTTCTAAACTAAGATGCGATCTAATATGTTACAGATACACGGGCAATTTAGCCCAACTTGGTATAAAAGGCCGATTCACGTATTTCTTCCATGTATATATCTTCAAACCCATCTTGATCGCGGCCCACCTCTGACTCGGTCAAATTCTGGTGATAACACATGCCCCCGGTTTTGGAAATGACATTTCCAAAATCATTACGCTTTCTTTCGTCGGGTCATGTCGTGGCAGAGCAGAAACCTGCCGCAGAATCCTTCATCATGATGCCTTGCCCCTTCCAACTTCTCGCGTGGCCTGCGAAATTTTTCTGTTGGGCACCACTTCCTCGGAGACTGTTGTAGCACTGAATCTCCCTCATATCCCCTTTTATCTGGTTTCTCAGTGACCTTTATAGCCCTGCTCTGTCCCTTTGAAGAAGATTATGATGGAGGGCCAGCCGATGACGTCTCAATCGGCTTCTTAAGAACAGAGTATCTACCAACTCCGTTGCCCCCCGAGCCTCAGTCAAGGCGAGAACAGCGGCGAGCCAGCCAAATGGTCCACCATCGGTCTCCACATCGCAATGCAGCGCCAGCCGATTCGAACAAAATCGGCTTCCCAGAGCAAAAAGCCTTCAGGGTGAGCTGTCCCCCTGAACCATCATCTTGGCAGACTGATGCAACTTACCCTTGACCTGATCTGCATGTTCATGCTGTTCTTGTTGTCGATCAGGGTTGTGATCCTTCAAACTTGCCAAAAGGAGTTGGAGGTCCTTGAAGAGAGGATCTGCGTCCAAACACTTCCATTGAAGAGTTCATCCAATAGAGCCTCTCCATGTAACTTGATAACTGCTTCATGTAATCCTGGAGCACCAACTCTGTTGGAAGGACGAGCACCATGTTTGA
Organism: Lolium multiflorum; assembly: GCA_030979885.1. Taxonomy (NCBI): domain Eukaryota; kingdom Viridiplantae; phylum Streptophyta; class Magnoliopsida; order Poales; family Poaceae; genus Lolium; species Lolium multiflorum. Next base: position 293,355,186 of record CM061750.1, read on the forward strand.
GCCAACCGATGTCTCATCATCGGCTTTCCTTTGCTTGGGGCGCCACTCTGAACCTGGTACTCTGAATGCAGTCTTGTGTATATCTTCTGGATATTGTCAACATAAAGTAATATAACGAGTGCAATATGCAAGTATGTAGGAATCAATGCACAGTTAACACAAGTGTTTGCCTTTTTTTAGATAGAAGTAAATGGGTAAACTGACTCAACAATAAAAGTAGGAGAAAGGCCCTTCGCAGAGGGAAGCAGGGATTAAATCATGTGCTAGAGCTTTTTAAGTTTTGAAATCATATAGAGAGTATAAAAGTAAAGTTTTGAGAGGTGTTTGTTGTTGTCAACGAATGATAGTGGGTACTCTAACTACCTCATCAACCAGACTTTCAAGAGCGGCTCCCATGAAGGACGTTCTCTCTACCAGCAAGGTAGATCATCCCTCTTCTCTTTTGTCTACACATGTACTTTAGTTTAGTTTTTTTTTTTAGATGACACTCCTCCCAACCTTTGCTTTCTCAAGCCATGGCTAACCGAATCCTCGGGTGCCTTCCAACAATCACATACCGTGAAGGAGTGTCTATTTTCAAAATGAAGTTGCTTACTGATGAATCAAAGCAAAACATGTGAAGAGAATTATTAATGCAAGTTAATTAATAGGGGCTGGGAACCCCGTTGCCAGCTCTTTTTGCAAAGTTATTGGATAAGCGGATGAAGCCACTAGTCCATTGTGAAAGTCTGTCAAAAGTAAATGACAAGATCGAAAGATAAAAACACCACATACTTCCTCATGAGCTATAAAACATTGACACAAATAAGAGATAATAGCTTTTGAATTGTTTAAAGGTAGCACATGAAGTATTTGCTTGGAATGGCAGAGAAATACCATGTAGTAGGTGTATATGGTGGACACAAGTGGCATAGTGTTTGGCTCAAGGATTTTGGATGCATGAGAAGTATTCCCTCTCGATACAAGGTTTAGGCTAGCAAGGTTGTTTAAAGCAAACACAAGTATGAACCGGTACAGCAAAACTCACATAAAAGACATATTGAAAGCATTATAAGACTCTATACCGTCTTCATTGTTGTACCTTTTATCATTATATCGAAGCCGATCGCTTGAACCGGCCTCCTCTCCGTCCTTGCCATGGCGGTAAACAGAATGAGCTACCATGTAGTTAACTTCCCGGCGCAGAGCTCTGGTCCGTTCTTCTGAAGGGGTGGACAGATCTACTTGGTCGAGGGCACCCTTGGCTGTAAAGCCGTTCCACCTGATGCCATGAGAACGGGTCTTCGAGAAAGAGCCGATGAGGTCGGCTTCGAGGACTGCCTTGATCTCGTTGTATTCTTCTTGAGCTCGTCAGGCAGATCCCCGTAGGTGACTGGCGTGCCGTCCGCCATCTCAGATGTAGATGGCGATGTGGTTGATGTAGACGTTTGTCCCACCGGGCGTGCCAGAATGTGTTGACCGCCAAAACCCACCGTCGGGCAGCGACAGTCAGCACTAGTAGAGCCGGGAAGAGCCTAGAGCTGCGGCTGGCTGAGACCCCTCCGAGCGACGGCCCGCAATGCTCTTCTGGTCACACGCGGCGATGCGAAGTGCAAGGGCGTGCCACCTATACCTGGTCAGGAAGGTGATGGGGAATGCCTCGCTTAGTTCCTGCATGGCATACACGTAAACGTTAAATACGAGCCTCGATCGGCTCTCAGGTTATCCTGTGAATCGGCTCAAAGAGCCGATCCACCCATGATCCGTGCGGGGTGCACGAATACTTGGTGATCCTGCTTGATCAAGATAAAGCTAATGAGATCTACGACGATTTAGGGTTTTCACCGCATAATCGGATCATCCTACTCCAGGTTGGGCCTCGCGGCCACGCACGGTGCTCATAAGCCGATCCTAAACAAGGCCAAAGAACCAACAATGTAGTTGATCCACGGAACATCCTGTTTAGGACTTGCGAACGCCACCCTACATGCCACTGGATCCTCCCCCCTTTGTAAGGCCTAACTATTGCAGATATTAAACTAATCCTTGCAGAGCAAGGAGCAATCGTAACGGATCAGATCTACTAAACGATGAACAAGCAGGGTGCCGCCCCCATGCCTGAGATAGGCATGAGGACGGCTAGATATGCAAGGGTTGCACTACGTAAGCATGTTTATACGAAGGACAATGCTAACCCTAACACATCTATGATAACTACGTTGCCCGCCATCAAAGACGCTTCAGTACGAGCAACGCATGAACAACGTGGAGCTTGTGCTGCCTAGATCGCAAGATGCGATCTAGGCAGCATGTCGCTTACCTGATTGAAACCCTCGAGACGAAGGAGTTGGCGATGCGCCGAGATTGGTTTGTTTTGGGGTGAACGTTGTGTTGTTCTTTATTCCATAAACCCTAGGTACATATTTATAGTCCAGGGGACTTTCTAATGTGGGCATGCACCAAACCGTGCACGGGTAAAACTCTAACTTCTAAACTAAGATGCGATCTAATATGTTACAGATACACGGGCAATTTAGCCCAACTTGGTATAAAAGGCCGATTCACGTATTTCTTCCATGTATATATCTTCAAACCCATCTTGATCGCGGCCCACCTCTGACTCGGTCAAATTCTGGTGATAACAGATGAACAATTTCACTCATAATTTTATCCATTGTATCATGATGACTTTCTGAGACCATGTCTGTACATGCTAGGCTCATAAAGTTTAACCTCAGTATTCGCATGTGCAAATCTGTCTTGCACCCGTTGTATGCACACGTAAAATCTATCACACCCGATCATCACGTGATGCTTCGAAACGACGAGTCTTAGCAACGGTGCATACTAAGGACGATTACTTCATGGATATGCGAATATTGTTAGTGCCCCAATAGTTGGAGGATTGTGACGCCTGGCGTCTTCAACCTTCATACATTCCCATAAAACTTATGAGTTTATGTAGTCTCACCAAATTATATTCTATCATCTTGCAATAAGGTCTTAGATATCATATATATCTCATACCTTGATTATTTCTGAAAACTAAATTTTCAGCTCCTTACTTTTCAAACAGATTTGAACTTCAAGTTTCACGGAGACAAGATAACTTTAGATACTAATTGAAAACATAGCTCTTTGAATCAACAATGTGAGGTTTACTAAAAGTTTGCAATAGGACTTAATCAATTTTTGATTCTTTAACAATACGGTACCAATCCGTAAAGTTTCTTGTCAGATTTTAACAGTATTTCTATCTCAATAACAAGACTAGCGCATGGTAGAAAACGGATGCCAATACTACAAAATTAATTCAAAATACTACTCAGACTATGTTTATGATAATTAGTTCATGTTTTAATCTAATTACTAATGAACTCCCACTTAATACAACATCCCTCATAGTTGTTAAGTGGTACACGATCCAAATCCACTACACCAAAACCGATCATCACGTGAGATGATGTAGCTTCAATGGTGAACATCAACATGTTGATCATATCATCCATATGACTCGTGTTCAACCTTTCGGTTTCCGTTGTCCCGAGGCCATGTCTGTACATGCTAGGCTCGTCAAGCAAACCCAAGTATTCCGCGTGTGCAACATGGCTTACACCCGTTGTATGTGAACGTTGAGTCTATCACATCCGATCATCACGAGATGCTTCGAAACGATGAACTGTGCAACGGTGCATACGAGGGGAGAACACTTTATTATCTTGATATTAATGTGAGGGATCATCTTATAATGCTACCGTCGATCTAAGCAAAATAAGATGCATAAAGGATTAACATCACATGCAATTCATATGTGATATGATATGGCCCTTTAGTCTTTGCGCCTTTGATCTTCATCTCCAAAGCACGGACATGATCTCCATCATCAACGGGCATGATCTCCATCATCGTCGGCGTAGCGTCAAGGTCCATGGTGCCGTCTTCATGGTTGTTCACCTCATGTAGCAACTATTACAACTATTTTGAAATACTACTCAACATGAAATTTAAAGACAACCATAAGGCTCCTGCCGGTTGCCACAATACAATAATGATCATCTCATACATATTCATCATCACATTATGGCTATATCACATCACCAAACCCTGCAAAAACAAGTTAGACGTCTCTAATTTGGTTTGCATATTTTACGTGGTTTAGGGTTTTCGGGAGAGATCTAATCTACCTACGAACATGAACCACAACGGTGATACTAATGTTATCAATAGAAGAGTAAATTGAATCTTCACTATAGTAGGAGAGACAGACACCCGCAAAGCCTCTTATGCAATACAAGTTGCATGTCGAACGAGGAACAAGTCTCATGAACGCGGTCATGTAAAGTTAGTCCGAGCCGCTTCATCCCACTATGCCATAAAGATGCAAAGTACTCAACTAAAGATAACAAGAGCATCAACGCCCACAAAACCATTGTGTTCTACTCGTGCAACCATCTATGCATAGACATGGCTCTGATACCACTGTAGGATAACGTTGCATAGAAAACAAAAATTTTCCTACCGCGAACACGCAATCCAAGCCAAGATGCAATCTAGAAGACGGTAGCAACGAGGGGATGATCAAGACTAACCCTTGAAGAGATTCCAAAGCCTATAAGAGTAGGCTCTTATTGCTGCGGTAGACGATCACTTGCCGCTTGCAAAAGCGCGTAGAAGATCTTGATCACGATCGGTTCCGGCGCCACGAACGGGCAGCACCTCCGTACTCGGTCACACGTTCGGTTGTTGATGAAGACGACGTCCACCTCCCCGTTCCAGCGGGCAGCGGAAGTAGTAGCTCCTCTTGAATCCGACAGCACGACGGCGTGGTGTCGGTGGTGGTGGAGAAATCCGGCGGAGCTTCGCTTAAGCGTGCGGGATGTGGTGGAGGAGAAAGACCGCTAGGGTTTGGGGAGAGAGAGGGGGTTGGGCGCCGGCCCTCTAAGGGGTGCGGCCAAGGCTGAGCCAAAGAGTGGTCAGCCCCCTCTCTATGCCCCTCATTATATAGGTGGAAGCCCCAAGAGTTCTAGTCCAAGTCTTCGAATAAGACCCCAACACTAAAACCTCCCAAAAGTGGGAAACCTACTCAAGGGGGGAGTCCTACTCAAGGTGGGACTCCCACCTTTCCTTGAGGTGGGGCTGGCCGGCCACCCTAGAGGAGTCCACCTTGGACTCCTCCCCTTTAGGGTTGGCTGGTCATGCAAGTGGAGTCTCTTTGGGACTCCACTTTCCAAAGTGCCATTCTTCCGGACTTTTCTAGAACCTTCTAGAACCTGCCATAAATGCACCGGATCATTTCCAAACTTGGAATATGACTTCCTATATATGAATCTTATTCTCCGGACCATTCCGGAACTCCTCGTGATGTCCGGGATCTCATCCGGGACTCCGAACAAATATTCGAACTCCATTCCATATTCAAGTTCTACCATTTCAACATCCAACTTTAAGTGTGTCACCCTACGGTTCGTGAATTATGCGGACATGGTTGAGTACTCACTCCGACCAATAACCAATAGCGGGATCTGGAGATCCATAATGGCTCCCACATATTCAACGATGACTTTAGTGATCGAATGAACCATTCACATACGATACCAATTCCCTTTGTCACGCGATATTTTACTTGTCCGAGGTTTGATCATCGGTATCACTCTATACCTTGTTCAACCTCGTCTCCTGACAAGTACTCTTTACTCGTACCGTGGTATGTGGTCTCTTATGAACTTATTCATATGCTTGCAAGACATTAGACAACATTCCACCGAGAGGGCCCAGAGTATATCTATCCGTCATCGGGATGGACAAATCCCACTGTTGATCCATATGCCTCAACTCATACTTTCCGGATACTTAATCCCACCTTTATAACCACCCATTTACGCAGTGGCGTTTGATGTAATCAAAGTACCTTTCCGGTATAAGTGATTTACATGATCTCATGGTCATAAGGACTAGGTAACTATGTATCGAAAGCTTATAGCAAATAACTCAATGACGTGATCTTATGCTATGCTTAATTGGGTGTGTCCATTACATCATTCATACAATGATATAATCTTGTTATTAATAACATCCAATGTTTATGATTATGAAACTAATCATCCATTAATCAACAAGCTAGTTTAAGAGGCATACTAGGGACTTCTTTGTTGTCTACATATCACACATGTACTAATGTTTCGGTTAATACAATTATAGCATGATATATAAACATTTATCATAAACACAAAGATATAAATAATAACCACTTTATTATTGCCTCTAGGGCATATCTCCTTCAGTCTCCCACTTGCACTAGAGTCAATAATCTAGTTTACATTTGTAAAGATATAACACCTTGGCCTTCTGGTGCTTTATCATGTATTGCTCACGGGAGAGGTTTTAGTCAACGGATCTGACACGCTCAGAAACGTATGTATTTTGTAATTCATTTGCGTCTCAACGCATCACTCATTTCCAAATGAGTTGGTATTAAATATGTTTGGTCTTCTGGTGGAACCTTAATTCCGCGGTCTGAAATATGTCACTAATATTGTCACACACAATATAGCTTCAAAGTTCTGACTCTGTCGGAAATACACCAAGTTCTCAAAGAACCTCTTGACTTAACATCCTTTGTCATTGTCAAAACAATGACATACTCTGCCTTCTTTTGTAGAATCCGTCATAATATTTAGAACTCTTCTAAATCTAGCATAGACAACTTCTAGCTCATTGTGCTACCTTTTAAACAACACTTAGTCTAATTTGAGATTGAAATTATATTTTATATGTGACAAAACCAATATCGGTGTAACACCTTACATCGATTTGTTTGTCATTTCTTCATACAAAAATATATATATATATCCTTAGTTCTTCTAAAGTACTCAAGGATATTCTTACTGTTGTCCAATGATCATCATATGAATCATTCTGGTATATGCTCATAACACTTTATAGCACATGATATCTGATTGTGTACATATTATTCGTGATCTATAATCACTCATGTGTTTTTACTCATTGAGTGTCAGATACACTCAAGTCTTGTTAAACATTCACATGACAAGAACATTTTCTTAATATTTCTATATTGAACTACTTCAATATCCATCATATGTACTTTGACTTAAACTTATTTATGTGTTTCAATCTATCTTCATAGATCTTGACACTAAATTTGTTTCAGTCCATATTCTTTCATTGAAGTTAATTTCTCAATGAAACCTTTTAATCAAGTATATAATTACATCATTTATAACCAACTATATGTCACCTACATAAAGTATTATAAATATGTCTCAGCGCTCCCACTTAATTTCTTGCAAATGCAAGCCTCTTCATTGTCTCTTGATGAAATCAAAAACTCTTTGACTATTTCATCCAGTGAAGATTCAAACTCCGCTATACTTACTTCATCAAATTGAAGTTTGTATACCTATCTAGTATTCCATGGACCAGCAAAACTCTTGGTTGTATCTTGTATACACCTTTTAATACATACTTCTGATAAGTAATGTATTTTGCCATCCTACTAGCATATCTCATAAAATAAATATGTAGTGATTACTAGAATAATCCACATAGACTATAAGCATTGCTACGAAAGATCTAATCTTATCGTAGTCAACTCTTTGAACTTTGTCGTAAACAATTTTTCGACAAGTCGAGCTTCTTTAAGGATATTCTACCCGAGTCCATAAATTTTATAGATCCATTTACTTTCAAAAAGTATTTATCTATCTTGGATTTCATGGCATATAGCCATTTTAACGGAGTTAGGGCCCATCATAACTTCTTTGTTTGTAGTTGGTTTATCATTGTTCAAAATCAATCCTTTGTTCACAAATCATTTATTTGATCACAAAGTAAACCATACCTACAAGGTTCAATATGTACTTCGATCTCCATGACTAAAACACTTTGTAGTCATGGGAGCCATGATCGTCGTGGCCGCTTCCGAAACCAATTCCGATGCTGCACTACTCTGATCATTATGCTCAGGTTCATAAACCTTATCAAAATATATTGTCCTCCCACTCAAATACTTCACTAGAAACAATTTCTCGGAAATAAGAAACATTGACAAACACTTTTGTCTTTGTCTTGTGGGAAGAATTCCCAATTAAATCTCTGGGATAACCAACAAAGACATTCATCCGATTTTGGTTGTAAACTCTTAGACCAAAATTTAAAGAAAGGACTATTAGGATTTATACCCATGCCATAACTCGTATGGTGTCATTTCAACAGATCATGATGATGCTCTATTTAGTGTAAAAGTGGTAGTCACTAAAGCATAATCCACAAAAATATAATGGCGTTAATATCTTATCTCATCATTGATCCAACAAGGTTTGGATACATCTCTTGGATACTTCATCATCACTATGATACTCCAAGAAACGTGAGTTGTAGAACAATTTCATAACTCTCTTAGATGTTCGCTAAAACTCGTAATTCAAATATTTTCACCATGATCCAATCATAGATATTTGATTTTTCTATTACGATGATTTCCACTTCATGCTGAAATTTATTTGAATCCATTCAAATGTTTCAAACTTCTTCCTTATTGAATATATCCACATATATACTCAATTTATTGTTGGAAGTTTTCATGAAGTAGAAGAATCTCCCGCACACAACTATGCCCAGTGAACCACATATATCATTATGTATGTTTTCACTAAGTTAGTTGCCCGTTCAACTCTCGGCCTATGAACGGTATTTCAGTCATTACCTTTTAGAAAAGATTTTGCAAGCGCCAAACGATTCAAAAAATCAAATGACTCCAAAAATCCATTTGCATGGAGTTCCTTCATGCGTTCCTTTCTAACATGACCTAAATGGCGGTTCCACAAATAAGTGGAATTCAAATCATTTGCCTTATGGCATTTTAGCGTCAGTATTATGTGTGTGTGTTTCACCATTAAGATTTATAATAACTTATCCATCGTACATGGAGTAATGTCATAATTTGAACAACTCATTGTTTTTATTTGACCAGAGCAAAATAACAATTTATTAAGCTCTTTATTATAAATTCTAAGGGTTAGGTAGAATGCCAATGACAAACATAATAACACTTTATTATGTTCCAGACGTGCATTATTACCATATTCCTTATCAGTCACTTAGGCCATAGTATTCTTGTATTGCGTTGTTTTTGTATGACACTTCATACCAACCAATATAGTACTTATACCCAAGAATTTCATAGTGTGACTTAACTAGGAATACAACCATAACATGTATATCATTTATATACACCTGAGCTAGACTTTCTAGTCTTTTCTTTTCTTTTGCCAAAATATCTTTTGCAGTTTCTCTTTTAGCTTTCCTCATTATTCAGAAAAACACTTCAATATCAATAACTTCTAGGTTTGTTGGTCTAATACCAATAACCTTGAGGTTCTTACTTTGAAGTTGATCATCATATGATAAGTGTTCCGGATTTCACTATTAGTAACTTTGTAATATGATGATGTTGACCGCCAAAACCCACCGTCGGGCAGCGACAGTCAGCACTAGTAGAGCCGGGAAGAGCCTAGAGCTGCGGCTGGCTGAGACCCCTCCGAGCGACGGCCCGCAATGCTCTTCTGGTCACACGCGGCGATGCGAAGTGCAAGGGCGTGCCACCTGACCTATACCTGGTCAGGAAGGTGATGGGGAATGCCTCGCTTAGTTCCTGCATGGCATACACGTAAACGTTAAATACGAGCCTCGATCGGCTCTCAGGTTATCCTGTGAATCGGCTCAAAGAGCCGATCCACCCATGATCCGTGCGGGGTGCACGAATACTTGGTGATCCTGCTTGATCAAGATAAAGCTAATGAGATCTACGATGATTTAGGGTTTTCACCGCATAATCGGATCATCCTACTCCAGGTTGGGCCTCGCGGCCACGCACGGTGCTCATAAGCCGATCCTAAACAAGGCCAAAGAACCAACAATGTAGTTGATCCACGGAACATCCTGTTTAGGACTTGCGAACGCCACCCTACATGCCACTGGATCCTCCCCCCTTTGTAAGGCCTAACTATTGCAGATATTAAACTAATCCTTGCAGAGCAAGGAGCAATCGTAACGGATCAGATCTACTAAACGATGAACAAGCAGGGTGCCGCCCCCATGCCTGAGATAGGCATGAGGACGGCTAGATATGCAAGGGTTGCACTACGTAAGCATGTTTATACGAAGGACAATGCTAACCCTAACACATCTATGATAACTACGTTGCCCGCCATCAAAGACGCTTCAGTACGGGCAACGCATGAACAACGTGGAGCTTGTGCTGCCTAGATCGCAAGATGCGATCTAGGCAGCATGTCGCTTACCTGATTGAAACCCTCGAGACGAAGGAGTTGGCGATGCGCCGAGATTGGTTTGTTTTGGGGTGAACGTTGTGTTGTTCTTTATTCCATAAACCCTAGGTACATATTTATAGTCCAGGGGACTTTCTAATGTGGGCATGCACCAAACCGTGCACGGGTAAAACTCTAACTTCTAAACTAAGATGCGATCTAATATGTTACAGATACACGGGCAATTTAGCCCAACTTGGTATAAAAGGCCGATTCACGTATTTCTTCCATGTATATATCTTCAAACCCATCTTGATCGCGGCCCACCTCTGACTGGTCAAATTCTGGTGATAACACATGCCCCCTGGTTTTGGAAATGACATTTCCAAAATCATTACGCTTTCTTTCGTCGGGTCATGTTGTGGCAGAGCAGAAACCTGCCGCAGAATCCTTCATCATGATGCCTTGCCCCTTCCGCTTCCACTTCTCGCGTGGCCTGCGAAATTTTTCTGTTGGGCACCACTTCCTCGGAGACTGTTGTAGCACTGAATCTCCCTCATATCCCCTTTTATCTGGTTTCTCAGTGACCTTTATAGCCCTGCTCTGTCCCTTTGAAGAAGATTATGATGGAGGGCCAGCCGATGACGTCTCAATCGGCTTCTTAAGAACAGAGTATCTACCAACTCCGTTGCCCCCCGAGCCTCAGTCAAGGCGAGAACAGCGGCGAGCCAGCCAAATGGTCCACCATCGGTCTCCACATCGCAATGCAGCGCCAGCCGATTCGAACAAAATCGGCTTCCCAGAGCAAAAAGCCTTCAGGGTGAGCTGTCCCCCTGAACCATCATCTTGGCAGACTGATGCAACTTACCCTTGACCTGATCTGCATGTTCATGCTGTTCTTGTTGTCGATCAGGGTTGTGATCCTTCAAACTTGCCAAAAGGAGTTGGAGGTCCTTGAAGAGAGGATCTGCGTCCAAACACTTCCATTGAAGAGTTCATCCAATAGAGCCTCTCCATGTAACTTGATAACTGCTTCATGTAATCCTGGAGCACCAACTCTGTTGGAAGGACGAGCACCATGTTTGAGCCAGCCGATGTCTCATCATCGGCTTTCCTTTGCTTGGGGCGCCACTCTGAACCTGGTACTCTGAATGCCTTGTGTATCTCTTCGGATATTGTCAACATAAAGTAATATAACGAGTGCAATATGCAAGTATGTAGGGTTAACACAAGTGTTTGCCTTTTTTTAGATAGAAGTAAATGGGTAAACTGACTCAACAATAAAAGTAGGAGAAAGGCCCTTCGCAGAGGGAAGCAGGGATTAAATCATGTGCTAGAGCTTTTTAAGTTTTGAAATCATATAGAGAGTATAAAAGTAAAGTTTTGAGAGGTGTTTGTTGTTGTCAACGAATGGTAGTGGGTACTCTAACTACCTCATCAACCAGACTTTCAAGAGCGGCTCCCATGAAGGACGTTCTCTCTACCAGCAAGGTAGATCATCCCTCTTCTCTTTTGTCTACACATGTACTTTAGTTTAGTTTTTTTTTAGATGACACTCCTCCCAACCTTTGCTTTCTCAAGCCATGGCTAACCGAATCCTCGGGTGCCTTCCAACAATCACATACCGTGAAGGAGTGTCTATTTTCAAAATGAAGTTGCTTACTGATGAATCAAAGCAAAACATGTGAAGAGAATTATTAATGCAAGTTAATTAATAGGGGCTGGGAACCCCGTTGCCAGCTCTTTTTGCAAAGTTATTGGATAAGCGGATGAAGCCACTAGTCCATTGTGAAAGTCTGTCAAAAGTAAATGACAAGATCGAAAGATAAAAACACCACATACTTCCTCATGAGCTATAAAACATTGACACAAATAAGAGATAATAGCTTTTGAATTGTTTAAAGGTAGCACATGAAGTATTTGCTTGGAATGGCAGAGAAATACCATGTAGTAGGTGTATATGGTGGACACAAGTGGCATAGTGTTTGGCTCAAGGATTTTGGATGCATGAGAAGTATTCCCTCTCGATACAAGGTTTAGGCTAGCAAGGTTGTTTAAAGCAAACACAAGTATGAACCGGTACAGCAAAACTCACATAAAAGACATATTGAAAGCATTATAAGACTCTATACCGTCTTCATTGTTGTACCTTTTATCATTATATCGAAGCCGATCGCTTGAACCGGCCTCCTCTCCGTCCTTGCCATGGCGGTAAACAGAATGAGCTACCATGTAGTTAACTTCCCGGCGCAGAGCTCTGGTCCGTTTTTCTGAAGGGGTGGACAGATCTACTTGGTCGAGGGCGCCCTTGGCTGTAAAGCCGTTCCACCTGATGCCATGAGAACGGGTCTTCGAGAAAGAGCCGATGAGGTCGGCTTCGAGGACTGCCTTGATCTCGTTGTATTGCTTCTTGAGGTCGTCAGGCAGATCCCCGTAGGTGACTGGCGTGTCCGCCATCTCGATGTAGATGGCGATGTGGTTGATGTAGACGTTTGTCCCACCGGGCGTGCCAGAATGTGTTGACCGCCAAAACCCACCGTCGGGCAGCGACAGTCAGCACTAGTAGAGCCGGGAAGAGCCTAGAGCTGCGGCTGGCTGAGACCCCTCCGAGCGACGGCCCGCAATGCTCTCTGGTCACACGCGGCGATGCGAAGTGCAAGGCGTGCCACCTGACCTATACCTGGTCAGGAAGGTGATGGGGAATGCCTCGCTTAGTTCCCGCATGGCATACACGTAAACGTTAAATACGAGCCTCGATCGGCTCTCAGGTTATCCTGTGAATCGGCTCAAAGAGCCGATCCACCCATGATCCGTGCGGGGTGCACGAATACTTGGTGATCCTGCTTGATCAAGATAAAGCTAATGAGATCTACGACGATTTAGGGTTTTCACCGCATAATCGGATCATCCTACTCCAGGTTGGGCCTCGCGGCCACGCACGGTGCTCATAAGCCGATCCTAAACAAGGCCAAAGAACCAACAATGTAGTTGATCCACGGAACATCCTGTTTAGGACTTGCGAACGCCACCCTACATGCCACTGGATCCTCCCCCCTTTGTAAGGCCTAACTATTGCAGATATTAAACTAATCCTTGCAGAGCAAGGAGCAATCGTAACGGATCAGATCTACTAAACGATGAACAAGCAGGGTGCCGCCCCCATGCCTGAGATAGGCATGAGGACGGCTAGATATGCAAGGGTTGCACTACGTAAGCATGTTTATACGAAGGACAATGCTAACCCTAACACATCTATGATAACTACGTTGCCCGCCATCAAAGACGCTTCAGTACGGGCAACGCATGAACAACGTGGAGCTTGTGCTGCCTAGATCGCAAGATGCGATCTAGGCAGCATGTCGCTTACCTGATTGAAACCCTCGAGACGAAGGAGTTGGCGATGCGCCGAGATTGGTTTGTTTTGGGGTGAACGTTGTGTTGTTCTTTATTCCATAAACCCTAGGTACATATTTATAGTCCAGGGGACTTTCTAATGTGGGCATGCACCAAACCGTGCACGGGTAAAACTCTAACTTCTAAACTAAGATGCGATCTAATATGTTACAGATACACGGGCAATTTAGCCCAACTTGGTATAAAAGGCCGATTCACGTATTTCTTCCATGTATATATCTTCAAACCCATCTTGATCGCGGCCCACCTCTGACTCGGTCAAATTTGTAATATGATGAACAATTTCACTCATAATTTTATCCATTGTATCATGATGACTTTCTGAGACCATGTCTGTACATGCTAGGCTCATAAAGTTTAACCTCAGTATTCGCATGTGCAAATCTGTCTTGCACCCGTTGTATGCACACGTAAAATCTATCACACCCGATCATCACGTGATGCTTCGAAACGACGAGTCTTAGCAACGGTGCATACTAAGGACGATTACTTCATGGATATGCGAATATTGTTAGTGCCCCAATAGTTGGAGGATTGTGACGCCTGGCGTCTTCAACCTTCATACATTCCCATAAAACTTATGAGTTTATGTAGTCTCACCAAATTATATTCTATCATCTTGCAATAAGGTCTTAGATATCATATATATCTCATACCTTGATTATTTCTGAAAACTAAATTTTCAGCTCCTTACTTTTCAAACAGATTTGAACTTCAAGTTTCACGGAGACAAGATAACTTTAGATACTAATTGAAAACATAGCTCTTTGAATCAACAATGTGAGGTTTACTAAAAGTTTGCAATAGGACTTAATCAATTTTTGATTCTTTAACAATACGGTACAAATCCGTAAAGTTTCTTGTCAGATTTTAACAGTATTTCTATCTCAATAACAAGACTAGCGCATGGTAGAAAACGGATGCCAATACTACAAAATTAATTCAAAATACTACTCAGACTATGTTTATGATAATTAGTTCATGTTTTAATCTAATTACTAATGAACTCCCACTTAATACAACATCCCTCATAGTTGTTAAGTGGTACACGATCCAAATCCACTACACCAAAACCGATCATCACGTGAGATGATGTAGCTTCAATGGTGAACATCAACATGTTGATCATATCATCCATATGACTCGTGTTCAACCTTTCGGTTTCCGTTGTCCCGAGGCCATGTCTGTACATGCTAGGCTCGTCAAGCAAACCCAAGTATTCCGCGTGTGCAACATGGCTTACACCCGTTGTATGTGAACGTTGAGTCTATCACATCCGATCATCACGAGATGCTTCGAAACGATGAACTGTGCAACGGTGCATACGAGGGGAGAACACTTTATTATCTTGATATTAAAGTGAGGGATCATCTTATAATGCTACCGTCGCGATCTAAGCAAAATAAGATGCATAAAGGATTAACATCACATGCAATTCATATGTGATATGATATGGCCCTTTAGTCTTTGCGCCTTTGATCTTCATCTCCAAAGCACGGACATGATCTCCATCATCAACGGGCATGATCTCCATCATCGTCGGCGTAGCGTCAAGGTCCATGGTGCCGTCTTCATGGTTGTTCACCTCATGTAGCAACTATTACAACTATTTTGAAATACTACTCAACATGAAATTTAAAGACAACCATAAGGCTCCTGCCGGTTGCCACAATACAATAATGATCATCTCATACATATTCATCATCACATTATGGCTATATCACATCACCAAACCCTGCAAAAACAAGTTAGACGTCTCTAATTTGGTTTGCATATTTTACGTGGTTTAGGGTTTTCGAGAGAGATCTAATCTACCTACGAACATGAACCACAACGGTGATACTAATGTTATCAATAGAAGAGTAAATTGAATCTTCACTATAGTAGGAGAGACAGACACCCGCAAAGCCTCTTATGCAATACAAGTTGCATGTCGAACGAGGAACAAGTCTCATGAACGCGGTCATGTAAAGTTAGTCCGGGCCGCTTCATCCCACTATGCCATAAAGATGCAAAGTACTCAACTAAAGATAACAAGAGCATCAACGCCCACAAAACCATTGTGTTCTACTCGTGCAACCATCTATGCATAGACATGGCTCTGATACCACTGTAGGATAACGTTGCATAGAAAACAAAAATTTTCCTACCGCGAACACGCAATCCAAGCCAAGATGCAATCTAGAAGACGGTAGCAACGAGGGGATGATCAAGACTAACCCTTGAAGAGATTCCAAAGCCTATAAGAGTAGGCTCTTATTGCTGCGGTAGACGATCACTTGCCGCTTGCAAAAGCGCGTAGAAGATCTTGATCACGATCGGTTCCGGCGCCACGAACGGGCAGCACCTCCGTACTCGGTCACACGTTCGGTTGTTGATGAAGACGACGTCCACCTCCCCGTTCCAGCGGGCAGCGGAAGTAGTAGCTCCTCTTGAATCCGACAGACGGCGTGGTGTCGGTGGTGGTGGAGAAATCCGGCGGAGCTTCGCTTAAGCGTGCGGGATGTGGTGGAGGAGAAAGACCGCTAGGGTTTGGGGAGAGAGAGGGGGTTGGGCGCCGGCCCTCTAAGGGGTGCGGCCAAGGCTGAGCCAAAGAGTGGTCAGCCCCCTCTCTATGCCCCTCATTATATAGGTGGAAGCCCCAAGAGTTCTAGTCCAAGTCTTCGAATAAGACCCCAACACTAAAACCTCCCAAAAGTGGGAAACCTACTCAAGGGGGGAGTCCTACTCAAGGTGGGACTCCCACCTTTCCTTGAGGTGGGGCTGGCCGGCCACCCTAGAGGAGTCCACCTTGGACTCCTCCCCTTTAGGGTTGGCTGGTCATGCAAGTGGAGTCTCTTTGGGACTCCACTTTCCAAAGTGCCATTCTTCCGGACTTTTCTAGAACCTTCTAGAACCTGCCATAAATGCACCGGATCATTTCCAAACTTGGAATATGACTTCCTATATATGAATCTTATTCTCCGGACCATTCCGGAACTCCTCGTGATGTCCGGGATCTCATCCGGGACTCCGAACAAATATTCGAACTCCATTCCATATTCAAGTTCTACCATTTCAACATCCAACTTTAAGTGTGTCACCCTACGGTTCATGAACTATGTGGACATGGTTGAGTACTCACTCCGACCAATAACCAATAGCGGGATCTGGAGATCCATAATGGCTCCCACATATTCAACGATGACTTTAGTGATCGAATGAACCATTCACATACGATACCAATTCCCTTTGTCACGCGATATTTTACTTGTCCGAGGTTTGATCATCGGTATCACTCTATACCTTGTTCAACCTCGTCTCCGACAAGTACTCTTTACTCGTACCGTGGTATGTGGTCTCTTATGAACTTATTCATATGCTTGCAAGACATTAGACGACATTCCACCGAGAGGGTCCAGAGTATATCTATCCGTCATCGGGATGGACAAATCCCACTGTTGATCCATATGCCTCAACTCATACTTTCCGGATACTTAATCCCACCTTTATAACCACCCATTTACGCAGTGGCGTTTGATGTAATCAAAGTACCTTTCCGGTATAAGTGATTTACATGATCTCATGGTCATAAGGACTAGGTAACTATGTATCGAAAGCTTATAGCAAATAACTCAATGACATGATCTTATGCTATGCTTAATTGGGTGTGTCCATTACATCATTCATACAATGATATAATCTTGTTATTAATAACATCCAATGTTTATGATTATGAAACTAATCATCCATTAATCAACAAGCTAGTTTAAGAGGCATACTAGGGACTTCTTTGTTGTCTACATATCACACATGTACTAATGTTTCGGTTAATACAATTATAGCATGATATATAAACATTTATCATAAACACAAAGATATAAATAATAACCACTTTATTATTGCCTCTAGGGCATATCTCCTTCAGTAATACTATAATAATATACCTACGAAAATTATTGAACATGTTATGGATAACCGCTATGAAGGGGATGGAACTGTCCATCCTGGTGATCATTTACTGTTTTTGCATGAATTATGCGGGTTATTCAAATGTGCAGGTATTGCTATGAATGAAGTGAGGAAGAAACTATTCTCTTTATCGCTGTCTGGTAAAGCGGCGCATTGGTATAAATTACTGGATAATGGGGATTCTCTTGAATGGGATGATATTGTGCCCCGGTTTTATTCTAAGTTCTATCCTCCAAGTGAAATTCACAAAGATCGGAACCGCATATATAATTTCTGGCCTCATGATGGAGAGAGTATTGCCCAAGCTTGGGGGAGATTGAAGTCTTTAATGCTCAAATGCCCCATTCATGAGCTTCCTGGTAATGTTATTATTGATAATTTCTATGCAAGACTTTCTTTTCAAGACAAGACCTTGCTGGATACCTCTTGTTCTGGATCATTTACACGCAACAAAGAAGAGTTTAAAAGGGACCTTCTTGATCGGATCCAAGAAAATACTGAAGGTTGGGAGAATGACAAAGATAGAGAATCAGGTATAATTTATGATTATAAATGCATTGAAGCTTTTATGGATACTGATACATTTCGTAATATGAGTGCTACATATGGTCTTGATTCTCAAGTTGCTGCAAATCTTTATAAAGCTTTTGCCTCTCATTATGAATTGCCTAAGAAGAATTTTGATAAGTATCATGAACCGTATAAAGATAAAATTGATCCATCTATTAATAAGTGTGTTGTAATTGAAACTGCTGATCGCGTTATTCCTGAAGCTTATATTGAAAAAACTCCTTTTCCTGCTAAAATGAAAGAGTACTCTGTTATAAATAGTGCGGTTCATAAAAGTGAAAAGAAACCTAGAGAACCTGAAGAACAAATAAAAGTTGAACCTGCTGTTGCAATTGTTAAAGATCTTGTGACTGAAAATGTGGAGGATGGTCATATTATTTTCTGTGAAGATGCTTCTAATATTGTTTCACATCCTAATAAACCCAAACAAGCTAGTGTTCCTATGCTATCTGTTAAAATTGGTGATCATTGCTATTATGGTCTATGTGATATTGGTGCAAGTGTTAGTGCTATACCTTATGAGCTATACACGGAGATTATGCACGAAATTGATTCTTGTGAACTTGAAGATATTGATGTGGTTATTCAGCTGGCTAATAGAGAAACTATTTCACCAATTGGTATTGTTCGAGATGTGGAAGTTCTATGTGGTAAGATTAAATATCCTGCTGACTTTTTGGTACTTGGTTCTGCTGCTAGTGATTATTGTCCTATCATTTTTGGGAGACCTTTTCTAAATACTTGTGGAGCTATTATAGATTGTAAGAAAGAGAAAATTTTGACTAAATTTGCTGGTGAATCTTATGAGTTTAACTTCTCTTCCAAAACTCCTTATAAAGCTGATTTGCCTAGTAATGATTTTAAAATGGAGCAGTGTGCATCTATTGTTCTTGTTCCTAATAATCCTTTGCAGCAACATTTGGAGGATAGCGAGAGTGAAGTTTTTAGGAAAGAAAGAGATGAGCTTGAGGAGATTTTTCTTCGCCAACCTATTCTCAAGCATGATTTACCGGTGGAAGATTTGGGTACAACACCGCCACCAAAGGAAGATCCTGTTTTTGATTTAAAGCCTTTGCCTGATAATCTTAAATATGCTCATATTGATGATAAGAAAATATATCCTGTTATTATTAGTTCTAAGCTTACAGAGTTTGAAGAAGAAAGATTATTGCAAATATTGAAGAAACACCGAGGTGCTATTGGCTATACTCTTGATGACTTGAAGGGGATTTCTCCCTCTATTTGCCAACACGCCATTAATATGGAGGATGATGCGAAGCCTGTTGTTGAACCTCAGCGTCGTCTAATTCCCAAGATGAAGGATGTGGTAAGAAATGAGGTATTAAAACTTCTTGAAGCTGGTATTATATATCCTATTGCTGATAGTAGATGGGTTAGTCCTGTGCATTGCGTTCCTAAGAAAGGAGGAATAACTGTTGTGCCTAATGATAATGATGAGCTTATACCTCAAAGAGTAGTTGTAGGTTATAGAATGTGCATTGATTTTCGAAAAGTTAATAAGGTTACTAAGAAAGATCATTATCCTTTACCATTTATTGATCAAATGTTAGAAAGATTGTCTAAAAATACTCATTTTTGCTTTCTTGATGGTTATTCTGGGTTTTCACAAATTGCTGTTAAAGCTAAAGATCAAGAGAAAACTACTTTTACTTGTCCCTATGGAACTTATGCTTATAGGCGTATGCCTTTTGGTTTATGTAATGCTCCTGCTACTTTTCAAAGATGCATGTCTGCTATTTTTCATGGTTTTTGTGAGAGTATTGTGGAAGTATTCATGGATGATTTTTCCGTCTACGGGAATTCTTTTGATAGTTGCTTGCGAAACCTTGATAAAGTTTTGCAGAGATGTGAAGAAACTAACCTTATTCTTAATTGGGAGAAATGCCACTTTATGGTTAATGAAGGAATTGTATTGGGACATAAAATTTCTGAGAGAGGTATTGAAGTTGATAGAGCTAAAGTTGAAGCTATTGAGAAGATGCCCTATCCGAGGGATGTTAAAGGTATTCGTAGTGTTCTTGGACATGCTGGGTTTTATAGGAGATTTATTAAAGATTTCTCCAAGATTTCAAAGCCTCTTACTAATCTTCTTCAAAAAGATGTACCTTTTGTTTTTGATGATGATTGTAAGGAAGCCTTTGAAACTCTAAAGAAAGCCTTAACAACTGCTCCTATAGTTGAACCTCCTGATTGGAATTTACCTTTTGAAATTATGTGTGATGCTAGTGATTTTGCTGTAGGCGCTGTTCTTGGACAGCGAGTAGATAAAAAATTAAATGTTATTCATTATGCTAGTAAAACTCTTGATGCTGCTCAAAGAAATTATGCTACAACTGAAAAAGAATTGTTGTAGTCTTTGCTTGTGATAAATTTAGATCTTATATTGTTGATTCAAAAGTTACAATTCATACTGATCATGCTGCAATTAGATACCTTATGACAAAGAAAGATGCTAAGCCAAGGCTTATTAGATGGGTACTTCTTTTGCAAGAATTTGATTTACATATTGTAGATAGGAAAGGTGCTGATAATCCTGTTGCTGATAATTTGTCTAGATTGGAAAATATTGCTTATGATCCTGTTCCTGTTAATGATAGTTTTCCAAATGAACAATTGGCTGTAATAAAGGTGAGCTCGCGAGACAGTCCTTGGTATGCTGATTATGCTAACTTTATTGTTTCCAAGTACTTGCCTCCAACCTTTTCAGCTCAGCAGAGGAGGAAATTCTTTTATGACTTGAGGCATTATTTCTGGGATGACCCACACTTATATAAAGAAGGAGTGGATGGTATTATGCGAAGGTGTGTTCCCGAATATGAACAACAAGAGATATTGAGTAAATGTCATGGCAGTGTTTATGGAGGACATCACGCTGGAGATAGAACCGCGCAAAAGGTTCTACAATCAGGTTTTTATTGGCCAACTCTCTTCAAAGATGCAAGGAAGTTTATTTTATCTTGTGATGAATGTCAAAGGGTTGGTAATATCTCCAGACGCAATGAAATGCCTATGAATTATACTCTTGTTATTGAACCGTTTGATTGTTGGGGATTTGACTTCATGGGACCATTTCCCTCTTCAGAAGGTAACACACATATACTTGTTGCTGTTGATTATGTTACTAAATGGGTGGAAGCCATACCTACAAAAAGTGCTGATGGTGAGACCTCTTTAAAAATGCTTTTAGATATTATTTTTCCTAGATTTGGAGTACCTAGATATATTATGACTGATGGAGGTTCTCATTTTATTCATGGAGGTTTTAGAAAAACTCTTGCTAGGTATGGTATTAATCATAGAATTGCTTCCGCTTATCACCCTCAAACTAGTGGTCAAGTAGAATTATCAAATAGAGAAATTAAATCTATTTTGGGAAAGACCGTTAATAAATCTAGAAAGAATTGGGCTAGTAAATTGAAAGACGCACTATGGGCTTATAGAACTGCTTACAAAAACCCCATGGGAATGTCACCTTATAAAATGGTTTACGGAAAAGCTTGTCATTTACCCTTAGAACTAGAACACAAAGCTTATCGGGCTGTTAGAGAATTAAATAAAGATCCTAAACTTGCCGGTGATAAGAGGTTGCTACAATTAAGTTCTCTAGATGAATGGAGAAGTGAAGCTTATGAAAATGCTAAACTCTTTAAAGAAAAAGTTAAAAAATGGCATGATAGAAGGATTATCAAAAGAGAGTTTAATATTGGGGATAAAGTCCTATTTTATCGGTCTCGTCTCAGATTCTTTGCAGGGAAATTACTCTCGAAATGGGAAGGACCATATGTTGTCGAGGAGGTGTATCGTTCAGGAGCAATTAAAATTAGCTCTCTCCAAGGCAATGCTACGCAAGTGGTGAATGGACAAAGACTAAAGCATTATATCTCGGGATTCTTATAATGTTGATGTTGATATTATTCAAGTGGAAACACCGGAGGCTTTCATCAAAGGACAAATTGACAGTCCGCCAGAACTCGACTTTGAATAGGTAACAGTACTGGTAATGAAAAGTTCGCGATTTACTTTCCGAACATTATTTTTGTTGTTTTTGGAAAATATTAAAAATTACGAGTTCGAAACGGAGTGGAAAGGACGCACGAGGGCGTGGCACCACAGGCCGGCGCGGGCCCCAGCCTGGCCGCGCCGACCTATGGTGGCACCGCCTCGTCGCCCCTTTCCGACTCTAGTTCGATCTGGTACTTTCCGTTTGTTCTGAAATTTTTTATTATAAAATCCCCCGGACCCCTGGAGGTCCGTATATCGTTTTCTCGACGTGTTTTGTTTCGAG
Source organism: Lolium multiflorum (assembly GCA_030979885.1). Classification (NCBI taxonomy): domain Eukaryota; kingdom Viridiplantae; phylum Streptophyta; class Magnoliopsida; order Poales; family Poaceae; genus Lolium; species Lolium multiflorum. The sequence continues at coordinate 293,377,695 of CM061750.1, forward strand.
CTGTTTCTGCCAGGATTTGTTTTAGATCTAGAGCCATCATGTCTTCATCGGGAACTCCGAAGGACAACTCCTGCAAGGATGTTGGCAACTTGTACATGGAGGAGCTGAGGATGCATCCAAAGGAGTTGATGCTCGTCGAGGGAAAACTGCAGATCAAAGATGTTCAGGGACCCAAAGGAGAAGGAAGCTTGGAAGACAGGATGGAGAAGCTAGAACAAGAGGTCTTCAATTACAAGAAGATGGCCGAGCGTGAAGTGGATATTTTTCACAAGATTGTGTCTGAACTCATTGCTGAACACGAGAAGGAAACTGCAAAGCTATGGGGCGACATCCTCTCACTTCACGACACCACCAACAAACTGCAAGCTCAACTCTATGACATTCATAATCAGAACTGTGAGTATGAAAACAGGTTCAAACATATAAGTCGTGCTGCTAGTTTCAGGATTCCCGAGACCAAGATGTCATTTGTTGATGGGGAGCCTCTATCTTGGAAGTCTGAAGACGGGAATTCATCACCACCATCGCCAAAGGAGTAATCCATCATCGGTATTGGCATCCCCTTGGTTTGTTCCAAGCTTGGGGGAGTGCCGCGGTATCACATTATCACCTTTTATTTTTTACTATCAAGTAGTGTCATATCATGAGTAGGGAAGTTATCGTATGAGATGGATTGCAGTGTGGAAGTATCTCTCCTTTAGTTTGTCTATGTATCCCTTGGTGTGAGTTATCGTTATGAAATACTAGTAAAAATGCCCGTGCGTTGCACCGGAAAAAATAAATACTCAAACGCTCTCCCATACCTTCCACATATTCCATATAAATTGGAAAACTACCTGTACATGATGATAACTTCAGCAAAGTAAAAAAATGCAGGGCTGTAGCTAAATATAACGAGCATCTGTGCAGATTATTTAATTGCCACAGCCGTGCCGGTGGTCAGATCTCTTTCTTGGCATTACTTCCGTCCAAGTCAAGTAATTCGGAAAATATGGAGTAGAAAATATTTTAAGAAAACAACTTGACTAAAACGATACAAATTAAGAACCAAATATTTGTTCATGTTTGTGTGATCTACACAAGAAGTCAAGAACCAACAGTGGGAGCATTGCTACTTAGAGAAAGACGACATGAATGAAGTGAAGTATATGTATATTACAAATAGCAAAAATGCTGGCACGGGTTAGAGGAACTTCTTTTCACAGAACAGCAGCAAATTGATTGCCAGGACATCATACCATTAGTGAGAACTCGAACGTATACACAGGTAACATGTCTCAAGCCCAGCCAGCACTGAAGTTTAGATATGCATCCAGTGCGCTCTGATGAAGAAATTGTTTGAGATCAGAATCTGTTTGGTGACCACATACACTGCAGAAGGACCAGTTTTGACGAGTTCCCCATCAGAAATACCACATCAGCTCGCTAATTAACCGAACTATCGCTGGCCTTAACTGATCAGAAAATCTGTCCGATCTCTTGCCGTGAGATGGGGGACGTCTGCTTGTGGCTGGCGTAGGCGGCCTCTGATCCGGCACCTTGGTGCGCCTCCATCGACCACCCGACTCGGCGGCGCAGGGAAAAGTGGGATGGAGCTGCGCGGCCACGTCACAGCAGCCGGAGTGTCAAGGTGGAGCCCTGTGGCGGAAGGCGTAAGAGGCAGGAGCTGTGCGAGCTAGAGCCCGTCGATGGCCATCAACTTTCTTTTCGAGCTCATACGCTCACCATGGCCGGACCTTCTCCTCCAGCCGCCAGCCATGACAGCCGAACAGCCGACTATCTTGTTTCTGATTGTGTACTCCTTTCGGATCTATCGGCGACCCTCGTTTTTCTATACCGACGAACTTCTCATCTGACCAGTTTGGGCCCGGTGGGTGGACGATCTAAAGGCCAGCGGTGCCCGTTGTAGGTGTCCGATCTCCACGTTCCTCGCGAAATCCGGAGAGGATGTTGCTCCCAGGACGGGCATCCACAATTCGATACAGGTAGCCAATCATGATACAACACGACGGTCGCCGCACACACAACTCTGTTGCCACCTCACGAAACGTTTTGTCCCTGGGAGACCTCTCTCCCAGGCGGCGGCGGCCAGATCCCATCTCCACCGGCGTGAGCTCTGGGCCCCTCTCCCTCCGCTTGCCGCTCCGGCGGCAGGAGGGGGAGGGGACCTCGTTCCTCCTCCGTTTTGTAGTTAGGGCTTGTCTGCTGTGGTGCGTCGTTGGGGTGGTGGGAGCGGCGCCCGGGCAAATAAATCTGCCTCAACTCCACTCCCACACCGGCGGCGACCTTCACGGCGGCGTCTCGGAGTTGTTGGCAACGTGTGCTTGTCGATCTTTCAGGTCGGCAGCTTGGTCTTCTCGCCGTTCTTCAGATCTGGCGAGATCTGTTTCTCGACGTGTCACTGGCGTTTGTCGTTGTCCACGACGGCGCTGGGGGCCGGGGCGAGGTGGTTCTTCTGGAGCGAATATGTTGGTCCGGAGGTGGTGGATATGCCGTTCTTCTCCGACTTCGTCGATGGGAGGCGGCGTATCTTGGTCCAAGACAGCACGGGGACGTCCCCCGGTCGACGTGCCACAGCGACATGTGCCTCGCTGCTTACAGCAGGCCTGTTCATCGACTCACAAAGCCTCGTTGGCGATGGTGCTCTTTTGGATCTTGCAATGGTGGAGGCTCGGCGTCTCTTCTTGCGTTCGTCTCGGCGGCGTTGGAATTGGACGGCGGCCGCTGGCTACGGTGGTTGCAGGAAACCCTAGGGATCGTTTTGTATTTCTCGATCTTTTAGGATTTTATCTGCAAATTCAGGATAATCATTTTATCCCGGTTTGTCTTTTAGTTTCCACATGTGTTGCTTCATGTAACTTGATTTTCGATTAATGAAATATGTGGTTGCTCTCAAAAAAAAAACACGACGGTCGGACGAAGGTGAACACATGCGCACGACGGCCAGTAGCTGCTCGAGTAGGCTGGCGTAAATCTGCTCCTCCTCGGCCAGGACAATATCGAAGGTGATAGTGTTAGCCTTGTCGACAGGTTCCAGGCCTGTCAACGTAGTTCGTAATCGACCTCCACTATCTAGAAAGGGTGGAGATGTCGAGATGTCGATGGATTTTCACGACTCGCCGGAAAGATTGTGCCGATCGATCTCGTCGATATCTCGGCCTGGCTGCGTATATATGAGCGTTTAGATTTAGAAGATAATATCGAGCGATATGCTTGATAAGCAACCCAAACCAACAAAAGATTTAGAAGATAATAAAACAATCTCTGAACCGCACATACACCAATATGGAGACCGAACGTGATACGTATGTTTTCCTAAAAGCTTGGAGCTGACATAGTATGGTAGCCGACAGGCTTCCGGCCAAGATAAGGAAAGAGCGAGTGGCGCAGGCCTCGAGGCCCAATGTAACTATGTGGCCCAGGCGGGAGGTCAAACAACCCATGAGCACCACGTTCGCAAACGAGCACGGACGCGTGAACCGTTTTTATACTTAACGGTGGCAGTTCTTGTAATTTTGGTTGAAATATAGGGGCAATAAAAAACGGACCAACAAGAAGCTCTTTTACTTTTATTATTAGGTATAGATTAATGAGAAGTCTTATCATTTACATATTGCACACCTTATTTTAGTTTGCAATTTCTACTATATGATTGATCTTGATTTTAGTATTGGTACCACTTTGGGAGCATTAAGTAAATCTATTTGGTTTTGGCAAACTTAGCAATGGTCAATAGCAACAACACTTTGAGTTCAAGAAGAATAGAGGAAGTACATGTAGAAGATGTTATTATCTTTCTTATCAGTTCTTTGCTTAGTATTCTAGAGTTAAAACTGTTTGTGCTTACAAGTAAGATGCATGATTGTTTCTATCACATGTATATTTGTTTGTTTCCCTCAACTCTTATGCTTGCTAATTAACCTTGCTAGCCAAAGACCTGTACCGAGAGGGAATACTTCATGCATCCAAACCTGAACCCAAACCTATGCCATTTGTGTCCACCATACCTACCTACTGCATGGTATTGTCTGCCATTCCAAGTAAATACTTCATGTGCTACCTTTAAACAATTCAAAACTTATTACTTCTTATTTGTGTCAATGTTTTATAGCTCATGAGGAAGTATGTGGTGTTTTATCTTTCAGTCTTGTTAGGCAGCCTCCACTAAAGGACTAGTGGCTTCATCCACTTATCCTATAATTTTGCAATAAGAGCTGGCAACGGGGTTCCCAACCCCAATTAATGAACCTTCATTAATAATTCTCTTCACATGTTTTGCTCTGATTCATCAGCAAGCAACTTAATTTTGCAATAGACACTCCTCCATGGTATGAGATTGTTAGAAGGCACCCGAGGATTCGGTTAGCCATGGCTTGTGTAAGCAAAGGTTGGGGGAGTGTCACCCTAAAATAAACTAAAGTACATGTGTAAACAAAAGAGAAGAGGGATGATCTACCTTGCTGGTAGAGATAACGTCCTTCATGGGAGCCGCTCTTTGGAGGTCTGTTTGGCAAGGGGTTAGAGTACCCGCTACCAGTCGTTGACAACAACAAACACCTCTCAAAACTTTACTTTATTCTCTTTATATGATTTCAAAAATGAAAAAGCTCTAGCACATGATTTAATCCCCGCTTCCCTCTGCGAAGGGTCTGTCTTTTACTTTATGTTGAGTCAGTAAACCTATTTCCCTCCATCTCAAGCAAGCATTTGAGTTGTTGTGATCAAACTATTATATTGTGATTTGCTTCATCATGTCTTTACTCTTTCTTGTTTAGTACAAGTTTTACCTGAATGAATATAGCTTTGAAAGTCATCAATGATTAATATGATTGAGTATGCAAGTTTACCATAAGTTTTTAATATGAGAGCGCTGCTCAATAGATAAGTATAATCTGTTAAATGTTCTCTGACCAAGAACAAAGTTTGCCATCACCAATTATGATCTCTTATGCACCTTTATTTGTGATTACCTTATACTTGTTTCAAGATTGAGTTATATGAGGAAGTTGTTTACTATAATGTCTTGTGTGAATGAATATGATGCTTCTTGTCCGTATTCTATTTATCGACTCTTCACTCCATAAACATGTGGACCTGTTTACGAGTTCAGTTTCGCTTGGGGACAAGCGAAGTCTAAGCTTGGGGGAGTTGATACGTCCAATTTGCATCACTATTTTATATCATAATTTGTTGTTATTCATTGATATATTTCATATTGGGACACAATACTTATGTTATTTCATCTATTTTGCATGTTTCATGATTATTTGGGGATCGAGCACCGGAGCCAGGATTCTGCTGGAAAAAGCACCGTCAGGATGCAATATTTCGGAAGATCAACTGTGGAAGGAAGTTTTACCAAAAATCCTATTTTTCCAGATGACGGAGGAAGCCAAGGGGGAGCCAGCTGGACCCAGTGGTGGGCCCACACCATAGGGTGGCGCGGCCCATGGCCTGGCCGCGCCACCATGTGGTGTGGGGCCCCTCGGCCTCTTTCGCCTCCTTTTCTTCGCGAAACCCTTCGTCCCGAAGACCGCCACAGAGGAATCCTCACGAAGGGTTACAGCCGCCTCTGCGGGGCGGAGAACACCAGAGAGAAAAGAGCTCTCCGGCGGGCAGGAATCCGCCGGGGAAATTCTCCCGAGGGGGAAATCGACGCCATCGTCACCGTCATCGAGCTGGACATCATCTCCATCACCATCATCATCATCTCCACCATCATCACCACCATCTCCACCGCTGGACATCGTCACCGCTGTAGCAATTTGGGTTTGATCTTGATTGTTTGATAGGGGAAACTCTCCCGGTACTGATTTATACTTGTTATTGATGCTATTGAGTGAAACCATTGAACCAAGGTCTATGTTCAGATTGTTATTCATCATCATATCACCTCTGATCATGTTCCATATGATGTCTCGTGAGTAGTTCGTTTAGTTCTTGAGGACATGGGTGAAGTCTAATTGTTAGTAGTGAACTATGGTTGAGTAATATTCAATGTTATGATATTTAAGTTGTGGTGTTATTCTTCTAGTGGTGTCGTGTGAACGTCGACTACACGACACTTCACCATTTATGGGCCTAGGGGAATGCATCTTGTACTCGTTTGCCAATTGCGGGTTGCCGGAGTGACAGAAACCTAAACCCCGTTGGTATATCGATGCGGAGGGATCGCAGGATCTCAGAGTTTAAGGCTGTGGTTAGATTTATCTTAATTACTTTCTTGTAGTTGCGATGCTTGCAAGGGGTATAATCACAAGTATGTATTAGTCCTAGGAAGGGCGGTACATTAGCACAGGTTCACCCACACAACACTTATCAAAACAATGAAGATTAATCAACTGTATGTAGCGAAAGCACTAGACTAAAATCCCGTGTGTCCTCGAGAACGTTTGGTCATTATAAGTAAACAAACCGGCTTGTCCTTTGTGCTAAAAAGGATTGGGCCACTCGCTGCAATTATTTCTCTCGCATTTTACTTACTTGTACTTTATTCATCTGTTATCAAAACCCCGAATACTTGTCTGTGAGCATTTACAGTGAATCCTTCATCAAAACTGCTCGTCAACACCTTCTGCTCCTCGTTGGGATCGACATTCTTACTTATCGAAGATACTACGATACACCCCCTATACTTGTGGGTCATCAGTCCACAGTTCACTAGTGGTGTCTCTCCAATAAGAATAGCATGTTGGGTGAACAAATTACAGTTGGGCAATTGACAAATAGAGAGGGCATAACAATGCACATACATATCATGATGACTACTATGAGTTTTACTTAGGGCATTACGACAAAGTACATAGACCGCTATCCAACATGCATCTATGCCTAAAAAGTCCACCTTCGGTTAGCATCCGCACCCCTTCCAGTATTATGTTGCAAACAACAGACAATTGCATTGAGTATGGTGCGTAATGTAATCAACACAAATATCCTTAGACAAAGCATTGATGTTTTATCCCTAGTGGCAACAGCACATCCACAACCTTAGAACTTTCTTTCACTGTCCCAGATTCAATGGAGGCATGAACCCACTATCGAGCATAAATACTCCCTCTTGGAGTCACAAGTATCAACTTGGCCAGAGTCTCTACTAGCAACGGAGAGTATGCAAGATCATAAACAACACATATATAATAGATCAATTAATCAACTTGACATAGTATTCCATGTTCATCAGATCCCAACAAACACAACATGTAGCATTACAAATAGACAATCTCGATCATGATAGGCAGCTCACAAGATCTAAACATGATAGCACAAGAGGAGAAGACAACCATCTAGCTATTGCTATGGACCCATAGTCCAAGGATGAACTACTCACGCATCAATCCGGAGGCGGGCATGATGATGTAGAGTCCTCCGGTGATGATTCCCCTCTCCGGCAGGGTGCCGGAGGCGATCTCCAGAATCCCCCGAGATGGGATTGGCGGCGGCGGCATCACAGTAACTTTCCTCGTATCGTGGCTCTCGGTACTAGGGCTTTCGCGACGGAGAGAATAAATAGGCGAAGGGGCAGAATCGGGAGGCGGCCGAGGGCCCCACCCCACAGGCCGGCGCGCCCGCCCTCCAGGCCGCTCCGCCCTAGGGTGTGGGGCCACCTTGGCCCCTCTCCGTCTCTCCTTCGGTGTTCTGGGAAGCTCCATGGAAAATAAGACCGTGGGCTTTTGATTCGTCCAATTCCGAGAATATTTCCTGTGTAGGATTTCTGAAACCAAAAACAGCAGAAAACGGAACTGGCGCTTCGACATCTTGTTAATAGGTTAGTGCCGGAAAATGCATCAAAATGATGCAAAGTGTATATAAAACATGTGAGTATTGTCATATAACTAGCATGGATAATAAGAAATTATAGATACGTTTGAGACGTATCAGCTGCCGATGTTACTGGTACTGCCTCAATCCATCGAGTGAATTTATCGACAGCCACGAACATATACACGTATCCTCCTAGCCAAGCTTTATGTAATTTCCCCACCATGTCGAGACCCCATTGTGCGAAAGGCCACAACAAAGGTATTGGCATCAACTCTGCTGCCGGAGAATGAGGTTTTGCCGCAAATCTTTGGCACGCATCGCAAGTGCGAACTATCTCTTTTGCGTCTTCTACTGTGGTTAGCCAATAAAATCCTGCCCTGGAAACCTTGGCTGCTATTGCTCGGCTGCTTGCGTGGTGCCCGCATATTCCCTCGTGCACATCCCTCAGTATTACTCTTCCTTCTTCGGGTGTAACGCATCTATGCAATACTCCCGATATACTTCGCTTGTACAGCTCTCCCTTGACCATGGTAAAAGCTTTAGATTGTCGAATAACTCGTCTTGCTTCCACAGGATATTCGGGTATCTCTTTACTTAAGATATATGCTATGTAAACTTACATCCAAGGAACTTGCACCATCATAACCTCGTGTGGTTCTTCATCCTCCTCCGGTGTGTTTGCTTCTAAATCTGCCGGAGCCCCCGAGTCCTTCTCAAACTTCCCTTTCTTCTTTGGTTGTTTTGGTGCTTTCTTCGCCTTAGTTGATCTTTCACTTATCTCTTCCCAGAATGCGCCAGGTGATATTGCTAAACATTGTGACCCGATATTTGCCAAAACATCGGCTTCATCATTGTTGAGTCTGCTGATATGGTTCACTTCACATCCATCAAAGAGTTTCTCGAGTTCATTGTATAGATCCTTGTATGCTATCATGCTATCATTGACTGCATCACATTGATTCATCACCTTTTGAGCCACCAATTGGGAGCCGCCAAAGATTTTCAGTCGAGTTGCTCCACACACCTTCGCCATCTTCATCCCGTGTATGAGCGCCTCATACTCTGCCTCATTATTGGATGCGTTGGGGAACGTCATCCGCAGTACGTATTTCATCTTATCTCCTTGGGGTGACACTAATATCACGCCTGCTCCAGACTCGTCGAAGTTCATGGTCCAAGTACTCGACAAATCTAGGGGTCCAAGAATTTGCGACTTTATTGCTTTTCATTTTTCGTATGTGATGTCCCGAGGTGAAAGCTCTATTCCCCAAAGGGAGACACGGCATGTAGCTTCTGGATTGTTCAAGATGTTTGATAAAGGCGCCTCATTGACCACTATTATCAGATGTGCCGAAAAATAGTGTCGCAATTTTCTTGCAGTTGTGAACACTCCATATGCCAACTTTTGATAATGTGGGTACCGCTGTTTTGAAGGTGATAAAACTTCGCTGATGAAATATACCGGCCTCCAGACTCCATGGAGTTTCCCTCCTTCTTCTCTTTCCACCAGAAGAACCGTGCTGACCACCTGGGGTGTGGCGCGATATACAACAGGAGAGGTTCTTTTTCCTTGGGCGCCACCAGTATTGGTGGTGTCGAGATTGTGCGCTTGAGGTGCTCGAAAGCCCTATCTGATTCTTCGTTCCACTCAAACTTTTCTCTTTGTTTGATGAGCGCATAAAAGGGCAGCGCTTTTCTCCTAGCCTGGCGACAAATCTGTTCAGAGCTCGACACGCCCTGTCAGCTGCTGTATCTCTTTGAGCTTTGTTGGCTTCCTCATCGTTAAGATGGCTTGAATTTTTTCTGGGTTAGCTTCGATTCCTCTTGCTGACACCAAGTATCCAAGGAGCTCTCCCGCAGGAACGCCAAAGGAACACTTCGTCGGTTTAGCTTGAGGCGAAACTTGTCGAGGTTGTCGAAGGTTTCCTTGAGATCATCGATCAAAGATAACCCTTGATTTGTTGTAATTACGACATTGTCGATATATACTTGAATGTTCCTACCAATCTGTGTGGCAAGACACTTTTGCATCATCCTTTGATAAGTAGCTCCCGCGTTTTTCAACCCGAAAGGCATCACTCTGTAGCAGAACACACCATAGGGTGTTATAAAAGCTGTTTTGAGCTCAGCCTCTTCTTTTAGGCGGATCTGGTTGTAACCAGAATACGCGTCTAGGAAGGAAAGACGTTCGCATCCCGCGGTGGAGTCGATAATTTGATCGATCCTCGGGAAGGGAAAGTGATCCTTTGGACAATATTTATTGAGACACGTGAAGTTGATGCACATGCGAAGGACATCAGTGTTTTTCTTCGGGACCAGAACTGGGTTAGCGCCCCATGTGGCCTCCGCGTGCAGCTACTTGATGAAATTTGCTTCTCGAAGTCGATTAATCTCTGAAAGCATAACTTTGCGGTTTGGTTCCTAAAACGCCGCAAAGGTTGTCGAATTGGTCTAGCCATTAGATCCAAATTAAGAGGGTGCTCGACAAGTTCCCTGGATACTCCTGGCATGTCAGTTGGACAACATGCAAAGATTTCCCAGCGCTCACGGAGGAACTCGACGAGCGCGCTTTCCTATGCGCTATCCATGTTTGTTGTGATAGCTATCGTCTTCTTAGGATCTGTCGGGTGAATCTGTACTTCCCTCGAGTTCTTGCTGGTGTCAAAGGTTTGCTCCTTCAATGGCCTCCCTCCGTCAGGCAGCACATCATAATCAGTTGTTAGCCTTGATGCCATGTACTCCGCCTGCATCCCGAAAGTTTCTAACAGCCGATGAAAATCCTTGTCGCACTTATCTATCGGGGCAAAGCTACCCTTTACTGTGATTGGGCCCTCGGGGTCCAGGGAGCCTCCACAACAAGTACGTGTAGTGTGGTACCACCGTAAATCTGGCATAAGCGGGTCGTCCTAGCAGAGCATGATACTGTGAAGGGAAATCAACAACTTCAAACTCCAGCTTCTCTCTTCTGTAATTCTCTTGGGTTCCAAACTGAACGTCAAGATTGATCTTTCGTAATGGATAACTTGGCTTCTCCGGGGTGATACCATGGAAACGTGTGTCAGTTGGTGTCAAGTTCGCCAATGATATGTTCATCTTCTGCAATGTATCTGCATACATAAGGTTTAAACTGATGTCGCCATCTATCAACACATGTGAAACATCGAATCCTGCGATCACCGCTGGTAAGATCAAAGCTGATTGCCCTGGTCGTGGAACTTGCTGCAGGTGATCTGCTATGGTGAAGCTGATGTCTGATACGTCCATTTTGCATCACTATTTTATATCATAAATTACTGTTATTCATTGATATATTTCATATTTAGAGAAGAAACTTATGTTATTTCACCTATTTTGCATGTTTCATGATTATTGGAGAATTACTCACCGGAGTCAGAATTCTGCTGGAAAAAGCACCGTCAGGATACAATATTTCTGAAGATCAACAATTGACGGAAAATATACCGAAACTCCTATTTTTCCAGATGACGGAGCCAGCCAAAAGGGGAGGCCGAGGAGGGCCACCATGGGCCCCTGATACGTCTCAAACGTATCTATAATTTCTTATGTTCCATGCTACTTTTATGACAATACTCACATGTTTTATACACACTTTACATCATTTATATGCATTTTCCGGCACTAACCAATTAACGAGATGTCAAGCTAGTTCCTGTTTTGTGCTGTTTTTGGTTTCAGTAAATCCTACACAGAAATATTCTCGAACTGGAAGAAACAAACGCCCAGGTCTTATTTTTCCACGAGCTTCCAGAAGACCGAAGAGGATACGAAGTGGGGCCACGAGGTGGCGACACACTAAGGCGGCACGGCCAAGGAGGGGCCCGCGCTGCCCTAGTGTGTGGGCCCCTCGTGAGCCCCCCGACTCTGCCCTTCTGCCTACTTAAACTCTCTGTCGCGAAAATCCTATTACCGAGAGCCACGATACGAGAAAAGTTCCAGAGACGCCGCCACCGCCAATCCCATCTCGGGGATTGAGGATCGCCCGCACTCCCGCCGGGGGAGAGGGGAATCATCTCCTGGAGGACTCTACATCACCATGATCGCCTCCGGACTGATGTGTGAGTAGTTCATCCTTGGACTATGGGTCCATAGCAGTAGCTAGATGGTTGTCTTCTCCTCTTGTGCTATCATGTTAGATCTTGTGAGCTGCCTATCATGATCAAGATCGTCTATTTGTAATGCTACATGTTGTGTTTGTTGGGATCCGATGAATATGGAATACAATGTCAAGTTGATTATTGATCTATCATATATGTGTTGTTTATGTTCTTGCATGCTCTCCGTTGCTAGTAGAGGCTCTGGCCAAGTTGATACTTGTGACTCCAAGAGGGGGTATTTATTCTCGATAGTGGGTTCATGTCTCCATTGAATCTGGGAGTGACAGAACCCCTAAGGTTGTGGATGTGTCGTTGCCACTAGGGATAAAACATCAATGCTTTGTCTAAGGATATTTGTGTTGATTACATTACGCACCATACTTAATGCAATTGTCTGTTGTTTGCAACTTAATACTGGAAGGGGTGCGGATGCTAACCTGAAAGTGGACTTTTTAGGCATAGATGCATGCTGGATAGCGGTCTATGTACTTTGTCGTAATGCCCTGATTAAATCTCATATTAGTCATCATGATATGTATGTGCGTTGTTATGCCCTCTTTATTTGTCAATTGCCCAACTGTAATTTGTTCACCCAACATGCTATTTCTTATTGGAGAGACACTAGTGAACCGTGGACCCCGGTCCATTCTTTTACATCTGAAATACAATCTACTGCAATCTCTGTTCTTTGTTGTTCTTCGCAAACAAACATCATTTTCCACACCATACGTTTAATCTTTTGTTTACAGCAAGCCGGTGAGATTGACAACCTCACTGTTAAGTTGGGGCAAAGTATTTTGATTGTGTTGTGCAGGTTCCACGTTAGCGCCGGAATCCCTGGTGTTGCGCCGCACTACACTCCTCCGCCAACAACCTTCACGTGGCCTTCATCTCCTACCGTTCGATAACCTTGGTTTCATACTGAGGGAAACTTGCTGCTGTACGCATCACACCTTCCTCTTGGGGTTCCCAACAGACGTGTGTCAACTACACACCAGCAGGCCCCCCATAGGCCGCCGCGGTGTCAACACCCGGATTTTTAAGTCCAGATGCCTATTATATCATACATCGCAATCCCAGTAAGATTGTTTTTGCGAGACATAATAGTAAGTAGCACAGAGTCATCATTTATTACAACACATACTTGTCTTACAACAATGGATCACATGATCCAATATTACACAAATAGATTGTTCAACATCACAAATAAGTAGCGGAAGCGAAGTAGTAGTGGACTATCTATTCCACAGCAACGCTTGACGTTAGAAGATGCTCCTAGTTATCGTAGACGTCCCGTTGTCCGTCATCCTGATACTGTGGCTGCTCTTCATAGTCTGGCATTTGAATAGCTAGGGACACAGCCATGAGTACTTTAAAGTACTCGCAAACTAATACTAATGTAAATGCTTAACAACTTTAATAAAGGGTGCTAAGCTCTAGGTTTATTTGCGTAAAGCCATGTTTAGTTCATAAACATTTAGTAAAGACTCCTCATTTTAACTAACTAACTCAAGTGCGAACATTAGTGTCATTCCCACAATTCACATGTGATTCAAGTCAAAATCACCTTTCAATTCACCATTCTTTGTTAAGACAAAAGTTCTGACAATGGAACAGTATGGCCTTTCCAATCGTCCGTAACCGTGGACACGGCTATTCGAATAGGTTTAACACTCTGCAGAGGTTGTACTCTTGTGCCACAAATTTTGATTACATCCGTCGAGGATAACCTCGAATCATCGTAACTCAGTACGCGGATCATCAACCTTAACCTTTCACTTATATACCCTAGTATAGGCACCTCTCCCCATGAGCTTGGCCTCCGGTGAAAACCAACTGTCAACCCGGGAACTGCACAGGGCTTGGGTCGTACATTCACCTCATATTCACATCATTTCACTCTTAGCGGAGGCAGCCTCGGCATAACCCCTATGATGCTTGTTAGAGGGAACCCATACTAAGACACACAAATTTCCAGTTAAGCCCTACCCATAATCAGGTATTGTGGGGGTACTTGTATAATTGGAAAGGTATCACATTCAAACCAAATTATGAGTTTTCATCAAAATTCACCAAGTCATTCATGTCATATTCACCTTCAAAACCTTTCAAAGTCAATTCACATGTTCCCATCTAGAGTAGTCATTTTTAGTTATTTAGCAATAGCAACTAGTCATGAGGGGTGCTATCTAGCTTTATTTGCTCTAGGCTAAATTTGATACTCTTGTGCTAATCTAGACCAAGTGAATCATGAATCAAAAATAAACTTTGAAAGACAATGAGTAAAATAGTTGCAAGGTAAAAACATGGGATAGGTTGATGAAGCATAAAGTAAAGAGTGATGGTGCCTTGCTCTCATAGAGCTTTGCACATGGTGCTTTGCAAGGGTGTTAGCTTGCCTTGAGCAGGGTAGTGGTCAAAGTTTTCCTCCTCCTCCTGGGAGTAGCCTTCCTCCTCTTGGTATTCCGCTTTACTAGCGTCTATATACGAATACGAGGTATACAATCACCAAACAAAACTTATAGGCTAGACTAAAACACACAAAAGGGTTGACACAACTAATTCTAGCATCACATCATTCATGGCATGGTGAATTACTTAGTTTGTTCTTATTTAAGAGAAAAATAATTTCCTCTCATTAAATCCTATTCAGATTTAATCTCCACAAATAATAATAAGGTATGAAATATAAGTTGACCAAGGTCAACATTTCATATCTATTATGAGGGAGTATAATTTAAATGAGGTGCTACACCTCATGCAATTTAAGACTAACATAATAATGATTTAAAATCACTAAGTAATGGAATAAGAGGTTCATTAGCTTAAGTTCATTACCTTGAATTACTTAGGATCAAGATTTAATTGAGGGAGGAGCCCTCATACTATTTAGAGAATTTGAATTACAAGATTCAAATGCACTAGAAATGGCTCCATAGCCACTATTTTGATCTAGTCCATGATCATACAAACAACCTGGCTAGATTATTGCATAATCAATTAGAGGACAACATTTGTGATTTATGAGAGTTGTAAACAACTCAAAATCAATTGTGGTTGAATTTTAAATAAAGTTTCAATTTGCAAAAGTCCCTGCCTTGTCATTTTTAGCATTTTAAATCTACTACGAAATTGGAGGTGGGACCAGTGGCATTGTGTAGATAAATTCATGGGCTTTCCAGAGATATGAAGTTTACTAAATTTGGTGCAGTAGTTTGAAAGTTATTCAAATTGGAAGGGACACCAATATTTGAATTCAGCTAAAACTAATTAAACGAAGTTTGAAATTTTGCGCGGAAAAGAAGATGGGCCGAAACGAAATTAAACAACACAGCGCAGCCCAACAAGCATCCGTGCGAGTGGGCCGCCCGACGAGGTGGGGGCCACCCGTCGGCCGACGTTTGGTGCCGAATCGGTATGAGCTATCGTGGTGCGTAGGATTAAAACGTAGATCGACGGCTCACAACCGTCGTCTTCTCCGGCGAGAGGCCGAGGGTCTGGAGGAGAGCCTAGGGGGTAGGCGAGCGTACCAGGCCTCCGGCGGTCGATGGCGAGGTACGAGGCGACATTGGCGTGCATGGGGAAGCTCCTGGTACCGTCGGCGAGGCTTGGGGAGGCTCCAGTCGATGGCGATGTTCTCCGGGCTCCGGCGGCGGTGACCTTGCAATTCCGGCGAGCTCGACTGTAATTGGACTAGCTACCAGTGTGAGAAGAACCAGTGGAGGGAGGGGAGTGAGATGGTGTGAAGGATTGGGTCGACGGAGGGCTCTATTTATAGTGCCAAGATGGCGTGCTCTTGAGGATGTCTAGCGGCTAGAGGGTGGCGAGGAGATGTGTGATGCAGCCGTAGCCTTTGCAGAAGAGGATGAGGGCGATCGAGCGCGCGGCGCTCTGGAGCGTCCAGTACGCGGTGAGCGCTGCGGCGTGCACTGGCAAGGTTTTGGGCGCGTCTCGCCTGGCCAATGCCGTGCGCGCGCGAGCCAGGGCCGTGCATGGTAATCATCCTTGTGCTGTGTAGATGCTCCAGGACAAGGTTTTGCTGAGAGAAGGAGGCCAGAGAGATCAAGTTCTTTGAGGCCGGCATGGTACACGGCATGTAGCTTTTCTGCCCTTTTCTCCACTTTAAACGATGAGAGCAAGGACAGGGCTTGATGCAGGAGATGCAGGAGATGGTGATCATCACGATTTAAAGATGGTTTAGGCTAAAAACTGATGGGTAAAGAGGTGCAACACTAATCTGGAAAGCTGCCTGCCAACTGCTCGACGAAATGGCCGCATGAACATTTTTGTGGAATTTTGGAAATCTTTTTGGTGAATCTCAAACATATAATTAAAGAGACAGAAAGGTGGTGTTGGTGCAAAGTTTCAAAAATGTGGTCATCTTCACTTTGTTTCAAAGTCCCATCTTGTCCACTCTGTTCTGGTCAACCTGGTCAAAGTCAGCATTAGTGGTCAACAGCAAAGTTGTTCACTTTGACATGGTCTTGGATGAGGTGACAAGTGTTGACCAAGTTTGGTGTAAGAAAAGTTAAAACCAGTGGTGCAAAGTGGTGAAGATATTAAAAAGTGGTCACTTGACCATTATCATATGATGTTGCTTTTGTAAATTTCTTTTATTTGATTCTGGTTTCTTTGATGCATTTGGGTTTGTTTAAGCTATACAAGTGTTTTACAAACCATAGATCAAGCAATGGTGGCCTTTGGTGATGATTTGAATAAGTGGCCTTATGTGTATGTGAGGGTATTTGGCCAATTTTGGGTTTCTTTTATTTCTCTCCAATAGAGGAGCTATGATCATGGGTTAGGGTTTAAGAGCAAGTGATCA
Source organism: Lolium multiflorum (assembly GCA_030979885.1). Classification (NCBI taxonomy): domain Eukaryota; kingdom Viridiplantae; phylum Streptophyta; class Magnoliopsida; order Poales; family Poaceae; genus Lolium; species Lolium multiflorum. The sequence goes on from CM061750.1 coordinate 293,394,399, forward strand.
ACACATCAACACTCATCATGGCAATTGCACAATACAAAAGCACACTATGCATGAACTACATGTAACACTATATGCATAGAAAAAGTTTTTGTTTGTTGCAAATTTTGAGTCTTTGAAATATCTCTCTCTTGATTTGTTATTGTTGAAACTTGGGATGTTACACGCGGCCCCCAGGCCTGGCGCGCCGCCTTGTGGGGAGGGGGCCCACGACCCCCCTCGGGCATCTCCCCTTCGCGTACTTCATCTCCCGAAACCCTAAGGTGCGGAGGAACATCGAGGATAGACACAGCCGCCTCGCGGGGCGGAAAACACCAGAGAGAAAAGAGCTCTCCGGCAGGCTGAAATCTGCCGGGGAAATTCCCTCCCGGAGGGGGAAATCGTCGCCATCGTCACCGTCATCAAGCTGGACTTCATTGGGATCATCATCATCTCCACCACCGACACAATCATCTCCACCGCTGCACCTCTTCTCCGATGTAACATCTAGGGTTGAATCTTGATTATTTCATAGGGGAAACTCTCCCGGTGTTGATTACTCCTTGTTATTGATGCTATTGAGTGAAACCATTGAACCAAGGTTTATGTTCAGATTGTTATTCATCATCATATCACCTCTGATCATGTTCCATATGATGTCTTGTGAGTAGTTCGTTTAGTTCTTGAGGACATGGGTGAAGTCTAAATGTTAGTAGTGAACTATGTTGAGTAATATTTAATTGTTTGATATTTAAGTTGTGGTGCTATTCTTCTAGTGGTGTCATGTGAACGTCGACTACACGATACTTCACCTTTATGGGCCTAGGGGAATGCATCTTGTATTCGTTTGCTAATTGTAGGGTTGCCGGAGTGACAGCAACCTGAACCCCGTTGGTATATCGATGCATGAGGGATAGCAGGATCTCAGAGTTTAAGGTTGTGGTTAGATTTATCTTAATTAATTTCTTGTATTTGCGGATGCTTGCAAGGGGTTTAATCACAAGTATGTATTAGTCCTAGGAAGGGTGCATTAGCATAGGTTCACCCACACAACACTTATCAAAACAATGAAGATTAATCAACTATATGAAGCGAAAGCACTAGACTAAATTCCCGTGTGTCCTCAAGAACGTTTGGTCATCATAAGTAAACAAACCGGCTTGTCCTTTGTGCTAAAAAGGATTGGGCCACTTGCTGCAATTATTATTCCCGCATTTTACTTACTTGTATTTTATTTATCTGCTATATCAAAACCCCCTGAATACTTGTCTGTGAGCATTTACAGTGAATCCTTCATCGAAACTGCTTGTCAACACCTTCTCGCCTCCTCGTTGGGTTCGACACTCTTATTTATCGAAAGTACTACGATACACCCCCTATACTTGTGGGTCATCAAGACTATTTTCTGGCGCCGTTGTCGGGGAGTGAAGCGCTATTGGTAAGTGGAATTGGTAAGGAAAACTTTTGTATGTCGCTGGTGAACAGTGATGCCATAGGATGGCTTAAGTTGGGGCCGAATGGACGTATGAGGATTCGGGGGAGGGTTTGCGATTAGATGGGAAGAACTTCCGGATGCTTTCCTCAAGAACACAACCAAAGGCCGGTATACAAGAAGAGAGACAAGAGGAAGAACTCTTTACTAGATCGCTTGCTTCATTAAACTCAACATGGTTACAAGCTCACGTACAATGATCTCTCTGTGGTCTTGCTATCGATCGCGCCTGTAGGAGGCAGTACCCCCTCTCCTTATATAGGGGAGAGGGTGGCTTACACTGGAAGGAACCCTAATGGCATCTTTGACTAGACAAACTACTTTATAAAGCTACTTTAATCATAGATGACACCGGAGTCCTCTTTAATCAGGGGTGCTGACGTCCTCCGGCTTCTTTGACCGTCATCCTTCTCTTTATCGTCAGCCCTTGGTCTAAAGTCACTTTGCTTAGCTCATCTTTGTCTTCTAGCACTGGAGAGAATCTTTGACCCGTCCTGCCGACAGGCTCTCCTTTCCGGTATCTTCTTTACCGGGTTCCGGCATACCCCTTGGGGATACCGGCCTAGCTTGCTTTCCCAAATTCCTACTAGGCTTCCGGCAAGAACATTAAACCGGTATCTCGATGGCTCAAACCATCCGGTTTGGCATGCCTTTGGCATACCGGGGTCATCCCCCAACATTAGTCCCTAAGTGGTATAGTCTCGGATCCTATCCAACAGACCATGCCAGGTTCTTATGTCTTTGGATACCGGTTTGATCCATCCGTCTTTAAGCTCTGGTCCGACATCTTTGCCCGGACCTTCATTATCTTTTCCTTGCAAGTCATTCCCCGGTATCTTGCCTTCCGGTATCTTAATCATTTAACACTTCCTCGGCGAAGTCGAGAATATCTCGGGCCCCGCGCCTGACAGAGACATGCGCACTGTAACTGACGCGCCAGTGTCATTTCTTTCGACTCCCGCGCGCTCATTTAATGCATCGCAGCTGATCCCACTACCTTCGGGATCTCCTGTGCGCCTCCGTGTGGCTCCGTATTTTTCGCGTGTATCTCTCGCCACGTGGCGGCCCATGGTGCGAACCGCCGCGGGCCGCGAGGCGAACCGCCACGGCCCAGCGGTTTTCAGCCCACTCCCCTTCTTCTTTATAAGCGCAACCGCCGCCCCTTCTTCCTCTTCTCGCATTCTCCACTTCCTCGCGCACAGTGCTCTTCGACTCCGTGCCTTCACCGTTCTCCGTCCGCCGCCGCTCGCTCGAGCCCGTCGCCCGGCGAACTCACGCCGCCGTTCCGCCGGACCTCCTCGTGCGGGAACTATCTGCAGCGCGCTCTCCGCGTCCGCTGCATTCGTGCTTCTTTGAGAACTTCTCCGCCTCGCCGTCGACGGACTTCCTCGCTGGCCGCAGGCTTGCCGTTCCTCCGGCGAACCTCTTCCTCCGCGACTCCGCCGCCTCAGGTTAGGCCCGATGCGCCTTTACCCCTTTCTTTCTTGCACTTCGGATCTTGGGGGCGGTAGAGTATTTATCCGTTCTTTGTTTTGCTTTTTCTCTTACTCGTAGATCTTCGCGCGAGGGTCCGTTTGGGGAAAACTGTTTCTCGGTAGATTTCGGCATCTCGTAGATCCTTATGTCTAGCGAAGGGTCTCTCCCCGCTGCCACCTCTAGCAACCAAGGTAGCAGCACTTCCGACGGGTTAACCGAAGACCTCGCCCGGATGGATCTGGCATCCAGCCGGAAACAAGAGGCCGGCACATCTAGCCGGGCCTCCGGAAAGGATAAGACACGCGGAGCCTGGAGAGGTTCCGACGTGACCCAATATGAGATCGACTGGCTCTACCGGTCTAGGAGGATTCCGGAAGGAGTCATCTGCCGGCTTCCAGGCGACGAGATCCAACCGGTGCTCGAACCCGGTGAAGCTGTTGTTTTCCTTGCTCATTTTGAGCGTGGCTTCGGCCTTCCTGCCTCTGATTTCTTTCGTCAAATCCTTGATTTCTATCGCCTCCAACCTCATCACCTTCCCGGCAACGCCGTTTTTTACCTTTCTTGTTTTGTGGCCTTCATGGAGGGCTACATTGGCATCCGTCCCGCTCGAGAGACGTTTGCCCGCTTTTTCTCCCTCCGGATCAACTCGGTCCAGGGCAAGGACATTCCTAAGCCCAAACCCCCCGTTCAATGCGGGTCCTGCATCATCGGCTCCCGCCAAGGGAGCCCCTTTTTTAAGTTCAACGGCCTCGAGTCCTGCCGGTTGTGGCAGACGACGTTCTTTTATGTGAAGAACGCGGGCGACGAGGACCTCATCAACCTGCCGGCGTTCAACCCGGCGCCGCCCGCCAAGACCAATTGGCAGTACAACCCTGGTAGGGATCATGCCGAGACGAACCGGGTGGTGCGCTTCATGCAGAGGTTGATGAAGGACACCAACATCTGCTCCGACGATATCATCCGCACCTTCATCTGCCGCCGGGTGCTTCCCCTCCAGCAGCGCGCTCACAAGATTAGTGAGATGTACGGCCCCGGTGATCCCACCAAGATCACCGGCTTGGCCTTGAGCAAAAAGGACGTGGTCCTAAAGGCAAGCCAAATCTGCCAAACGGACATGCCGGATGACTGGGAGTGGGGCCTTTGCCCTCTCAGCGCCAGGAATCCTCCGTCCGAAGATGTAAGAAGATATGCGGCTCAGGTCGTATTACCGGTAACTTTTGCACTTGTGTCTAATCTTTCTTTCTTCCTTTGTTTTCAGGCCAAGGCCCGCTTCCCCCGGATTGATTCAGACCGGCGAGGCCCTTGCCGGAAGAGGCCCCTGGACAAGTACGATCCGGATCCTGTCATTCATTGGCTGGATCTAAGGATGGGCCGGACTCCAGCTTCCCGCCTCGGCAAGTCTCCGCCGGAACCAGCTGGTTCGTCTGATGATTTGACCATACTTGAGGTAGCTTTTCTGTTCGTTTTCTTATGCTCTTTTTGTTATTTCCATTCTGTAGACATTCCCTCAGACAGCAACAACCCACAGGTCCATGAGCATGTGCCTCCTCTGCAAGCCGAGGTTGGGGATGAGTTCTTGGATAACCTCATGGCCGAAGGCCAGAAGAGTGATCCCCCAGCCGCTGACGCCGGCCCCAGCCATGCTCCCTCTGGCAAACGTCCTCGGACTGAAGTCATAGGAGGGAAGCAGGTTGGCACCAAGCGCTACAAGCAGAGGCGGATGCCGATGTCTTCCGGGTAAGTTTTTATTTCTCTTTATACTCTCTTTGTTTCCACCGAGTTCTTCTCCGGTTGCTTTTTCCAACTCGTTCTCTTTTTCCTTTCTTTCAGCCCTGCGCTTGAGCTTGGCTCCGCCGGCTCCGCCGGCTCCGCGAGGACTTCATCTCCTCCTCCTCACTCAAGTCCGGTATCATCTGGTGCCGGCAACACCTCTGCCTCCCCTTCGGGAGGCACTGCAAGTTCGGGGCGCGCGGCCCCTACACCTCCAGATCACCGCGCGGAGGAGGACCTTACCTCCCGTTCGGAGACCCAAGACACCGGCGCCAGCAACATCGGCGCCGGCCAGACTGATGCCGGGCAGGCGGAACCTCTGGTTCCTCCTCCCCCGAAGAAGAAGAAGAAACAACCAAGCTCTTCCCCCACCGCGCCGGATACTTCCGCGCCGGTATTTTCTCCTCCTCCCGAGGCCACGCCGACACCGCCGCCTAGCCAAGGACCTCCCGCGGCCAAGCAACCGGCGCCGTCCGTGACCCCCAAGATCACCAAGTTCCTCAAGCCCGGGGCTTCCCGTGGCAAGGCTGTGGAGGGCGCCACCTCAGGCGGCTCGGGGACGTGGTGCTGCACGTCGGCCCTGCTGCCCTGCTGTCAGGACAAGCCCACCGGCCTCCTGGGTCGAATTGTTGATCTGAAGCGCGCGGGCAAGGACCTGGGGCACCTTCTCCCCTATGCCCAGAAGTGGAATGAGGCGGATATCTCCGCTTCAACCCGCGGCCTGGGGAAGGATCGCCTTCCGGCACCAGATCCTGCCGGGGCTCGGTCCACTGAAGAACATTTCATGCGGGTTAAACGCGCCGTGAAAGAGTTCGACAGTGCTTGGTACGATGCTACCAACAATGTGGTGGTAAGTTTTACTAACTCTCTTTTATAATTTCTGTTGATGCCGGTTTCTTTTCTTTCCGGATCTTGTCTATTCTCCCAGTCCCCGAGTTTCGTGGTGAGAGCGCAGCTCTTAGCACAAAACTTAACTTAAAAACTTAGCGTGAAACCGGCACTGCTAGTCCCCGAGTTTCGGGTTAAGAACTTTGTTCTTAGCGCAAAACTCATCTTAAAAGCTTAGCATGAAACCGGCACTGCCAGTCCCCGAGTTTCGGGTTAAGAACTTTGTTCTTAGCGCAAAACTCATCTTAAAAGCTTAGCATGAAACCGGCACTGCCAGTCCCCGAGTTTCGGGTTGAAACCTTGTTTCTTTCTTTCTCACAACCACCTTCCTTTGAACAGAGCACTGCTGACGCCCGGAAGCAACTCTTTGAGGAGCTTCTGTGGGAGCATCGGGACCTTGCCGAGGCCCACAGCCACTGCCAAGGTTTGTTTTGTTTCTTTTCCTCCGGCATCTTTTCACCGGAATGTTTCCTTCTTTGATATCTACGCATTCTTTTGTTTAACAGTTGTTCCGGAAGCTAGCCTCGAGGCCCTGAAGGCCCAGGTTACCAAGCTTCAAGGTACCATCCTTTCTTTTTCTGCTAACCTTCCTTTTTTCATTGTTGCTTGCTAAGACTTTTCTTTCCGGTACTTAGGCGAGAAGGAGCAGCTCCTCAAGGAGCACAACGAGGCGCTGGAGGCCCAGAAGACCGCCCTGGGGGAGCTCAAGGAGCAGGCCATACAAGCCGCGCTCCGGCATGAGCAAGCCTTGAAGGACGCCCGGGTTGCAGCTGAGGCCAGGTTGGCGGAGGTTGTGGAGGACTCCACGAACTCCAACACCGTTTTGACGGCAGAGCTAGATGAGGAGAGGAAGGCGCGGAAAGCAGCGGAGCGTCTCATTGAGACCATGACCACCGATCACCGGGAATACGATCGGTTGGTTATGAAGATAGATGCGCTTGCTCTCCGTAAGTTCCTGCCTTGCCCCTTTTTTCGCTTATAAGCTTTCTTCTTTTGAAAATGCATCTTTGTTCCTTGCTTTTTCCGACATACTTTCTTCCGGTATCTCATGCTTATGCTTTCTTCAGAGCATTTCCCGGAATCTCAGGTCTATGCCGTGAAGAAGGTGAGGGAGGATCGGATTGCGCGGGAATTTCCCAATATGGACGCGCATTGGGATGGGTACGACTATCTTGTCGCCCTCTCAGCGCGGGTCCAACACATGCGCTGCGTCGACCGGCTTCTTGCCGACCTGCCAACTGCCGCCATCCAAATCTTCAAGGTGCTGTGGCCTGAGGAGGAGCTGCCGGAGAACATCACGCTCACTGCCAACCGGCTCAAGGATGCCGGGCACCGGATCCGTGAGTGGCAATGCTCCGCGGCTCGTGCTGGAGCTGACACGGCGCTGCGCTCCGCGTGCTCATGGTACCCTGCTCTGGATCTGGATGCTCTCCAAGGCGTACGCGCAGATGCTCCTACGGACACGGATCCGGCGCTCGCCGCGAAGCGGCAGGACCGGGCATACCGGCTTGCTGAGTATGCCGAAGTCCGCACCTTCATCCCTCCTCCTCCTGGCGTCAAGGACTACCTCAGCGATGAGGAAGAAGAAGACGAGGGAGATGAAGATGAGGCCGCCGAGGACGTGCCGCCGGAAGCTCCCGAAGCCGGCGCTGCTCCCCCTGAAGATGCCGAGGCCGGTGCCGCTCCACCCGACGCCCCCGCTGCTTGATGACCTCTTATCAAACGTTTGTCTGTGATCTATCTGTTGGCCCTGCTTGCCTCAAAGACAATGTTTATTAAATTCTGCCCCGGTATGCCGGGGCTTATGATGTAAAACCTTAAGTTTGCTTGTGGTTGCCGTACAACATTTTCTGCCGGTAAGTTATACCGGTAGCTAAGTATTTCTAAGTTTGCTTTAGCACATTTGCTTTTGGTTCTGCTTTTATCCTGCACTGCAAAGATTTCCCAATTGTTTCCGCATCCAATTTGATGCATACTTGGTTCTTTTGCCTTGGCTCTGCCTGCCTTCTCTGGGCGTTCTTTGGCGTATGAGCACAAGGTTCTTTCACCAAACAAGCATCTTCTTGAACTTAGAAATAACTTTGAAATTTTGCAAAAAACCGGTTTAACCGGGGTTAGTTAAATTTTCCGGATTGTTCTTTCCTGCTCTCCCTTTTCGCAGTTCATGTGCTTATCTCCTACCGGTTTATCTTGCTTGCCATGAAGCCGGTTTGCGGACAGCAGCAGAGTCGAAGACTCCGGTAGGATTTAGCACACTACTAAACCGGAAAGAAAAAACGTTCAATAAGCAACCGGTGAACTGAAAAAATAGACAAGTTGCATGCAATCTTATTGGGATAGTCCCCGAGATTCATTCAAGGTTCTGGCATCTTTTATTCATAGCATATAAGGTACAAAAAGGAACTTCTTACACCACCACTTCAAGAGTAGAAAGGACGCAACAGAGCTATGTTCCATGGACGCTTGCTCTCCTCTCCGGACTTGTCCGCCTTTCCTTCTTTCCACTCCTGAGCATCAATTAGATAGTATGCATCATTGTGAAGCACCTTGCTTACAATGAAGGGACCTTCCCAAGGTGGCAAGAGCTTATGCCGGCCTTCAGTGCGCTGCACTAGGCGAAGCACAAGATCTCCTTCCCGGAAAACTCTTGGATTAACTTTCCGGTCATGATAGCGTCTGAGGTTTTGCTGGTAAATGGCTGTTCTTGCCAAAGCTAGCTCCCTTGCTTCTTCTAGTAAGTCCACATCATTTTCTCTGGCCTCTTTGACCTCTTGCTCAGTATAGAGCTGTACCCTTGGTGAATCATGGATGATGTCGGTTGGTATGACCGCTTCTGCTCCATAAACCATGAAGAACGGAGTGTATCCGGTAGACCGGTTTGGAGTTGTTCTTATACTCCACAGCACTGATGGTATCTCATCAAGCCAACATCCCGGTGATTTTTCCACTGCATCAATGAGTCTAGGTTTGATACCGGAAAGTACCAAAGCATTCATTCTTTCCACTTGGCCGTTGCCTTGTGGGTGTGCCACCGAGCACAAATCCAACCGGATGTTCTTATCCTCACAAAACCTTTTGAACTCACCTTGAGCAAAGTTGGTTCCATTGTCAGTAATAATGCTGTGTGGGTATCCATACCGCAAAATGACATCTTTTAAGAACTTCACTGCTGTGTGCCCATCACATTTTGCGACAGGTTTCACTTCCACCCACTTGGTGAACTTATCCACCATAACCAAGATGTGGGTCATGCTGCTTCTTGCAGTCCTGAATGGGCCAACCATGTCAAGGCACCAAACGGCGAATGGCCATGTCAATGGTATTGTCTTTAAACCAGACGCTGGGGTATGATTTTGCTTGGCGTACCTCTGGCACCCATTGCATTTTCTTACCAAATCCTCAGCGTTCTCCAAAGCAGTGGGCCAGTAAAACCCATGCCGGAATACTTTTGCTACTAGCGCCCTTGATGAGGCATGATGCCCACACTCTCCTTGGTGGATTTCCTCAAGCATTTCTTTCCCTTCTTCCGGTTCCACACATCTTTGAAGGACACCGGTAACGCTTCTCTTGTACACTTCACCATTAATGAACGTATAGGCCTTGGACCTTCTTTGGATTCTCCTTGATTCATTTTCGTCAGCCGGCAAGGTGCCGTTGATCAGGAATTCCTTAATAGGTTTAACCCAGGACGGAGTCTCCCGAACCAGGAATACCGGTACGTCTATGTCCATGCTATCTACCAGCATTGTTTCTTCCGGTACGGGCGCGCAGCGTTCGATCTTACCGGAACAGTCCCCGAGCTTACCGGAATAGTCCCCGGGTTTCCTTCGTCGATGTCCATTGGCACAATGTGTGACTCCGGTACAAAAATTGATTCCGACTCTGGACTTGGCTTGATTGATGGTACTCTCAGGTGTGCCAAGGCTATTCCGGGAGGAATTTCTTGTCGGGATGAGCCTATCTTGGACAAAGCATCCGCAGCTTCATTTTCTGCACGCGGTACATGGTGAAATTCACAGCCTTCGAAGAAACCGGCAATCTTTTGCACGTGAAACCGGTACAAGGCCATGTTGGCATCCTTTGCGTCCCAATCCCCAGAACACTGCTGCACCACAAGGTCTGAATCTCCATAGCAAATGATCCGGTGTGCACCGATCTCTTTTGCGACCTTAAGCCCATGGATCAAGGCTTCATACTCAGCGACATTGTTTGACGCCCTGAAATGCACTTGTAAAACATACCGGAGATGATCTCCCCTTGGTGAGGTTAGCACCACACCGGCACCTAGGCCCTCCTTGAGCTTGGATCCATCAAAGTGCATCTTCCAGTATTCCAGTCTCTGATCCGGGGGCTTGTACTGCATTTCCGCCCAATCAACCAAAAAATCAGCTAAAGCTTGCGACTTGATGGCGTCTCTTCTTTCGTACACCGGAACATACGGTGATATCTGTATTGCCCATTTAGCAATCCTGCCGCTGGCGTCTTTGTTGCTCATGATATCGGAGATGGGTGCCTCACTCACCACCTTCATAGGATGTTCTTCGAAGTAATGCTTGAGTTTTGTGGCGGCCATGAACACGCCATAGGTCATTTTCTGGAAGTGCGGGTAGTTTTGTTTTGAGAGGGAGAGCACCTCGCTCAGGTAGTATACCGGCCTCTGGACGGTTTTTCCTTCCTCTTCTCTTTCTACTACCACAACAACACTCACGACCCGGTTGGTTGCTGCTATATATAACAACATCGGTTCTCTTTCCAACGGCGAAGCCAATATTGGTGCGGTAGCTAACATCGTCTTCAGCTCCTTGAATGCTGCGTCTGCCTGAGGGGTCCAGACGAACTTATCGGATTTTCTCATTAAGGCATACAATGGCAAGGCCTTTTCTCCTAACCTGCTTACGAACCGGCTTAGCGATGCTAAGCTTCCGGTAAACTTTTGTATGTCCTTCAGATCCTGTGGTACCGTCATTCTCTCAATTGCCCGGATCTTTACCGGATTGACCTCAATGCCTCGGCTTGAGACAAGGAAACCCAGCAGCTTGCCGGCAGGAACACCGAAGGTACATTTTGCCGGATTAAGTTTCATCCGGAACCTCCTTAGGTTATCAAACGTTTGCCGGATATCATCGATTAGGGTATCTTTTACCTTAGTTTTTATCACGATGTCGTCCACATACACCTGCACATTCTTTCCGATTTGATCAAACAAGCATTTTTGCATACAGCGCTGGTACGTTGCACCAGCGTTGCGCAAACCAAAAGGCATAGTGATATAGCAGTAAGCCCCGTGCGGGGTAATGAACGCAGTTTTTATTTGATCTTCCTTTTTAAGGGAATCTGGTGGAAACCGGTATAGGCATCCAGGAAAGACAGCAACTCACACCCAGCAGTGGAATCAATCACTTGATCGATCCGTGGTAAAGGAAAAGGATCTCTTGGGCAAGCCTTGTTCAGGTTGGTGTAGTCGATGCACATGCGCCACACTTTCGGAGCTTTTGCCTCCAGGTTCTCATCTTTCTTCTTTTCAACCATCACCGGATTGGCCAGCCACTCTGTGTGCGTGACCTCCACAATGAATTTGGCAACAAGCAGTTTGGTTACCTCTTCTCCTATGATCTTTCTTCTATCTTCAGCGAACCGGCGCAAGGGTTGTCGCACCGGCTTGGCATCTTTTCGAACGTTCAAGGAGTGCTCAGCCAGCTCCCTCGGAACACCTACCAAATCTTCAGTTGACCAGGCAAAGATATTCCGATTCTCACGGAGGAAGCTGACGAGCGCGCTTTCCTATGCCTCACTGAGGCCGGCACCGATACGAACGGTACGCTCAGGGAAAGCCGGGTCCAGCACGATGTCTTTTGTTTCATTTGTCGGTTTGAACGCCGGAGCGCTCAGACTCGCACTCATTGCCGCTAAGCTCAACTGTGAAGACTGAGCCAGCGCAACAGCTGTTTGCATCCTTTTCTTTTCCTCCGCGATCACCAGTGACTCCGCTAGGTTCGATCCGGCAGATGTTTCCAGCGAGATCTTGTAGTTCCCCACCACAGTTAGAGGTCCACGAGGTGCCGGATCTTCATCTTGAGATACGCCGTGTGGGTCGAGGCCATGAAGGCCGCCAGGTCTCCCCAGCAAAGCATGGTACGGACTATCTAAGTCCACCACCTCAAACTCCAGGTTCTCAACCCGGCAATTGTCACGTCCTCCAAACGACACATCCACCCGGACTTTTCCAACCGGTGCGCAGGACAAACCCGGAACGATTCCATGGAAAGTCGTGTGCGTTGGCTGAAGCATGTTTTCTGTTATGCCCAGGGTATGCATAGTGTGCTTGTACATGATGTTGATGCTGCTGCCATTGTCTATCAGCACTTTGCTGAATTTCACTCGAGTTTGCGGCCCTTTCATGATTGGGTCCACCACAAGAGCATAGCCACCCGGGTTTGGCATGATTTTAGGATGATCTCGGTACGACCATGAGAGTTCCTGCTCTGACCACGGCATGTATTTTGGCACCGCCGGCATCACCGCGTTCACCTCCATGGAACGACGGCGCAGGCTTTGCTTGTCTGTCGGCTCAGTGACAAAGACAACACAGCACAAATGTGGGTCTTCGTAAACATTCCGGCCTAAAGGTGCCGGTGGAGGTGGCTGGTTATCATCCTGCTCCACCCGGTTAACTTGCTGGTACTGCTGCCGGTTTGGCTGCATCGGTAAAGCGTTCGGCCCGGTAAGCGGTGGCGGCGGCGGTAGCTGTTGCTGCCGCGGCATGTCCGGTGGTGGCATCATTGCATTGCCTCCTCGCCCTTGGGCATCTTTTACCGCCCCTTTTTCCATCAAGTACTTGGTCCAGGTACAATCCTTCGTCAGATGGTTTGACGGGTGTGCCGGATTCGGTGTGTGCCACCGGCATGGCTGGTCCATGGCAGCTTCCATGGTGTATTTTGCGGGTTCTTGCCAGTTTCTTTTCTGGACCCAGGGTTTCTTTTCCACCCATTGTTTCTTTGGACCTGCCCATGGCTGCGATCCGGTTCTTTGCCTCTGGCTGCCGCTGGCATCGAGTTTGCACAGCAGCAACTTGCTGCGTGCCATATCTCCGATCCGGGAAATCTTCCCTCCTCTTGTTGTTCCGGTTGTCCCGGTGTTGCTCTTGGCGTAGCTGTTCCGGTTCAGGTTGTACTGCCGGCTGCGTTGGGTCTCCCAACGCATAGTTATCCGCCACACGTATCATCTCTGCCAACGTTGTCGGCATGTTCCGCTGCAGCTTTTGCCACAACGGCGAACCTCTTTTGCATCCACTGCTGAACCAAGCAATGGCCTGTGCCTCGATTACACCTTCACAAGAGTTCCTCGTGGTGTTCCACCGGGCCAGATAATCCCGGTCTGTTTCGTTCGGCGTTGCACACACAGAGCGAGTTGCTGCGGCCTGTTGGGCCTCTGATAAGTGCTGCTGAAATTTCTCACAAAAGCCTCCTCAAAGTCCAGCCAGCCATTTATGCTTCCTGCCGGCAAGTTGTTTAGCCAGATTCTTGCTGGTCCAACCAGAAATGATGGTATGATCCTCACGGCCCAACGCCGGTTTCCTCCTCCTGCTACGGTTCCTCCGCCGCCCGCGACGTATACCGCGGTCACGTAATCCGCGAGCCAATCTTCCGGCTTCGTAGTGCCATCGTATGTTTTTGTGTCACGGGGCAACGTAAAGTTGCGAACTGGTGGTTTTTCTCTCATGATTCTTGGGCCAAAGCACTTTGGCCCGGAGGACCTTCCTCCTCGATCATCTCTGACAAGTACACCCTGTCCAGACGGTGCCTCGCATCCCGTTCCGGTAAGTATCTCTCTCCCAAGCGTTCTCCCAATGGGTTCCGGTATGCTGCCGGTCTTGTCGAATCAGCTTCATCGTAACGCTCTGGTGCCGCGGCCCTTGCCTGCCGGTACCTTGGTGGAGGCATCTCCTCCTCGTCATCATCATACGCTGCCCTTGCAGCCGGATAGTTTTGCCCGGTTTCATGTCTACCGGCATGATTGTTTCCGGCATAGCCTTCCTTGGCGTAGCCTCGCTCTGCCCCTTGGCTTTTTCTACCGGCATCGTGTTGCCCGGCTTTTTGTTTACCGGCAAGGACTGGATCATACACGGTCATCTGCCGTGCGTTTACTTCTTTTTCTTTTCTTCTGTCCGGATGGGGGGACGAGGCCTGCCCATGGGACTTGCTTCCGGCATTCTTTGTTGAACGCGCGGATTTCGAGGCTATAGCCTTGTTCAGCTTAGCCAGCTGCTCAGCGTTCTGCTGCTCTACAGTATCTAGCAGCTCTCTGACACGCTCTTGTTGTTTTGCCAGAGCCTCTCCGGTAAGCGAGTCACACAGATCTACAGCAGCCTTAGCAGCTTTTATGGTTTTATCCGGACTACTGTACTTAGGTTTTTCTACAATGCTAACAGATGCAGAGGTACTCTTGCCGGTAAGAACTTCCTTACGCAAATCCCGATCTAGATTGCGAGCCTTAAGCCGGTTTTCCGGTATCCTAGCAGCATGAGCACTAACAGAAGCAAGGCCATGGGCAGCGTTATACTCACGTACGGTTAGGTTCAGCTCGCGCTGCACCTTGACGACGTCTTTGCCGCTCTCGAGTATCCTCAGGCGCTGCGCTCCAGCTCCGCCCGAGCCGCTGCCGGGTCGATGTTCTGCGCGATGGGGGTTGCCAGCGCGCTCATCGCTGCTTGGAGAGGCGTTGCCGGCGGTACGGAAGATGCTCCCGCCGCGCCGGTGTCGCGCTCCAGCGGTGGCTTAGCCGCACGGGTCGAAACCGCGCGACCAGCACCTTCAGCCGCAACCTCCTTTCCTGCACCAGCCACACCGGTCATCATTACCTCGACGCTGCCGGCGGCGCGACCAGCACAGAGCCATCTTGGCGGGTCCGGTGCCACCAGCACCGGCGAGAGGCGCTGGCGCACAGGGACGGTGCCGAAGTAGACGCGGTGGCTGCCGAACTCGATGATGCGGCCGTTCTTGGGGAAGATGCCGCCGTTGGCGAAGCAGCCCGCGTTGTCGTTGATGAAGTCGATGGAGTAGAAGCTCTGGACGAGCGCAGACACTGTCCGCTCGCCGGCGAACTCGAGGAGACCCGCCCGAATGTGTACTCCAGCATGCGCCACTTCATGCCCCACGGTGGGCGCCAACTGTCGTCGTGGTGAACGAGCAGATGCCATAGGATGGCTTAAGTTGGGGCCGAATGGACGTATGAGGATTCGGGGGAGGGTTTGCGATTAGATGGGAAGAACTTCCGGATGCTTTCCTCAAGAACACAACCAAAGGCCGGTATACAAGAAGAGAGACAAGAGGAAGAACTCTTTACTAGATCGCTTGCTTCATTAAACTCAACATGGTTACAAGCTCACGTACAATGATCTCTCTGTGGTCTTGCTATCGATCGCGCCTGTAGGAGGCAGTACCCCCTCTCCTTATATAGGGGAGAGGGTGGCTTACACTGGAAGAAACCCTAATGGCATCTTTGACTAGACAAACTACTTTATAAAGCTACTTTAATCATAGATGACACCGGAGTCCTCTTTAATCAGGGATGCTGACGTCCTCCGGCTTCTTTGACCGTCATCCTTCTCTTTATCGTCAGCCCTTCGTTTAAAGTACTTTGCTTAGCTCATCTTTGTCTTCTAGCTCTGGAGAGAATCTTTGACCAGTCCTGCCGACAGGCTCTCCTTTCCGGTATCTTCTTTACCGGGTTCCGGCATACCCCCTTGGGGATACCGGCCTAGCTTTGCTTTCCCAAATTCCTACCAGGCTTCCGGCAAGAACATTAAACCGGTATCTCGATGGCTCAAACCATCCGGTTTGGCATGCCTTTGGCATACCGGGGGTCATCCCCCCAACACTGTACATGCTGTTTTTATTTCTGCCTGCTGCTATAATTCATTATGGAGAGATCTTATCTTGAATTCCTATTTGGAAAATCTACTACTACTGCAACGGTAGTGGATGAGGCGCCAGGTGAGAAAGAGATTCCATATAAAATACTTATGAAAATTATTGAACGTGTTGTGGATAACCGCTATGAAGGGGATGGAACTGTCCATCTTGGAGATCATTTATTGTTTTTACATGAATTATGCGGGTTATTCAAGTGTGTAGGTATATCTATGGATGAAGTTAGGAAGAAATTATTCTCTATATCGCTGTCTGGTAAAGCGGCACATTGGTATAAATTGCTGAAGAATGGGAATTCTCTTGATTGGAAGGATATTGTGCCTCTATTTTATTCTAAATTCTATCCTCCAAGTGAAATTCACAAAGACCGAAACCGCATATATAATTTCTGGCCTCATGATGGAGAGAGTATTGCCCAAGCATGGGGAGGTTGAAGTCTTTAATGCTCAAATGCCCCATTCATGAGCTTCCTGGTAATATCATCATTGATAATTTCTATGCAAGACTTTCTTTTCAAGATAAAACCTTGCTGGATACTGCTTGTTCTGGATCATTCACATGCAACAAAGAAGAGTTTAAATGGGACCTTCTTGATCGGATTCAGGAGAATACTGAAGGATGGGAGAACGACAAAGGTAGAGAGTTAGGTATAAATTATGATTATGAGTGCATTGAAACTTTTATGGATACTGATAAATTTCGTAATATGAGTGCTACTTATGGTCTTGACTCTCAAGTTGTTGCAAATTTTTATAAAGCTTTTGCCTCTCATTTTGAATTGCTGATACGTCCAATTTGCATCACTATTTTATATCATAATTTGCTGTTATTCATTGATATATTTCATATTGGGACACAATACTTATGTTATTTCATCTATTTTGCATGTTTCATGATTATTTGGGGATCGAGCACCGGAGCCAGGATTCTGCTGGAAAAAGCACCGTCAGGATGCAATATTTCGGAAGATCAACTGTGGAAGGAAGTTTTACCAAAAATCCTATTTTTCCAGATGACGGAGGAAGCCAGAAGGGGGAGCCAGCTGAGGGGTGGCCCACACCATAGGGTGGCGCGGCCCATGGCCTGGCCGCGCCACCATGTGGTGTGGGGCCCCCTCGGCCTCTTTCGCCTCTTTTCGCGAAACCCTTCGTCCCGAAGACCTAAGCCACGAGGAATCCTCACGAAGGGTTACAGCCGCCTCGCGGGGCGGAGAACACCAGAGAGAAAAGAGCTCTCCGGCGGGCAAATTCCCTCCCGGAGGGGGAAATCGACGCCATCGTCACCATCATCGAGCTGGACATCATCTCCATCACCATCATCATCATCTCCACCATCATCACCGCCGTCTCCACCGCTGGACATCGTCACCGCCGTAGCAATTTGGGTTTGATCTTGATTGTTTGATAGGGGAAACTCTCCCGGTACTGATTTATACTTGTTATTGATGCTATTGAGTGAAACCATTGAACCAAGGTCTATGTTCAGATTGTTATTCATCATCATATCACCTCTGATCATGTTCCATATGATGTCTCGTGAGTAGTTCGTTTAGTTCTTGAGGACATGGGTGAAGTCTAAATGTTAGTAGTGAACTATGGTTGAGTAATATTCAATGTTATGATATTTAAGTTGTGGTGTTATTCTTCTAGTGGTGTCGTGTGAACGTCGACTACACGACACTTCACCATTTATGGGCCTAGGGGAATGCATCTTGTATTCGTTTGCCAATTGCGGGGTTGCCGGAGTGACAGAAACCTAAACCCCCGTTGGTATATCGATGCAGGAGGGATCGCAGGATCTCAGAGTTTAAGGCTGTGGTTAGATTTATCTTAATTACTTTCTTGTAGTTGCGGATGCTTGCAAGGGGTATAATCACAAGTATGTATTAGTCTTAGGAAGGGCGGTACATTAGCATAGGTTCACCCACACAACACTTATCAAAACAATGAAGATTAATCGGCTGTATGTAGCGAAAGCACTAGACTAAAATCCCGTGTGTCCTCGAGAACGTTTGGTCATTATAAGTAAACAAACCGGCTTGTCCTTTGTGCTAAAAAGGATTGGGCCACTCGCTGCAATTATTTCTCTCGCATTTTACTTACTCGTACTTTATTCATCTGTTACATCAAAACCCCCGAATACTTGTCTGTGAGCATTTATAGTGAACCCTTCATCGAAACCGCTTGTCAACACCTTCTGCCCCTCGTTGGGATCGACATTCTTACTTATCGAAGATACTACGATACACCCCCTATACTTGTGGGTCATCAAGACTATTTTCTGGCGCCGTTGCCGGGGAGTGAAGCGCTATTGGTAAGTGGAATTGGTAAGGAAAATCTTTACTGTTTGTGCTGATTTTATTTCTGCCTGCTGCTATAAGTCATTATGGAGAGATCTTCTCTTCAATTTCTATTTGGGAAATCTACTACTACTGCAACGGTAGTGGATGAGGCGCCAGGTGAGGAAGTAATACCATATAAAATACCTACGAAAATTATTGAACATGTTATGGATAACCGCTATGAAGGGGATGGAACTGTCCATCCCGGTGATCATTTACTGTTTTTGCATGAATTATGCGGGTTATTCAAATGTGCAGGTATTGCTATGAATGAAGTTAGGAAGAAACTATTCTCTATATCGCTGTCTGGTAAAGCGGCGCATTGGTATAAATTGCTGAAGAATGGTGATTCTCTTGATTGGGAGGACATTGTGCCTTTATTTTATTCCAAATTTTATCCTCCAAGTGAAATTCACAAAGATCGGAACCGCATATATAATTTCTGGCCTCATGATGGAGAGAGTATTGCCCAAGCTTGGGGGAGATTGAAGTCTTTAATGCTCAAATGCCCCATTCATGAGCTTCCTGGTAATGTTATTATTGATAATTTCTATGCAAGACTTTCTTTTCAAGACAAGACCTTGCTGGATACTTCTTGTTCTGGATCATTTACACGCAACAAAGAAGAGTTTAAAAGGGACCTTCTTGATCGGATCCAAGAAAATACTGAAGGTTGGGAGAACGACAAAGATAGAGAATCAGGTATAATTTATGATTATAAATGCATTGAAGCTTTTATGGATACTGATAAATTTCGTAATATGAGTGCTACATATGGTCTTGATTCTCAAGTTGCTGCAAATCTTTATAAAGCTTTTGCCTCTCATTATGAATTGCCTAAGAAGAATTTTGATAAGTATCATGAACCGTATAAAGATAAAATTGATTCATCTATTAATAAGTGTGTTGTAGTTGAAACTGCTGATCGTGTTATTCCTGAAGCTTATATTGAAAAAACTCCTTTTCCTGCTAAAATGAAGGAGTACTCTGTTATAAATAGTGCGGTTCATAAAAGTGAAAAGAAACCTATAGAACCTGAAGAACAAATAAAAGTTGAACCTGCTGTTGCAATAGTTAAAGATCTTGTGACTGAAAATGTGGAGGATGGTCATATTATTTTCTATGAAGATGCTTCTAATATTGTCTCACATCCTAATAAACCCAAACAAGCTAGTGTTCCTATGCTATCTGTTAGAATTGGTGATCATTGCTATTATGGTCTATGTGATATTGGTGCAAGTGTTAGTGCTATACCTTATGAGCTTTACACGAAGATTATGCACGAAATTGATTCTTGTGAACTTGAAGATATTGATGTGGTTATTCAGCTGGCTAATAGAGAAACTATTTCTCCAATTGGTATTGTTCGAGATGTGGAAGTTCTATGTGGTAAGATTAAATATCCTGCTGACTTTTTGGTACTTGGTTCTGCTGCTAGTGATTATTGTCCTATCATTTTTGGTAGACCTTTTCTAAATACTTGTGGAGCTATTATAGATTGCAAGAAAGAGAAAATTTTGACTAAATTTGCTGGTGAATCTTATGAGTTTAACTTCTCTAAATTTACCAAAACTCCTTATAAAGCTGATTTGCCTAGTAATGATTTTAAAATGGAGCAGTGTGCATCTATTGTTCTTGTTCCTAATAATCCTTTGCAGCAACATTTGGAGAATAGCGAGAGTGAAGTTTTTAGGAAAGAAAGAGATGAGCTTGAGGAGATTTTTCTTCGACAACCTATTCTCAAGCATGATTTACCGGTGGAAGACTTGGGTACAACACCGCCACCAAAGGAAGATCCTGTTTTTGATTTAAAGCCTTTGCCTGATAATCTTAAATATGCTCATATTGATGATAAGAAAATATATCCTGTTATTATTAGTTCTAAGCTTACAGAGTTTGAAGAAGAAAGACTATTGCAAATATTGAAGAAACACCGAGGTGCTATTGGCTATACTCTTGATGACTTGAAGGGGATTTCTCCCTCTATTTGCCAACACGCCATTAATATGGAAGATGATGCGAAGCCTGTTGTTGAACCTCAGCGTCGTCTAATTCCTAAGATGAAGGATGTGGTAAGAAATGAGGTATTACGACTTCTTGAAGCTGGTATTATATATCCTATTGTTGATAGTAGATGGGTTAGTCCTGTGCATTGCGTTCCTAAGAAAGGAGGAATAACTATTGTGCCTAATGATAATGATGAGCTTATACCTCAAAGAGTAGTTGTAGGTTATAGAATGTGCATTGATTTTCGAAAAGTTAATAAGGTTACTAAGAAAGATCATTACCCTTTGCCTTTTATTGATCAAATGTTAGAAAGGTTATCTAAAAATACTCATTTTTGTTTTCTTGATGGTTATTCTGGGTTTTCACAAATTGCTGTTAAAGCTAAAGATCAAGAGAAAACCACTTTTACTTGTCCCTATGGAACTTATGCTTATAGGCGTATGCCTTTTGGTTTATGTAATGCTCCTGCTACTTTTCAAAGATGCATGTCTGCTATTTTTCATGGCTTTTGTGAGAGTATTGTGGAAGTATTCATGGATGATTTTTCCGTCTACGGGAATTCTTTTGATAGTTGCTTGCGAAACCTTGATAAAGTTTTGCAGAGATGTGAAGAAACTAACCTTGTTCTTAATTGGGAGAAATGCCACTTTATGGTTAATGAAGGAATTGTATTGGGACATAAAATTTCTGAGAGAGGTATTGAAGTTGATAGAGCTAAAGTTGAAGCTATTGAGAAGATGCCCTATCCGAGGGATGTTAAAGGTATTCGTAGTGTTCTTGGACATGCTGGGTTTTATAGGAGATTTATTAAAGATTTCTCCAAGATTTCAAAGCCTCTTACTAATCTTCTTCAAAAAGATGTACCTTTTGTTTTTGATGATGATTGTAAGGAAGCTTTTGAAACTCTTAAGAAAGCCTTAACAACTGCTCCTGTAGTTGAACCTCCTGATTGGAATTTACCATTTGAAATTATGTGTGATGCTAGTGATTTTGCTGTAGGCGCTGTTCTTGGATAGCGAGTAGATAAAAAATTAAATGTTATTCATTATGCTAGCAAAACTCTTGATGCTGCTCAAAGAAATTATGCTACTACTGAAAAAGAATTGTTAGCTGTAGTCTTTGCTTGTGATAAATTTAGATCTTATATTGTTGATTCAAAAGTTACGATTCATACTGATCATGCTGCAATTAGATACCTTATGACAAAGAAAGATGCTAAGCCGAGGCTTATTAGATGGGTACTTCTTTTGCAAGAATTTGATTTACATATTGTAGATAGGAAAGGTGCTGATAATCCTGTTGCTGATAATTTGTCTAGATTGGAAAATATTGCTTATGATCCTGTTCCTGTTAATGATAGTTTTCCAAATGAACAATTGGCTGTAATAAAGGTGAGCTCGCGAGATAGTCCTTGGTATGCCGATTATGCTAACTTTATTGTTTCCAAGTACTTGCCTCCAACCTTTTCAGCTCAGCAGAGGAGGAAATTCTTTTATGACTTGAGGCATTATTTCTGGGATGACCCACACTTATATAAAGAAGGAGTGGATGGTATTATGCGAAGGTGTGTTCCCGAATATGAACAACAAGAGATATTGAGTAAATGTCATGGCAGTGCTTATGGAGGACATCACGCCGGAGAAAGAACCGCGCAAAAGGTTCTACAATCATGTTTTTATTGGCCAACTCTCTTCAAAGATGCAAGGAAGTTTATTTTATCTTGTGATGAATGTCAAAGGGTTGGTAATATCTCCAGACGCAATGAAATGCCTATGAATTATACTCTTGTTATTGAACCGTTTGATTGTTGAGGATTTGACTTCATGGGACCTTTTCCCTCTTCAGAAGGTAACACTCATATACTTGTTGTTGATTATGTTACTAAATGGGTGGAAGCCATACCTACAAAAAGTGCCGATGGTGAGACCTCTTTAAAAATGCTTTTAGATATTATTTTTCCTAGATTTGGAGTTCCTAGATATATTATGACTGATGGAGGTTCTCATTTTATTCATGGAGGTTTTAGAAAGACTCTTGCTAGGTATGGTATTAATCATAGAATTGCTTCCGCTTATCACCCTCAAACTAGTGGTCAAGTAGAATTATCAAATAGAGAAATTAAATCTATTTTGGGAAAGACCGTTAATAAATCTAGAAAGAATTGGGCTAGTAAATTGAAAGACGCACTATGGGCTTATAGAACTGCTTATAAAAACCCCATGGGAATGTCACCTTATAAAATGGTTTATGGAAAAGCTTGTCATTTACCTTTAGAACTAGAACACAAAGCTTATTGGGCTGTTAGAGAGTTAAATAAAGATCCTAAACTTGCCGGTGATAAGAGGTTGCTACAATTAAGTTCTCTAGATGAATGGAGAAGTGAAGCTTATGAAAATGCTAAACTCTTTAAAGAAAAAGTTAAAAAATGGCATGATAGAAGGATCATCAAAAGAGAGTTTAATATTGGGGATAAAGTCCTATTGTATCGGTCTCGTCTCAGATTCTTTGCAGGGAAATTACTCTCGAAATGGGAAGGACCATATGTTGTTGAGGAGGTGTATCGTTCAGGAGCAATTAAAATTAGCTCTCTCCAAGGCAATGCTACGCAAGTGGTGAATGGACAAAGACTCAAGCATTATATCTCAGGTGATTCTTATAATGTTGATGTTGATATTATTCAAGTGGAAACACCGGAGGCTTTCATCAAAGGACAAATTGACAGTCCGCCAGAACTCGACTTTGAATAGGTAACAGTACTGGTAATGAAAAGTTCGCGATTTACTTTCCGAACAATATTTTTGCTGTTTTTGGAAAATATGAAAAATTACGAGATCGAAACGGAGTGGAAAAGACGCACGAGGGGTGCCACAGGCCGGCGCGGCCAGCCGGGGCCCGCGCCGCCCGTGGTCCGCCGCCTCGTTGCCCCTTTCCGATTCTGGTTCGACCTGGTACTTTCCGTTTGTTCTGAAATTTTTATTATAAAATCCCCCGGACCCCTGGAGGTCCGTATATCGTTTTCTCGACGTGTTTTGTTTCAAGCTGTTTCTGCCAGGATTTGTTTCGGTTTAGAGCCATCATGTCTTCGTCGGGAACTCCGAAGGACAGCTCCTGCAAGGATGTTGGCAACTTGTACATGGAGGAGCTGAGGATGCACCCAAAGGAGTTGATGCTCGTCGAGGGAAAACTGCAGATCAAAGATGTTCAGGGTCCCAAAGGAGAAGGAAGCTTGGAAGACAGGATGGAGAAGCTAGAACAAGAGGTCTTCAATTACAAGAAGATGGCCGAGCGTGAAGTGGATATCTTCCACAAGATTGTGTCTGAACTCATTGCTGAACACGAGAAGGAAACTGCAAAGCTATGGGGCGACATCCTCTCACTTCACGACACCACCAACAAACTCCAAGCTCAACTCTATGACATTCATAATCAGAACTGTGAGTATGAAAACAGGTTTAAACATATAAGTCGTGCTGCTAGTTTCAGGATTCCCGAGACCAAGATGTCATTTGTTGATGGAGAGCCTCTATCTTGGAAGTCTGAAGACGGGAATTCATCACCACCATCGCCAAAGGAGTAATCCATCATCGGTATTGGCATCCCCTTGGTTTGTTCCAAGCTTGGGGGAGTGCCGCGGTATCACATTATCATTACCTTTTACTTTTTACTATCAAGTAGTGTCATATCATGAGTAGGGAAGTTATCGTATAAGATGGGTTGCAGTGTGGAAGTATCTCTCCTTTAGTTTGTCTATGTATCCCTTGGTGTGAGTTATCGTTATGGAATATTAATGAGAAGTCTTATCATTTACATATTGCACACCTTATTTTAGTTTGCAATTTCTACTATATGATTGATCTTGATTTTAGTATTGGTACCACTTTGGGAGCATTAAGTAAATCTATTTGGTTTTGGCAAACTTAGCAATGGTCAATAGCAACAACACTTTGAGTTTAAGAAGAATAGAGGAAATACATGTAGAAGATGTTATTATCTTTCTTATCAGTTCTTTGCTTAGTATTCTAGAGTTAAAACTGTTTGTGCTTACAAGTAAGATGCATGATTGGTTCTATCACATGTATATTTGTTTGTTTCCCTCAACTCCTATGCTTGCTAATTAACCTTGCTAGCCAAAGACCTGTACTGAGAGGGAATACTTCTCGTGCATCCAAACCTGAACCCAAACCTGAACCCAAACCTATGCCATTTGTGTCCACCATATTTACCTACTGCATGGTATTTTCTGCCATTCCAAGTAAATACTTCATGTGCTACCTTTAAACAATTCAAAACTTATTACTTCTTATTTGTGTCAATGTTTTATAGCTCATGAGGAAGTATGTGGTGTTTTATCTTTCAGTCTTGTTAGGCAGCCTCCACTAAAGGACTAGTGGCTTCATCCACTTATCCTATAATTTTGCAATAAGAGCTGGCAACGGGGTTCCCAGCCCCAATTAATCAACTTTCATTAATAATTCTCTTCACATGTTTTGCCCCGATTCATCAGTAAGCAACTTAATTTTGCAATAGACACTCCTCCATGGTATGAGATTGTTGGAAGGCACCCGAGGATTCGGTTAGCCATGGCTTGTGTAAGCAAAGGTTGGGGGAGTGTCATCCTTAAATAAACTAAAACACATGTGTAAACAAAAGAGAAGAGGGATGATCTACCTTGCTGGTAGAGATAACGTCCTTCATGGGAGCCGCTCTTTGGAGGTTTTGGCAAGGGGGGAGTACCCGCTACCGTTGACAACAACATACACCTCTCAAAACTTTACCTTTATTCTCTTTATATGATTTCAAAACTGAAAAAGCTCTAGCACATGATTTAATCCCTGCTTCCCTCTGCGAAGGGCCTGTGTTTTACTTTATGTTGAGTCAGTAAACCTATTTCCCTCCATCTCAAGCAAGCATTTGAGTTGTTGTGATCCAACTATTATATTGTGATTTGTTTCATCATGTCTTTACTCTTTCTTGTTTAGTACAAGTTTTACCTGAATGAACATAGCTTTGAAAGCCATCAATGATTAATATGATTGAGTATGCAAGTTTACCATAAGCTTTTTAATATGAGAGCGCTGCTCAATAGATAAGTATAATTTGTTAAATGTTCTCTGACCAAGAACAAAGTTTGCCATCACCAATTATGATTTCTTATGCACCTTTATTTGTGATTACCTTGTACTTGTTTCAAGTTGAGTTATATGAGGAAGTTGTTTACTATAATGTCTTGTGTGAATGAATATGATGCTTCTTGTCCGTATTTTATTTATCGACTCTTCACTCCATAAACATGTGGTCTTGTTTCGAGTTCAGTTTCGCTTGGGGACAAGCGAAGTCTAAGCTTGGGGGAGTTGATACGTCCAATTTGCATCACTATTTTATATCATAATTTGCTGTTATTCATTGATATATTTCATATTGGGACACAATACTTATGTTATTTCATCTATTTTGCATGTTTCATGATTATTTGGGGATCGAGCACCGGAGCCAGGATTCTGCTGGAAAAAGCACCGTCAGGATGCAATATTTCGGAAGATCAACTGTGGAAGGAAGTTTTACCAAAAATCCTATTTTTCCAGATGACGGAGGAAGCCAGAAGGGGGAGCCAGCTGGACCCAGGGTGGGCCCACACCATAGGGTGGCGCGGCCCATGGCCGGCCGCGCCACCATGTGGTGTGGGGCCCCCTCCCTCTTTCGCCTCCTTTTCTTCGCGAAACCCTTCGTCCCGAAGACCTAAGCCACGAGGAATCCTCACGAAGGGGAGCCGCCTCTGCGGGGCGGAGAACACCAGAGAGAAAAGAGCTCTCCGGCGGGCAGGAATCCGCCGGGGAAATTCCCTCCCGGAGGGGGAAATCGACGCCATCGTCACCATCATCGAGCTGGACATCATCTCCATCACCATCATCATCATCTCCACCATCATCACCGCCGTCTCCACCGCTGGACATCGTCACCGCTGTAGCAATTTGGGTTTGATCTTGATTGTTTGATAGGGGAAACTCTCCCGGTACTGATTTATACTTGTTATTGATGCTATTGAGTGAAACCATTGAACCAAGGTCTATGTTCAGATTGTTATTCATCATCATATCACCTCTGATCATGTTCCATATGATGTCTCGTGAGTAGTTCGTTTAGTTCTTGAGGACATGGGTGAAGTCTAAATGTTAGTAGTGAACTATGGTTGAGTAATATTCAATGTTATGATATTTAAGTTGTGGTGTTATTCTTCTAGTGGTGTCGTGTGAACGTCGACTACACGACACTTCACCATTTATGGGCCTAGGGGAATGCATCTTGTATTCGTTTGCCAATTGCGGGGTTGCCGGAGTGACAGAAACCTAAACCCCCGTTGGTATATCGATGCGGGAGGGATCGCAGGATCTCAGAGTTTAAGGCTGTGGTTAGATTTATCTTAATTACTTTCTTGTAGTTGCGGATGCTTGCAAGGGGTATAATCACAAGTATGTATTAGTCCTAGGAAGGGAGGTACATTAGCATAGGTTCACCCACACAACACTTATCAAAACAATGAAGATTAATCGGCTGTATGTAGCGAAAGCACTAGACTAAAATCCCGTGTGTCCTCGAGAACGTTTGGTCATTATAAGTAAACAAACCGGCTTGTCCTTTGTGCTAAAAAGGATTGGGCCACTCGCTGCAATTATTTCTCTCGCATTTTACTTACTCGTACTTTATTCATCTGTTACATCAAAACCCCTGAATACTTGTCTGTGAGCATTTACAGTGAATCCTTCATCGAAACTGCTTGTCAACACCTTCTGCTCCTCGTTGGGATCGACATTCTTACTTATCGAAGATACTACGATACACCCCCTATACTTGTGGGTCATCAATTGCCTAGGAAGAATTTTAATAAGTATCATGAACCTTACAAAGATAAAACTGATTCACCTATAGGTAAATGTATTGAAGTTAAAACTGTTGATCATATTCTTCCTGAAGCTTATATTGAAAAAATCCTTTTCCTGCTAAAATGAAGGAGTATTCTGTTATAACTAGTGTAGTTAATAAAAGTGCAAAGAAACCTATAGAACCTGAGGAGCAAATAAATGTTGAACCTACTGTTGCAATAGTTAAAGACCTTGTGACTGAAAATGTAGAAGATGGTTACATCATTTTCTGTGAAGATGCTTCCAATATTGTTTCACATCACTACAAGAAAAGTTTCCATGGCCGACGAAGTTGAAGTCGCGCCGTGGTTGCTGGTGTACCATGGCCGACGATTTTTGGTCCCTCCGTGGTGCATGTCAAAACTTTTTTTTCTCGTTTTTGAGGCCACCTAGCCCGACGAAAGCGGCCAAAACGTCGCGTATGGTGGCCCGGGACGTGGTGCATCGCGAATTCTCGGGTTCGCCGGCCGAGTCAACGCAAATCCGCACCGCCCAGGGATGTAGGGCCCAGATGGCAGCCTCTCTAGCATTGTTTTTTTTCGATCGCGCCATCTCGTTCAACGTTCTCCGATCGAGCCGTTTACGATGCAGGATCATGGGTCCCGCATGTCATCCTCTATGAACCAAAATTCTTTCTATTCTTGATTTTTTTGACCCCCGATTTCTGGCTACTTCCTTTTTCTTTTGATCCCTTGCCGCCTTGGAAACGTTGAGACCGCTGCTGCTAAATGGGACCCGCATGTCATCCTCTATGTGCAATCAACTTTCTTTTCTTGGAGTTTTTTTGGCACCTCAAATTTGGTCACTTGCCTCTTTCGATCCCCCGCCTCTCAAACGGTGATACCGCTGCTGCTAAATGGGACCCGCATGTCATCCTCTATGTACTATAAAACTTTCTTTTCTTGAATTATTTTGGCTCCTCATATTTTTTCACTTGCCTTTTTCTTTCGATCCCCTGCCGCCTCTCAAACGGTGATACCGCTGCTGCTAATGGGACCCGCATGTTATCCTCTATGTACTATAAAACTTTCTTTTCTTGAATTATTTTTGGCACCTCATATTTGGTCACTTACCTTTTTCTTTCGATCCCCTGCCGCCTCTCAAACGGTGATACCGCTGCTGCTAAATGGGACCCGCATGTCATCCTCTATGTACTATAAAACTTTCTTTTCTTGAATTATTTTTGGCTCCTCATATTTTTTCACTTGCCTTTTTCTTTCGATCCCCTGCCGCCTCTCAAACGGTGATACCGCTGCTAAATGGGACCCGCATGTCATCCTCTATGTACTATAAAACTTTCTTTTCTTGAATTATTTTTGGCTCCTGATATTTTTTCACTTGCCTTTTTCTTTCTATCTCATGCCACGTTTGAAACGTTGAGAGACCTGCTGGCTCATGGGACCCGCATGTCATCCTCTATGTGCTATAAAAGTTTCCTTTGTTGGATTTTTTTCACCCTCTGATTTTTGGCTTGCCTTTTTCTTTTGATCCGCCCTTTGAAACGTTGAGTAAGCTGTCTCAAGGGACCCGCATGTCATCCTCTATGTCCATCAACTTTATTTTCTTGGATTTTTTTCACCCCTAATTACTAGCTACTTTCTTTTTCTTTTGATCTCAAGCCGCATTACAAACATTGAGACCGCTGTGCAAAATGGGACCCACATGTCATCCTCTATGTACAATAAATCTTGGATTATTTTTGGCTCCCGATATTTGGTCACTTGCCTTTTTCTTTCGATCTCATGCCACCTTTGAAACGTTGAGCTGCTGGCTCATGGGTCCCGCATGTCATCCTCTACGAACAATAAAACTTTCTTTTCTTGGAGTTATTTTTGACCCCTAATTTCTGGCTATTTGCCTTTTTCTTTTGATCCCCTGCCCCCTTTGAAACGATGAGGACGCTGTTGGCAGGTCGGTCCCACATGTCATCCTCTATGAACAATAAAAGTTTCCTTCTGGATTTATTTTTGACCCCTAATTAATTTCTGGCTATTTCCTTTTTTCTTTTGATCCCCTGCCGCCTTGGAATTGTTGAGAATGCTGCTGCCTCATTTTTCTTTTGGTCCCGTGCCGCCTTGGAAACGTTGAGACTGCAAAAATGGGACCCGCATGTCATCCTCTATGTACAATAAAGTTTCTTTTCTTGGATTATTTTTGGCTCCTGATATTATGTCACTTGGCTTTTTCTTTCGATCTCATGCCGACTTTGAAACGTTGAGGATGCTGCTGCCTCATGGGTCCCGCATGTCATCCTCTCAGAACGATAAATGTTTTCTTTTCTTGTATTTTTTTACCAACTGATTTTTGGCTTTTTTATTTTCGATCCCCTGCCGCCTTTGAAACGTTGACGACGCTGCTGGCTCATGGGTCCCCAATGTCAGCCTCCCCGTACAAGAAACATGTGATATTTTATTTTGCAGACAATAAACGTTGTATTTCGCTCTGAGCTATTGCAAACGGATAAATTAAATCTTTATATCTACATAAACAAACTTATATGTTGAATCTCCTTGTTTTTTGTTTTTGAGACCGCTGCTACAAAATGGGACCCGTATGTCATCCTCTATGTACAATAAAGTTTCTTTTCTTGGATTATTTTTGGCTCCTGATATTATGTCACTTGCATTTTTCTTTCAATCTCATGCCGACTTTGAAACGTTGAGGAAGTTGCTGGCTCATGGGTCCCGCATGTCATCCTCTATGAACAATAAAAGTTTCCTTTGTTAGATTTATTTTTTCCCCTAATTTCTGGCTATTTGACTTTTTCTTTTGATCCCCTGCCCCCTTTGAAACGATGACGACGCAGCTGGCAAGTCGGTCCCACATGTCATCCTCTATGAACAATAAAAGTTTCCTTTGATGGATTTATTTTTGACCCTAATTAATTTCTGGCTATTTCCTTTTTTCTTTTGATCCCCTGCCGCCTTGAAATAGTTGAGGATGCTGCTGCCTCATGGGTCCCGCATGTCATCCTCTCAGAAAGGTAAATGTTTCTTTTCTTGAATTTGTTTACCAACTGATTTTTGGCTTATTTTTCTTTCGATCTCCTGCCACCTTTAAAACGTTGACGACGCTGCTGGCTCATGGGTCCCCAATGTCAGCCTCCCCATAAGGTGGATCCGAATCTGCCATGGTTCAGGCAGCTCAGGTAAGCCTTCTTGCACTGATTAATGGAAGTAGTGTATAGCAAGGTCAAGACATGTGGCTCGGTGTAATGAATCTATTTGAATCATGTTGTGGGTTCAATCTGATAGTTCTCTAACAGGTCAGCCAAAATAGAAATTAAGTTTTTTTCTAAAACGGAAATGCAAATTAAGATGAACACAAACATTAGTTATCATAATAGCTGATCATACATACATACTTGCTAAGAGCAAAAGCTTGCCAGAGTTTTACCACCCATACAATTAATTAGCAGTTTAGATAAGATAACCTTATATAAGTATAACTACAAATGCATTTGCTAAGGGCTCATGGGGCAACAGAACTAGACAACCGCGAACTTTATGACCAGCATGTCACAGCGGCATCGAAAGATCTTGACCTTCAACTTTGATCCAATGCGAAGTTTGGCACCGTCAATGAACTTTTTCCACCTGGAAGTAACAGCCAAGCGGCCATCTGTGGGACTGACGGAGTACCGTCCCTCCACGGTGAGACCTTCACTCTCCATGACGAGGGATATCTTGCCCCTTCGGCCAGCATTGAGATCCTTGGAGATACTTTTAGGCAATTTCTGATTCAAAGCAAGAGATACCACCAAAAATTAGTCAATGGCACCAATGCACTGAACCATGTGAGACTTTGAGCAGAGAAGACATCAAGATAAGAGCAGTTATGCTGTCATATACTCACGAACATAGCCTTCAGATGCGTCCTGGTCACCACACGGGTGGCCACAGCAATGAGCTGAGACCTCGGTGATCTGGCTGGGGCAGGTGCAGGAGCCTGGGCTGGTACACGAGCTGGTGCTGATGCAGGAGACTGCTGGGCAGGTGCAGAAACGGTGCCTCTAGAGGAACCGGTGCTGATGCAGGAGACTGTTGGGCAGGTGCAGTAAAGGTGCAGCTAGAGGAACCAGTGCTGATGCAGGAGCCTGCTGGGTGTAGTATATGGGGCCTCTACAGGAACCAATGCTGATGTAGGGGACTGCTGGGTAGATGCAGTAAACGGAGCTGGTACAGGAACCGGTGCTGATGCAGGAGAGTGGGAAGCCGGTGCCGGTGCTGGTGTGGTTGCCCTTTGTGACATCCGCTCATGTTCCATCAGGGGATCTGCAGCTTTGATCATGTTAAACCCAGCAAGCTAGAACAGAGGGAATGGTTTAGAACAACTGCTCAGAACAGTTATCAAAAGATATGAGTAGAAAAAAGTTACATATTATATATTTGGAAGTGTCTCCAACTCTGTAAGCAGTTACGTATATCTGCCCGTTTGAGTTTCTGATCCTCAGCTCGTCGCCCTTCTTCAGACCGTAGTCAAAAGCAAACTTTCTCCAATCATGTCCATACAAATATGTGATGGCCTGCGTCTTGTAGACATACACCTCATAGACCGTGTAGGTGTTCATCAATTTGCCATTGCCATGCATAGTGAAAGACCCTTCATGCGGACACATCTGGTTAATCATTGGACGAAGTTCACAAGGTACAGTCTGCATGTGAAAATTGATACAAATGTAAGAAGCAGGAAGACTAAAAACAAGACTTTACTATATGCCAATTCATGCTAAACCACTGAGAATACATACCTGTAACTCTGTGAAGGAGCTACTAGCACTACTAGAAAACAGCTTATCAGTGGCGCACCACTTTTAGCTATCAGTGGCGCACTAGTGGTGCGCCACTGATATCACGCCACTGCTAACTGTTAGTAGTGGCGCACCACTAGTGCGCCATTAGTATGGCACATGCACGACCGCGTAATGCGCCATAAGTAGCATCAGCGTGCGCCACAAGCACAATCCAGGGGTGCGCCACTAAATCCTACAATGTGCGCCATAGATACCAGGTCAGGGTGCGCCAGTAGAATCATGCACGGTGCGCCACTACTAGTATGAGAAAAAAAGAACAAGAGCTCATACGAGCTCGCTCGCTTCGATATCGTCTTGTATTCTACCGGGGAAGAAAACAAAATACTCAACATTTATTATACAGAACAAAACACAACCGGTCTGTAACTTTGCAATTAAAACCTAAAAGAAGAACAAAAAAAAGCAATCAGGTCCCTGCTGTACAGGGACGGAGCAATCCCTGCTGTACAGGGACGGAGCACCCCGGATTCTAGCACATCCATGTCGCCGGCGGAAGGAGGCGCCGTCGGCCGTCGGTGGAGCCATAGCACGCGCATGTCGCCGACGGAGGGAGGCGTGGACGGCCGCCGGTGGAGCCGGAGCACGCGCATGTCGCCGGCGGAGCAAGGGCGCGATGGCGCAGAGGTCCGCGACGGTGCTCACCTCGCTCTCCATCGACCTCCCTGTCGTGGACGAGGACGACGCCGTCTCCTACTGCGAAGGTCGGCGGATCAATCTCCTCCGTGCACACCTGCCACGGGATCCAGGACCAGCAGAAGGCCGCCGCCTGGAGGACCAAGCCGACCGCCGCCGCGTGCGCACCTGCACGGGATCCAAAACCAGCAGAAGACGAGGAGGCCGGCGTGGTGAAGAGCAAGCGCCTAAGCGCCCGCGCCGTCTTCCGTCTACACGTCTACGCCCACGCACGCCCAGGGCGGCATCGGGGACCCGCGGGCAGGGTGAGGTCGAGGCGGGCGGCGGACGGGTAGCCTGCGAGCGCGGCGCGGAGGAGGTCTGCGCGGTAGGGGCGGAGCACGAGGTGGTGGCGCGACTTGGCGTCGCGGCGGCGGCGGTGGCGCGACCGCGACCGTGCTCTCTGTGGCCATGGCAGGGGTGAGACGCGGTGGCGCTTGGAGAGGGTTGGAGAGAGGGCGCTTGGAGAGAGAAAGTAGATCGAGGGTTGGAGAGGGGGCGTCGGTTCTGAGTTTCTGACTTCGATCTGAGTGGGTGAGGGCGTGGGTGGGTGTGTGGCAGCGTGGGTGGGTGCGTGGGTGCGTGGGTGCGTGGCAGCGTGGGTGGGTGCGTGCGCGTGGGGTGGTGGGGGCGCACAGTGGCGCACCATGCGCAGATGCGCCATGGGGTGTGTGATTTTGGCCAGCACAGTGGCGCACCACATATAGGTGCGCCATTGCTATGTAACGTAGCAATGGCGCACGTATATGTGGTGCGCCACTGTTAACCTGAGATCCATCAGTAGTCCAGCTCAAGAATTAGTAGTGGCCTATCTCTGTTCTAGTGCGCCATTGCTAATAAGTTACTAGTGGAGCACCACTTTTTGGTGCGCCACTGCTATATAGCAGTGGAGCACCAGTAAAGTGGTGCGCCACTGATACCATTCTTACGGCTAGGCCTTTTCCTAGTAGTGTAGAAAGGTAGATAAAGCCATAGGAGGTGTTATATGCGGGGTATGTACATGGGCCCGCCATATTCCCGCAAGCTCGGCATCGGGATGGTGAAGGAAACATGGGAGGTACTACTGGTGCGTAGCGCTGAATGTAAGTGGAAGAATTAGGTTGTGTAAAGTGCATAGTTCAGAGCAATGCAAATGTTGACAAGCAAGTGCATAACACTATGTTACAAACTGAACAGTGAAAAATTAGTGTATGATGAATATAAGCATGCTAATTTGGTGTTTCCGAATTCCAAAAAGCATTAGACAGAGCCGGTGATAATATCAGACATAAATCATGGCATGTATATGTGGCTTAAGAAAATATACCCGAACCCTTGGATGGTTACGGCCCGGCTGGTCCTTGGACTTGAGCTTATATAAGCATCCAGAAGGTGGGGCTGACAGTAACTTGGTGGCAGCCTCTGCAGATGCCTCATCAGCAGCAGTTGCAATCCTTTTGACCAATGAAGGGTTAGCAGTTTCAGTCTGCATATGAAAATTGAAGAGCAACAGACATCAGCAGTGATATATAAAATGAATCTATGAGACACTGATGCATATAGTGCTGGATGTAAGTGTAAGAATAGGTGTGTGTGTTTCTGAACTATTGGTAAGCATTAGACAAAGCCGGCAATAAACAGACAAAAATCAAATCATGTATGAGGATTAAGAAAATATACCTGCTTACTGAAAAGGGTACCACCCAGCTGGCCCGTGGCCTTGTGCTTGAGGAGGTTTTCAGAAGATGGTGGCGGCACCATCGTCTTCACAGCAGCCTCATCAGGATCATTTTTTATCCATTTGAGTAGAGGCACAGAAGTTTCATCCTGCATATGAATAGCAACAGAACTCATCATTGATATTTAATAAATCTATGAGATAGACTGATGCAAATAGTGCGGGTGTAAGTGGAAGAATAGGGTTGTGCATAGAGAACAGTTGACAACAATGCAAATGATTACAAAAGAAGCCAATGGAAATCAACAGTTTATATACTGGATGAGACAGACTGAAAAGTGAAAAATTAGTGTATGATGATTGTAAGAAAACGCAGTGTTTCTGAACTTTTGGTAAGCATTAGACAAAGCCAACAGTAATTAAACAGATAATAATGAAATCATGTATGTGGATTAAGAAAATATACCAGATTCATTAAAAGGTCACCACCCAGCTGGCCCATGGCCTCGTGCTTGTAGAGGTTTTCGGAAGATGGTGCCGGCACCATCGTCCTCACAGCAGCCTCATTAGCCTCATTTTGCATCCACTTGAGTAAAGGCGCAGCAGTTTCAGCCTGCATAAGAATGGGAACAGATCTCAGCAGTGATATTGAATGACTCTGAGACAGACTGATGCATATAGTGCTAGATGTAAGTGGAAGGGTATGGCCGTGTATGGACAACAGTTCACAACAATGCAAGGGTGTGTTCGGTTCTGAAACAGAATGGAATGGAATGGTTCCATTTCAGAGGAATGGAATGGTTAAATTTTTGTTCGGTTGGGATAAATGGAGAGCAGAAGAGATCGAGGTTAAACTAACCATTTGTCTCAAAATTGTAATTAACAATTGCAAATGACATTTTAATCTCAAAGTCGTAATTAACAGCGCCTAATGGTGCTCTTTTAATCTAAAAATCGTAATTAACATCATTTTTTGTTGGGTTAGGGGAACTGGAGTAGATGAACATTACTGTATGATGATTGTAAGCAAACGAATTTGGTGTTTCTAAACTTTTGGCTTCGAGATCTTATGGGTTTCAACTCTAGCCTACCCCAACTTGTTTGGGACTGAAAGGCTTGGTTGTTGTTGTTGTTGTTGT
Source organism: Lolium multiflorum (assembly GCA_030979885.1). Taxonomy (NCBI): domain Eukaryota; kingdom Viridiplantae; phylum Streptophyta; class Magnoliopsida; order Poales; family Poaceae; genus Lolium; species Lolium multiflorum. The sequence goes on from CM061750.1 coordinate 293,429,476, forward strand.
TGTAAACTTTTGGCAAGCATAGAAAAAACCGACAATAAACAGAGAAAAATCAAGGCATGTTTTGTGGATTAAGAAAATATACCATATTCATTAAAAGATCACCACCCAGCTGGCGCGTGGCCTTGTGCTTGTAGAGGCATTTAGAAGATGGGGGCGGCATCAACATACTGGCAGCCTGATCAGCCGCAGTTTTGATCTTCCTTTTGAGTAAAGGCCCTAAAGTTTCAGTCTGCATATGAATAGCAAAACAAAAGGCAGACCTCAGCAGTGATATTGAATTACTGTATGAGATAGACTGATGCATATAGTGGATGCTCTTAGCCTTTTGCAGCGTGAACACTAGCTATGGACAGACAAAAAACTAGTTAACTCAGCTTTGTCTAGATATGAATGTACTACCACCATCCAAAAGCTTAAGCCTTATTTATTTTTGAGAAATCAAAACAAGCAAAGTTTGACCAAAATTTTAGAACATTCTATCAACAAATATAATACTGTGTAGATACCGTAGGAAAATATATTTTATTATCTATTTAATGATATTAATTTTGTATTTTGCATGTTACTGATTTTTGGTAAAAGCTTAGTCAAACATGGTATAGTTTGACTTTCTAAAAATAATATAAGCCCAAAGCTTTGGGATGGAGGCAGTAGTATCTAGAGCTAAAACACATCTAGATACATCCGTATCTACAGATAGTTGAGTCAATTAATTTGGATCTGAGGGAGTATCAGATTCAGACTACATCATGGTAAGTTGGTTAAAAAAAATTACCCCTGGGCGGTCCCTGCCCAGCTCGGCAGTGGCATTTCGCTTCTTGTGCTGCAGATCGGGCCATGCTCCTGCAGCAGGTGGGGCGCTATTCTCGTTCCCCATAGCCTCAGCACGGAACCTGGAGGTACCAACCTGATACAGAGAATATAGAGCATGGTGTCACAGAGGCTTTACGCACAAACAGCTGAAGACATGTGCTACTTTAAGCATATTCCAGAACAGGAACAGATTGAGGATGCAGAGAGACACTTAAAAGGTAAAGAGTGGATAAGCAAACGGAGTACCTGCTTCGCGGGGCTGGGGACGCAGCTCAGGCTCAGCCAACTGCCCACATGCGTGGTGGCCTTACGCTCCATTGCCCCCACCGCCGAGGTCTTACCTTTCCTGTACAAGCTGACAAAAGATACAGTGAGGATCAGCAGAAACTACAAAGGTTGCAAATGTCGACAAATAAAGGAAGAACACCCCAATCCAAGCAAAGGTAGCCCCCGCCCCCACCCCCATCAATCACTCCCAGCTCGAGGGTGACCAGAAAGACACCCCTTCGCCCAGAATAGGAAAGAGATGCGCAAGATATCGAGGAGAGGAAAAAAGAACCGATCTCGAGAAAGGAAAGAACATTACTAGTCCTACCTAATCCGCTTGGTCTAGATGCAGCTTGCCCCTCCAAGCTGGATGCCTGGACGGTGGAGGCGAAAGGAGGGGATCGAGCTAGCGGCTTGCATCCGTCGGCAATCGGCACTCGATCGGGAGAGAAGGGGTGCTACATAAAGGGGAGGGGTAACATATTTTATTACACAGTGAACTTACTGATGTGACTAGTCATTACATGTCTCACTGAAACTAGGGCCCATAGCGTGGCACCCCAAATTCACTTGAAGCTGCCCGGCGGGACGCATTGGCGCGTCAAGAAACCCCCGAATTGTAGCGGGGAAATGAAACATTTCACAAAAATTCGAAATTCAAGCACACCGCCACGCGCCAAGCACGCGGCTGTTCCTTCCTCTTCCTCGGTTCCTCCTCCCCTATCCGAAAAAACCCCAAATCCCAAGCTCAAACCAAAAAAAATCCCCTGGCCGCCATGCATGTCCTCGTTAACCCGCTGGAGATCGTTCCCGGACGATGCGGACCCCCGCCCTGAGATCCAGAATTCCGTCCACCTCGAGGCACTGCGTGCTGTCTCGCAGCAGCGGCTTGAGGGCGCTGAAGAGGAAGTTCCGCCGGAAAGTGCTCATGGCAACCGTGCAAGCTCACCGGCGTGCTGCATCCCGAGAGGAACTGGTCAAAGCTTTGCTATTCGCCACACACAAAAAATTGCGGGCCAAGATCTGGTCAAAGCTTCGTCGATGGCTTGCCGCGAGAGGCTTGGAGTCCAGAGTCAATAAACTAGCTGCTCGAGGACTTGGGCGGTTTACACGGATTCATATTAACTGACTCAAGTTTGTTAGTCTAGTTAACAAATGCATCTAGATACATCCATATCTAGACAGAATTGAGTCAATTAATATGAATCAGAGGGGAGTACCTGAAAGTGTTTCATGCTACCAACTAATGCGCTGGCAGGAATCGCTGTAGAAGTAATTGTGCTACTACTCATACGATGAACTGATTGTGTGGGTGTCGAATTTTGCAACGCGATCATCCACTGAATGCTTAATCTAGCGCCAAAGGCGTACAAATCATAACATACTACAGCACCAGAACATAAGAGTACGAATCATAAAGTAGCTCAACATTTTGCATCAGGGCTGGGTGGTCCTGAGACTACCGGGACGCCCCTGATGATCTCCGGGTGTGCATCCTCTTCAACGCAAAGCTGTGTACTCGGTCCACGGCCTCCTTCTGTAGGCTGGATAATCTCAGGTGCAGGACCTTCGTCTATGAGAGGCTCGTCATCAGTACCATCCACAGGTGCATCAGGGCTGGGTGGTCTTGAGACTACCCGGACGCCCGTGATGATCTCCGGGCGTGCATCCACTTCAACGCAAAGCTGTGTACTCGGTCCACGGCCTCCTTCTGTAGGCTGGATAATCTCAGGTGCAGGACCTTCGTCTATGAAAGGCTCGTCATCAGTACCATCCACAGGTGCATCAAACTGAGATTCATCTTCAAATCTCCCATCAAACTGAGAGACCTCTTCAACTCTATGCTTCTGCAATTAGTACATCAACCGATTAGACAAACATCTAAGGGATGCAACCTGAACAAATGCCGTTTTACATATTTACCTTCTCATCTGGCACAGCACATGTCCCAGAGCTGAAACCCGTTTCCTGAAGCAAGCGCTTTTTCTCTCCTTCCCGTCCATCCATCTGCAACAAGTTAAATTTGAGTACAGAACCTTGCACAACAATGCAAACTATTGATTGAAACAGCGGCAGCATCAATATAAATAATTAACTACATATGCCAGCACACATACAGTGTGAGCAAGATCTGCTTCTCCTGCTAAAGGATCATTATATGGTTCACCATGCTAAACCCGCCTAACATATGTGCGGTCCATCCCAAAAATGTGTAAATGATCTGCCACTACAGGGTGAGGCCTCTTCTCACCATTCATACATGTGCAGCGCGGGCAATACACGTCCAGGTTGTGACCTTCATGAGCTCTAATAAACCCCATAAAGGGTTGAACACCATTTATATATGAAGGGGAACATAAGTGTCCATGCAGTATCCAAGTTCTGTCCATCTGTTTAATTATGAGATACAGTGGTTGGTGATTAATTTAAGGCGAAGTAGGAAATGTATATCAATCGAGTACAAAACTATACTACATGATTATGCATTTCAGCAATCATGTCGAGTACAAAACAAAAAATGCCCATCGACATTTTAGCAAACAGATCGTGTACAAAACTCTGCCATGGCATTTCAGCAAATTAACGGATCGAGTGCAGAACTGACTCTATATGCCCACGCAAATGAACAAATTGATCGATGACAAATCGAGCGGAAAACTATAAAGTGCCAATTAGTTCGAGCATACTGACGAATTTTTTTAGCAGCATCAAGAAAATATAAATCGTTAGGCCGTCTTGCCCGATACATGATTGAGCTAGAGATAGCAGCCCTACCGTGGATCAACTTGACCGCCGGTGCGTCTCGAGAAGAACGACGGGGAGGGGAAGCTTCTTCTTCGCACGGACGGGACGGGGAGGGGAAGCTCTTCGCACGGACGGGGATAAGTTGTGTAGGGGTGGGTGGGGGGTCATGCGGCCGGGCCGCCGGGGTGGTAGGTGGCGTTTAATGGAGTTGCGTGTGTAATTTGCCGTGCACAAGGTTGAGGAATAGGCGGTTCCCTTTGCCGCGCGCACAATTCAAACTATCCCGCCCATGTAGTTGAAATTCGCCATATTTTCGTTAAATCGACATAAAGTCATGTGAGTGGGGGAAAATTAGCAAAGTTGCTTGAAAAATAGTAAAACTCTGGAATTATCCTTTAAATATGCTCTACTTCGTGTGGAAATCGGGGTGTGGAAGCATGTTGAGCTGTTTTATTTGTACTTTCTTCATTAAAACTCCCATTTTATGCACTTTGGATGGAAAGAAATCATTTGTACATAAATTTTGACAACGCCATTTGCAAACACTAATTGTTTTACATGCCAAGATGCACCCATCCACCAAATATATATGGGGCAAAAGTTTATCACAATCTAGCAGATATGCACAATTAGTGAGGGACCCCTTTTGATTTTGTGCAATTTCCACTAATTAGGTAGAGAGAAGGGGTTAATTAATTAGGCCATGTTAGGGGTTATGTGTTTTAGATTAGGTTGTGTGGATTCAAATACAACTTCTTTATTTGTGTGCTATGATTAATCAAAACTAGATTGATCGACTGCGCACACATTATTAGAGGCGCATGCCTTTGCGCACAAAGTGCATGTGTGTGTTGTTGGCCACCAATTAACGAGAGAGAGAGAGAGACAAAGAGAGAGGTAGAGAGAGATCTACATACGAGAGAGCGATTGAAATCCCCAAATTAAACACATATATATATGCATGGCACATTTAATTTAATTAGAGGACCGCGAGCTAAGGCACCCCTGGCCTGCTTGATGCACAATTAAGTGTCATTGGCCTATATATAGGGTTTAATTAGGGTTTAGGGTTTAGGGTTAGGAGGTTAGGGTTTAGGGTCTAGGGTCTAGGGTTTAATGTTTATGGTGTTTAGGGGTTTAGGGATTAGGGATTAGGGTTTATTTAGGGTTTAAGGTTTATGGATCATCGATCGAGTGCGCACACACACATTATTAGAGGCACACGCGCCTTTGCGCATAAAGTGCATGTGTATATGTGTGTGTTTTTTTGGCCAACAACGATATATAGATGATCGAGAGAGAGAGAGAGATTGAAATTCCCAAGAATATGTTCAAATATATATTAAAATATATGCACGAATGCATGCATGGTAGGCCATGCATGCACACTAATTATATATATATTATGAGGAAACTTAATCAAATGTGTTTTCATTCGAGAGAACTTGTCAAAATTCAAGTTAATTAATTTATCATCGATAATTATATAATTAATTAATGAATCTCAGGGAGATGTTATACAACATATGATCGATATAGGCCATGTCGTATATATTAATTGGTGTTAATCTACCGTTTAATTTGCTAGCTAGCTGCTATATATAGATCGAGCATGTTTTTATTAGATCGGGTTATAGCTAGCTAGTATAGTTTAGGGTTATGTGTTTTAATGAACTAGGGTTTGATTAGCTAGGGGTTAGTTATATATATGGTTTAGGGTTAATGCATGGCACATTTAATTTAACTAGAGGACCGCGAGCTAGGCACCCCTGGCCTGCTTGATGCACAATTAAGTGTCGTTGGCCTATATATAGGGTTTAATTAGGGTTTAGGGTTAGCTAGGGTTTAGGGTTTAGGGTTTAGTGTTTAGGGTGTTTAGCTAGGGTCTAGGGTTTAGTTTAGGGTGTTTAGGGTCTAGGGTTTAGGGTTTAATTAGTGTTTAGGGTGTTTAGGGTTTAGGGTTTAGTGTTTACGGTGTTTAGGGTCTAGGGTTTAGGGTTTAGTGTTTAGGGTGTTTAGGGTCTAGGGTTTAGTGTTTAGGGTGTTTAGGGTTTAGGGGAGTTTTAGGGTTGTTTAAGGTTATTTAGGGATCATCGATCGAGTGCGCACACACATTATTAGAGGCACCCCGCGCCTTTGCGCATAAAGTGCATGCGTATATATGTACGTGTGTGTTTTTTGCCACCAACAACGATATATAGATGATCGAGAGAGAGAGATTGAAATCCCCTAGAATATGTTCAAATATATATTAAAATTGATATAGGCCATGTATATTTTAATTGGTGTTAATCTACGGTTTGCTAGCTAGCTGCTATATATAGAGCATGTTTTTATTAGATCGGGTTATAGCTAGCTAGTACAGTTTAGGGTTATGTGTTTTAATTAAGTAGGGTTGATTATCTAGGGTTAGTTACATATATATGGTTTAGGGTTAATGCATGGCACATTTAATTTAATTAGAGGACCGCGAGGCACCCCTGGCCTGCTCGATGCACAATTAAGTGTCGTTGGCCTATACATAGGGTTTAATTAGGGTTTAGGGTTAGCTAGGGTTTAGGGTTAGGGTTAGGGTTTAGGGTCTAGGGTGGTTTAGGGTCTAGGGTTTAGGGTTTAGGGTTAGGGTTAGGGTTAGGGTTTAGGGTCTAGGGTTTAGGGTTTAGTGTTTAGGGTGTTTAGGGTTTAGGGATTAGGGATTATTAGGGATTAGGGATTTAAGGTTTTAGGGGTTGTTTAAGGTTTAGGGATCATCGATCGAGTGCGCACACACATTATTAGAGGCACCCGCGCCTTTACGCATAAAGTGCATGCGTATATATGTGTGTTTTTTGGGCCACCAACGATATATAGATGATCGAGAGAGAGAGATCGAGAGAAATCCCCAAGAATATATATGTTCAAATATACATTAAAATATATGCATGAATGCATTGTAGGCCATGCATGCACACTAATTATATATATATTATGAGGCAACTTAATCAAATGTGTTTTCATTCGAGAGAACTTGTCAAAATTCAAGTTAATTAATTTATCACGATAATTATATAATTAATTAATGAATCTCAGGGATATGTTATACAACATGATCGATATAGGCCATGTATATTTTAATTGGTGTTAATCTACGGTTTGCTAGCTAGCTGCTACATATAGAGCATGTTTTTATTAGATCGGGTTATAGCTAGCTAGTATAGTTTAGGGTTATGTGTTTTAATTAAGTAGGGTTGATTAGCTAGCTAGGGTTAGTTACATATATATGGTTTAGGGTTAATGCATGGCACATTTAATTTAATTAGAGGACCGCGAGGCACCCCTGGCCTGCTCGATGCACAATTAAGTGTCGTTGGCCTATACATAGGGTTTAATTAGGGTTTTAGGGTTAGCTAGGGTTTAGGGTTAGGGTTAGGGTTAGGGTTAGGGTTTAGGGTCTAGGGTTTAGGGTCTAGGGTTTAGGGTTTACTAGGGTTTAGGGTTAGGGTTAGGGTTAGGGTTTAGGGTTTAGGGTTTAGTGTTTAGGGTGTTTAGGGTTTAGGGATTAGGGATTAGGGATTATTAGGGATTAGGGATTTAAGGTTTTAGGGGTTGTTTAAGGTTTAGGGATCATCGATCGAGTGCGCACACACATTATTAGAGGCACCCGCGCCTTTACGCATAAAGTGCATGCGTATATATGTGTGTTTTTTGGGCCACCAACGATATATAGATGATCGAGAGAGAGAGATCGAGATTGAAATCCCCAAGAATATATATGTTCAAATATACATTAAAATATATGCACGAATGCATTGTAGGCCATGCATGCACACTAATTATATATATATTATGAGGCAACTTAATCAAATGTGTTTTCATTCGAGAGAACTTGTCAAAATTCAAGTTAATTAATTTATCACGATAATTATATAATTAATTAATGAATCTCAGGGATATGTTATACAACATGATCGATATAGGCCATGTATATTTTAATTGGTGTTAATCTACGGTTTGCTAGCTAGCTGCTATATATAGAGCATGTTTTTATTAGATCGGGTTATAGCTAGCTAGTATAGTTTAGGGTTATGTGTTTTAATTAAGTAGGGTTGATTAGCTAGCTAGGGTTAGTTACATATATATGGTTTAGGGTTAATGCATGGCACATTTAATTTAATTAGAGGACCGCGAGGCACCCCTGGCCTGCTCGATGCACAATTAAGTGTCGTTGGCCTATACATAGGGTTTAATTAGGGTTTTAGGGTTAGCTAGGGTTTAGGGTTAGGGTTAGGGTTAGGGTTAGGGTTTAGGGTCTAGGGTTTAGGGTCTAGGGTTTAGGGTTTAGGGTTAGCTAGGGTTTAGGGTTAGGGTTAGGGTTAGGGTAAGGGTTTAGGGTAAGGGTTTAGGGTTTAGGGTTTAGTGTTTAGGGTGTTTAGGGTTTAGGGATTAGGGATTAGGGATTATTAGGGATTAGGGATTTAAGGTTTTAGGGGTTGTTTAAGGTTTAGGGATCATCGATCGAGTGCGCACACACATTATTAGAGGCACCCGCGCCTTTACGCATAAAGTGCATGCGTATATATGTGTGTTTTTTGGGCCACCAACGATATATAGATGATCGAGAGAGAGAGATCGAGATTGAAATCCCCAAGAATATATATGTTCAAATATACATTAAAATATATGCACGAATGCATTGTAGGCCATGCATGCACACTAATTATATATATATATATTATGAGGCAACTTAATCAAATGTGTTTTCATTCGAGAGAACTTGTCAAAATTCAAGTTAATTAATTTATCACGATAATTATATAATTAATTAATGAATCTCAGGGATATGTTATACAACATGATCGATATAGGCCATGTATATTTTAATTGGTGTTAATCTACGGTTTGCTAGCTAGCTGTTATATATAGAGCATGTTTTTATTAGATCGGGTTATATCTAGTATAGTTTAGGGTTATGTGTTTTAATTAAGTAGGGTTGATTAGCTAGG